>JAZKJV010005260.1:0-562510 GCA_037367405.1 Ottelia alismoides | reverse complement strand
TAGACCATGGCGTAAGGGGAAGAAATTCTATACATGTCCCGATCGAAGCTGTGAAATTTTTTGGCTGGGTCGACGACGACACACCCAATTATCAGAACTCACAAGAAGAAAAGAAAATGGAGTTACGAATATTGCAAGAGTTAGGAAAGCTGGGCGAGGAATTGAAGATGATAAAAGCTGAACTTGCAAATACAAGGGTCCAAATGAAGAAGCTATGCTTTCATGTCAAGATCCTGTCACTTTGTGGTCTTGTGTTCCTCGCAAGTAAAGTCATGTAGTATGTATTGTGAAGAACTGAATGAGGACTCATGTAATTGGACACATTGGACAGCCTCGTCCAAATGCTTCAAGAACCAACTCCATGTAATTGAGGACTCATTCTCCACGACAGCGAAGGCAACAGGAAAGAGGCCATTTGCTGCGTCGAGGGCAGTGACGACCGCCCGAATGACAGAGGTAAAGGTGTAGAAAAATGTAGGTCGTTGCGACCTCAATCACTCGGGCTGAGTCAATCAAGAAAAATGAACCACAAATGAAAATAAATCAATGAAACACAGAGAAGTGGTCCTGCTAGAGGATTAACCTGGTATAGCTCCAGGGTCGAACACAAGGAGCACAGATTGGCCTTGCGGGCCTACGATGTAGTCAGAAATCCAAGAGAATCTTTTTTAGTGGTTTTTTATTTGTTTTTATATTTTTTTAGAATTTTTTTAAATTATGAGAAAATGAGAGAAAGGGAAAACAAGGGAACTTCATCAATTTATTCAACACACCAAAAATCAAACAAAAATTCCAGAAAATTGGTTTTTAGGTTTTTTAAGTTTTTTACTGTTTTTGGTGAATTTTGGAATTTTTCTAATGGGTAAATTATTTATTAAAAATCAAACAATGCGAAAAACAAAGGGGACTGTCCAGCAAGGCTTAAGACCCAAAAATAAAATAATTTTGGTTCTCAAAAAGCCCTGAAGGTAATTTTCCTATAATCTAGAAAGAATAAGGAAAATTTAGGCACCCTAATTATTGTTTTTGGATTTTTAATTTATTTATTACAATTTTTATGGGTTTTTAGGGGTTTTTCAATTTTTAAGGTTTTTAGGTGATGAAAAATAGCCAAAATTGGCTAGAAAATCAAACAACAAGCAAACTACAGTATCTAATTTTTTTAGAATTTTTGGTGGAGTTTTTATATTTTTTTGGTATTTTAAAGTCAAACAGTGGCAAAAATAGGGGTTTTTGAATTTTTAAAAATAATAAATGAAATCAAAATTGTCCTCAAAAATCATAGAAATTCCTACACCATGGCAGGAGCCATGTGTCAAAATCTCATTGGATTTGGAGGTCGTTTGATATTTTATTCAAAAATAAAGGTGGGGCACTGTGCACAGGGACCTATGTGCAAATACCCAAAAGTTCTGGGGTCCTGGTGCAAAATACCCAAGAAGTCACGTGCCAAGCACGTGCCTGGGGCACTCCAAGGACCTAAATGTAATAAAAATAAGTTCCAAGGACCTATTGATAACTCGTATCAAAAGTCCAGGGCTTATATGCAAATATCCCAAAATAAAACGCACATGCGAATATAAAGTGTTCACAGGGGTATATATGCAAATAAACAAAACTTTTTATTCAATGAATAACATCCAGAACTACAAGGGGTCTTATGCAAATATCCCAATAAAAACACGTGACGAAGCACGTGGTTCACAACTGGCGGGGGTATAAGTGCAAATAGAATAAATACGAGGTCCTTGATGCAAATATCCCAGAAAATAAACAACTTGAATTGAAAGTTACAGGACTAAAATGAAATAGAACAAATAGAGGGGTCTAGGAGAAATTTACCCTTTTATTATTATCGACGGCCCGATGTTGACGCGTGGCAGATCTGACGGTGGAGAACAAACGCGCCTTTAACTATGGAAGCGCTGGCCTGATCCGACGGCTGGTGTGCGTCCACGTGGGTGATCGAACGGTCTGGATGTGCGGGGGCTACTCCTCTCTTCTCCTCTTTGGCTCGATCGACGGTCCGAGGGAGGCCACGTGGAAGATCAAGCGGTGCGGGGCTCGGGTGCCTCTCTCCTCGGCTGCAACGGTCCAGATGAGATCCTCAGATGGATCGACGGCTACTGCTCCTCTATAGATCGACGGCTGGGATTAGAACTGGAGCGGAGGCCTCATCGGACGGCCTCTGGAGGATGGTGAAAGAACTGATGGCCGGCGAACTTCGCCGGCCTCGTGCGTGGACTCCGGTCCTCCTCAGCTGCTGCTACTGATCGGAACACGTTCCTGGAGACTTCCCGCAAGCTGATGGTGTTGGCCGATGCCCCAGCCAAGCCCTGGAGGGGCTCCGGCGAGGTCTAGCGGCGCGAAGCTCCGGCCTGACTGTGAAGGGAGGCTCAGACACCCCCTTTGGACCTGCAAAGTAGTCAAGAAGCTTCGCGGGTCGAGGGCAAAATGCCTCGACCCAAGAACGCGGGGTGAAGATGGTCTGTGCTGTGGGCGAACGAGCTCCGGCGAGGCGGAGACGGTGGAGCTCGACTCCCAGATCCTGTGCGATCTGGGTTGAGTGAAAGTGCGTAGAAGGTGCGTGAGGGAATGGTGAAGATGATGGTCGGTTCGGATGGTCGAGCTATTGCGTGAGATGGCCGGAATCAAGGAAATGCGTCGGAGATACGAATTGGGCGAAATCCTAAATTAGATGAATCTAGAAGGAGCTAAGGTTACCTGGTGGCTGCAGTAGACTATGCTGGAGCTGATCTTGCTCCTGGTCGTAGCTTCGAAGGGCGTCAAGGCCTGAAGCTCGATGCTCAACGCCGGCGGCGGAGCAAGGACGGCGAAACACGCCGGATCGATGGTCGGGACACCCTCACCTCACTGCAACAGGGGCAAACGCGAGCTGTCACCTCGGGCTTCGCTCTGGAGGTCACGGGAATAAGGATGGCGATCCAAAGATGGGGCGCGGAGGCGGCGGAGGTGAGAATATATAAGGTGACAGGGGCGTTTAGGGTTGAGGCTCGACGGCGATGGAAAGCGTGGATTTGATGGCGGAAGATCCGGCGAGGATGAGGGATGATTGGCGAAGAATCCGAGCACGGGGGTTGAGTGGGAGACAGCCTGGAGACGCGTGGGAAAATCGGAGAAGGCGGGGCGGCGCGCGTCTTCCAGAAAAGGAAGGAGTCCGCGGGGGAGTTGACCGGGGTCAACAATCCCCCGTGGACCAATCAGGAGCGGCACGTGTGCTCGATTTTTGTTTATTTATTTTAGGGCAGAAATAGGCCGAATTAAAGAAAACTCAAAACATGAAATATTTTTCTTTTATTTTTTTCTATTTTTTGGTGATTTTTAATTAATTTTTGGAAATAAAAATAGGGTAGCTATATATATAGGTATATGTACACTATATGGATTTTTATTTTTGATTTTTTTATTTGTTATTTTTATGTATTTTTATGCTCATTTGTATTTTATTTATTTACAACATGAAATATGGAATAAAAGAATATTTTTATTTTATTTTTACCACTTATATGCAAGGGTGAAATAAATAGATATATACATTTATATACATGGTATTTATACAATGTATTTTTGTATTTTCAATTTTGTAATTTTTATTTGATTTTTGTTTTGTTTCTTGTTATTTACTTTTATTTACAAAATATGCCATAGAATATTCACAAAAAGTTCTGAAAATAATTTCATTTATTTATAGGGTTAAATAAATACATGGGTGATGGTCTATGCACATGGTGAAGGTATATTTTTGAATTTTTGATTTTTTTATTTGTATTTTGTTTTTAATAAGATATATACAAATACTTACAACATATTTTTGGGTGAGGAAAATATAATTTATTGTATTTACAGAAGTATATACACATGAGCTCCTATCTCCCTCTACTTTGGCTTTTATGCGGTCAGGCCCATGCTGAGCCCTCCCTTGGGTTAGGTTGCTCAATATTTATTCTAAATATTTCCCTCTTTTTCTTTTTGCTCTTTATTCTTTTATTTTGTGCACAAAAACATGCTAAATATAGGTTTTTACACAATGCATGCTTTTGGTAATTATTTGTATTTACACATATCTACATGTATTTGCAAAGGTTTTTGTAGCTAAAATAGAAGCTATGCTTTCATTGTCAAGATCCTGTCACTTTGTGGTCTTGTGTCCTCGCAAGTAAAGTCATGTAGTATGTATTGTGAAGAACTGAATGAGGACTCATGTAATTGGACACATTGGACAGCCTCGTCCAAATGCTTCAAGAACCAACTCCATGTAATTGAGGACTCATTCTCACGACAGCGAAGGCAACAGGAAAGAGGCCATTTGCTGCGTCGAGGGCAGTTGCAGCCAACAAGGTACCCAAGTACTTGCCCTTCAAATGGCATCCATCCAAACCCATGAAGGGTCTACATCCAAACATGTACCCATCCCTGTTGGCTTTAAAGGAAACAAAAATTCTGAGGAAGGAGTCATCTTCCTCCAAGAAGTAGTGAATGACACTTGTAGGATTTCGCTGCTTCAACTCTGCAACAAGGGAGGGGGACCTTTGCATATGACTCCTCAATGGTCCCAAATAGTGCACCTGAAGCCCTCCTCTTTCCTTTGTAGATGTCATATAAGGTAGACGAAGCTTATATGCCTCAAAGATTCTATCAGACAGCTGCTTCACTGTAATTGAGGGGTTCTGCACCACCCAAGTTGAAATCTGATTCGCTACCCAATGCTGGCTAGCCATTGTGTTCCCAGCAAGATTGTTCGATACGCAAGTGTGTTCGGCTACCAAAGTTCGAACTTTGAACCTGTTGCTGTTTCGAATCAACGAAGCATGTATCCTCCAAGGACATCCCTCTTCCCTAAAGCTGCTGTGACTCTGGTGCTCTCGCTCTTTATGAATCTGGCTGCAAACTCCTTCGTGATGCAATGGGATGCAAGTGCGGATCGAAAGGATTCCTGGCTTTCGAATTCTGCTCCAACTTCAAATGATGGAGCATCCAAATCCACGTTGGCCTCAGGGCCATCGTAATCACCACATTCTCCACATCAGAATCCAGGAGGAGATGATAGCTATTCTCAGATACAAGGCCATCCATGTCAGCTGAAGAGTCACTATCCTCCTCAGCCTCGTCAACTACACAGTAATTGGAATCAGAGAAATCAGAGGAATCTGAATTGGTTGCTGTTTGGTTCACTCCAGTAGACCTCTGTGCAGCCATCGATCTTGTATTTCTTCGGTTGGATGGTCTCCGGTGTGACCTGTGCACGCACACTCTTGTGCGCTTGATGCGTGTATCTGCTTCAGCCATCGCCACACCTCTAGTCCCACGATTAGCCTCCTGCACACCCTCACTCCCTCAATCAGCCACCGTCACTCCCTCACTCCCTCGATCAGCCTCCTGGACACCCCCACTCCCTCGATCAGCCACGACACACCCTCACTCCCTCGATGATTCGCCTGCGCACCCTCACTCCCTCGATCAGCCACCGGCACACCCTCTGTGCCACCCTCACCAGCAGACTCGCCAGGATGAGTACCCTCCGTAATACCCTCGCGGGAAGAGCACCTGTGTTCCACTCTCTCCCACAGCCACACCCTCCGAACCACCCTCACCCCCAGGCACACCCTCTCCTCCACCCTCATGATAGTTACCTCCTTCCGAATTAAGCCAATGCCAGACCTTGTCACCTGCACCCTCCTCGCCCATGTTCCAGTCTAACATCTCATATGCAAACGAGAAGGACATCTTAGAGGCTCCGACGCCACCATGTTCGACATCGTGGGGATGTGCCTCCGTGTGCCGCGGGAGTTCTCCGTAGGTGGTATGGGATCCACTGTTACTCTGGCGTCCACCGCAGTCGATACGGGAATGGCCACCGACTTGCGTTCTTCTTTCTATTAGACTCCTCCGCTTGGATGCTACTCAGAGCCTCCACGTCTGTCATTTCCACCACCAGCTCAACCTCAGATCCATCATTGTGCGAATTAAACATTTCCATCATCTCTCTTTCATTCCTAATCTCTGCAAACTTACTCCCTCTTATGTGGGGGATCTTGTACTTCAAACTGATGGTACACCTTGGCTCCCAAGGTACCACCTCGGCGATTGCTTCCATGAGATCGAACCAGGAGGTTGTGTCCGGATCGATCCCGATCCTCTCTTCGGTCCCAAGCAAGTACTTTTCACCTTTCATCCCTCGTGTCCATTTGAAGTACCCACCATGCCTAACGCACACCGTCAGGATGCCTTCATGTCCACCGAACCACCCCATAACACCTGCATGTTCGAAATCAAGATAAAAGAAGCCATCAGTTAGAAGCCCTAACCCGTTTAGCCTTCAATCGATCATCCGATGAAACCCTAACCCCGCTTGACCTTGATGCGGTCGCCGAAACCACCGATGCGATTGACACCAAAGGGAAAGGATGACGGAGATGGAGGGCAGCGAAAGAGAAGAGGTCGACGGAGTGGAGCAGGAGAAGGCGATAGGTCGATGGAGGCAAGGTGGAATGGGAGGGGACGAAATCAGATGCCTCTATACCCGAGATTCCCGCCATAAACACCCCGAGGACACGTGGCATGCTTTGGACATTTTTACCGTACAAGGGTTACTCAGACAAGTCTGGTTAGGTTAGGAATGAGACGGTGCGCTGACGGAGGGTTCACGTGCTAAAACGGAGCAAGATTACAGGGTCTACGGAGGAATATCAATGTTTCAAAGGTCGTAGAGGTAATTTCAAAAGATTTCAGGGTTCGCTGGGTAAATATCCCTTAATTATTTATTCATTAAATAACAAAGAAAAGATGGAGAAATGGAATGCCAAACGTCATCAAGAACTAAAAATAGAAAAGGTGCAATAGTTAGATGCATTGGCATGCATGTTCCTCTCATTTGTGACAATCTTTCCTTGTAGAGTTGAGGACTCAATTTTATGGGCAATAGCTTGGTCTCTTTTCATGGAGGGGACCTTTTCTTTATAATGTTCATATAATTGCTTGGTCTATAAAAGTTTTTATCCAACTCATTTTTGGAAGTCAATCTAATTGTATTATGATTGCGAAAAGTTGCGAAAAAGATTCTCATGATTAATGGCATGGTTGAGAAATATCCTAATCAATTATTAATTTGTGGTAGTACCGTAAATGTTTAAAGAACTTAGTGAAATCTGTTTGGCATCGATTAACAAAGTTGGTGCCATGATCTTCCAAATCTTTGTTGTTTTCATGGAAGGTTACAATCGGGGTTTGATCTCTGTCAACGGCCTGATAATCGGATCTCAAACTCTTTACACTCAGATAGTTTAAATGATTTGATGAGGGTGGTCAGCCTGACCATCATATTAGCATATGTGGTAGGTCTTGTGGGTGGCCTGTTAATGGAGATGTTATCCCTCATCAATTACATATAATGCAATTAATATATTGCAATCCATTTTATTTTGAATAATGCAAATGTCTTAATTTTCTCAATCTTATCAACCGTTTTTTTATGGATGAAATATGACAAAACAATTCTTAGCAATGGCACATGAACTTTTCTGCATCTTTTTAACCGCTTCCATATATTTACAAAATTAAAATAAAAATAAGAGAATAAATAATAATCATGAAATCGTCCCGCCAAAGATCTTATTCCCATGAAGGGTTTATCCGATTACTGAAAAATGGCCTACCCTCCTGCTTCGTGGGGGCAAAATCGTCCGAATGGGCGTGAAAAAGATGAGCCGGTAAGAAATGGTTATATTTTCCCATGTAAAATATAAACGCAGGATGAGCTTTGCAGGATGACTTCTCACGACAGTGGTCGCTTACGCGAGCTCTTCTCACCTCGTGGACATCGTCGATTGGATTGAGCAGTTCCCCCAAGGTGGAAGGAAGTCGGTGCTGATGCCATGACGAGCACGAAGCCATTCCTGCCGCCTGCTGCACCTCCGACCCTCGAATGCGCCCGTCGATCCAAATCTAACACTGGCATTGCCTACCGAAGAAGTCCCCGTCCTCTCCAATTCAGCCGCCAATGCCTACCAGCGGATCTCCACACCTTGGCCTTCTTTTCCGCATCCCGTCTCGCACAGAAGAGAAGCCGATGTTCTCACCAAACTGTCAAAGCTTCAGGTCCAGCACATATTCTTAGCACAATCCTCTTCTTTGTTCCTTTTCATTACTGAAGCGTTGCATTGCATTTTGAATCTTTCCGCCTTAGGTTTTGACTATGTCTGCATACGCGGAAAGAAAACGGTTGCATTTTGAGTACCGTTTTCTTTTGTTCGCCTTCTGATTTGGCATTAGTGGAGAACAACCGGGTAAGATGCAACTATAGAGACGCGGGCTATAAAAAAATAGGAATGCATTTGTTTAGCGATAAAATCTAGCTGGCATACTTGAGCAATTTAATACGAAAGCGGAAATGGAGATATGGGGATGGGGGGAAAACGGGAAGAATTTTGATGGAGTTTGTATTTCCTACATGGACATGAGAGAGAGGAGTATTAGTGATCACCTTCGTAATGAGGCGCACATATGTTGTTGAAGAAGACCCTATACTCATGAATATGACAGAGTCTGAATGTGGATCGCGCATGACATACCATTGGAGAAAATTCGGTATGGAGAAATTCATAACAATTCCAGACTAGAGATCCTATTCTTTTATACAGTGTATGAGAGAGGTCCCAATTCGAGGCTCGTCTTGAGAGAGCCTCATTGCATTTCATGATAAAAACCTATTGTCCAAATCTCCATATGTTGGTTGTACTTATCAAAGTCTCCGTTGGATAGGCCCGCTTCAATCTTTATTTGAATCATTTACGAGCTCAACAACAATAGTTGCATATTCCCAGGATTAGAAGAACGACAAGATGGGGCTGTCCCCACCCCATTTTTCGCAAATTTTTTTTATTTTTTGGAAAAATATCACAATGTATATTCATCTCTATATCCCTCCTATATGCCACTCGAATTTTGTCAGAAACAGAGACTCCTACGGCCTCCTTCCAGACGTCATTTTTAATGGTCGCGGGATTTTTTAAATCAACCCTATGTCTGGATGGAGGCCGTAGGAGTCTCTGTTTCTGACGAAATTCGAATGGCATATAGAAGGGATATAGGGATGAATATACATGATGATATTTTTCAAAAAAAATAAAAAAATGGACAAAAAATGGGGCGGGGAAGCCATGTTGGCTGCCCCCAGGGGGCAGCCAACATAGCTGCTCCCACCTCATTTTTCGATTTTTTTTATTTTTTTGGAAAATTATCACCATTTATATTCATCCCTGTATCCCTCTTATATGTCATTCGAAATTCGTCAGAAACAAAGACTCTTACGACCTCCATCCAGACAACCATTTTTTTAACAATCGCAGGATTTTTTAAATCGACCCTATCTGAATGGAGTCTGCGTTGAGTGTTGTGTTGTCTAAGCTAAGCGGTCCACACTCTAATTTGAGGGAGAGTGTTGAGACAACTGTGAATCAACCTAATTGTGTAGGAGTTGTTTAATCCCACATGGATGAGTAGAGGGACTTGATTGTGTTCGTGGGGATATATATGATCCCCAACACCCTTTTTGCTCATTGAGAAAATCACCATTGAAAACCTAATACTTGAGGCTTTATGCCATTATTCCATAATGTTTCTTGGGAGTAGGGTTCCATGTAAATCCGAGTGTTCTTATAGTTCATTGCTTTTATTATATGTTATTGCTTTCGTATTTTGTATTTCCATAATCCTTAATGAGAAGAATTTGTGGCAGACTTAATAACATTCGAGTAAAGTAGATCCAACCATCATGCAGACCTATGAGGTAGATTTCTTTGATACCTTCACTCTTGTGGTAGGCTTTTGGACTCTTCCATTTTTTTTTCAGTTGTTATGAACAATTTGTTAGTCTTTACATCAGCTAGATTCAAGAATATGTTTCTTTATAGAGATTATAAGGAGGTCATTAATATGTAATGGCCGTCCAAATTCAATCATTAGGTGAGTGTCAGAAGGTTTGCTTACCAAAGAAGGTAATTTATGTCCTCGAGTAGAGTTGATATGGTTCCAGAAGCTTTAAAAGGTGCTAGAGAACATGACATTCACTAGATTATATTCAGATCACTTACTATTTACTCAAAGGATAGACAGAAGTACTATAAAATGTAAATCTATGTGGATGGCATAGTCTTAACTGGTGATAATGAGCAGGGAATCAGAGAAGTGAAAGCAAATGCTTGTGGATCACTTCATGATCAAGGACATGGGTCCATGGAGATATTTCCTTGAGCTAAAGTTGGCTCGTAGATGTGGAGGTATGGATCTAGAGAAAATACATTTTTTATCTTTTGTAGGAGCCTGGCATGTTAGCCGCCTAATCGGTCCAGATTTCTATGGATTCTAAGAATTGTTTATAGGTGGAGGACAATCATAAATAAGGGACATTATCATCGATTCTGGAAAGCTCCTTTATCATATTATCACCAGACCTAACATCACTCTTGCAATGGGAAAACTGAATCAGCTTATGAGTAAGCCCATACATGCCCGTTGTGACACAACCATGATCTCGGGGAACATAAAGACTTCTCTTGTAAGGGAGTTAATCTTCATAATTGGGGCATTACTCGATATTGTAGAGATAGTTTCTATTATTATTTGTTTATGTACCGTGTTTCTATTTATCTTTTCTATTTAGACATCCGTGTAATTTACCCTCAAGGCCTCTCCCTATATAAGAGAGCCTAGGGTTTTCTTATCAATACAACGAAGACTCTTTTCTTCTAACATGGTATCAGAGCCAACCTAGGGCTCGCTACCGCCGCCCCTCCCTTCCCCCACCCGCCGCCCCTCTCTCTCTCTCTCTTTCTCTCGCCGAGCCCACATAGGGCTCCCAATCTCCGAGCGGCTTCCTGCCGCAGCCAGCAGCCCCAGCCGCCACTAGCGGCCCCTGCCGCCTCTTAGCGGCACCCAGCCGCAACTTCCGAGCGGCGTCCAGCCGCAGCCAGCGGCCCCAGCCGCTCACCAGCGGGCCTCGAGCCCTGCCGCCGGCGACCCTGACGTGATCCCGCGCCCTCCCCAGCAGGCTTCTGTCGCTGCTGGTTTATTCCAGCCGCTGTCCAGTGGCTTGAAGACGCCCATACACGTTCCCTGCTGCACCATCGACATCAAGACTGCAGTTCTAGACCCTCATCGGGTCTCCAACAGTTCATAGTCGGCCTTGTAAGGCGATTCAAGGGCTGTTAGCCTGATTAGAGGCGTGCCCTAGACTCCTCTCTATCTGATTTATGGATTTGAGTACGTAGAAGTCTACACACGTACTCAAATCCAATGCAGTTGGTGTAGACATCCATCAACGTATCTGATTTCCCTTAGTCTTCTTCGAACGGCACTATGTCAGAATCGAAAGTCGATTCTCCCTCCATCGGCGCATTCAAAGGTCCGGCGCCAATAATAAAGATGGACGGATCTAACTATGAGTTATGGGCCATGCAGTTCATGAGCCTCATGAAATCAAATGGTAAGAAACATATTCTTACCGAGGATGAGCCTGCGGAGAAGACAGGGATCTATGCCTCATGGGAGGCCGATGATGCTTACGCAAAAGTATGGTTGTCCGGCACGTTGACCATGGAGATAGCGAATGATGTCCTCCATCAGCCCACTGCTAAGGCGATGTGGGACATTCTTGCTGCTACATATTCGCAGGTGCGAAATGAGACAAAGATGTTGCAGCTTCAGCATGACATCTTTACTATGAAGCAGGCCGGCAGACCTCTCCACTCTTTATACACATCCCTAAGAGGGATGTTCGAGAAGCTCTACAGTACCATTCCTCTGACTGCTACTCTAGAGCAGCAGAAGACGTTCCGGAACGCCACCATGGTGGGTGTTCTACTTGCTGCCCTCGACCCTGAGTATGATGCTGCACGGTCACAGATCTTAGCAGATGCAGTCATTCCTCCAGTGGAGGATGTATACAAGAGGCTCAGTCGTATCCCTGTTTCTTCCAGCTCTTCTACTCCACCTCCATCTGCAATGGCAGCTTCACGTGGGCGAGGTGGACCACCTTCTTGGCGTGGTCGTGGACGTGGCCGTGGCTCTCAGGGGAGAGGCGGTCGACCTAGTCAGACGTGCTCATATTGTCACAGAACTGGGCACTCAGAGGAGACATGCTACTCAAAGCATGGATTCCCAGCTTCTGCACGGGTTGCAGAGCATTCACAATCTCCTTTACCGTCTGCTGCAGATCATAGATTTGACGAACTCGTGGCCCGTCTCCGTGATATTATGCCACAATCTTCTGGTGATTCATCTGGTGGCTCTTCCGATATTGCTGCCACAGCCTCAGCCAGTTCTTCCGCCGCTGCCAATTCCTCAGGTAGATCATCAGCTGTCATACCTTCACATGATATATCTGACTGTGTTATAGATTCAGGAGCTACACATCATCTGTGTCGAGATAGAGGTAGATTACAGGCCTACCAGGCTATTCCTCCAGGTCGCTCAGTGCAGATAGCAGATGGTTCCCACTCACCTCTTGTTGGTCAGGGGGAGGTTTTCTTAACATCCACTATGCAGCTCCAGAATGTTTTACATGCTCCTGAATTCTCACTAAATTTGCTGTCTATTAGTCAGATTACAAAGGATTTGAACTGCCGAGCTATATTTGACCCGTCTTCTCTCATTTTTCAGGACATACTCACGGGCAAGGTGATTGGCTGTGGCTCTGAGCAGAACGGTCTATATCGGCTGGTCCGGGAATCCTATGCTGGCATCTCCGCTCACTCTGCTGGTCCTGTCTCACCTTATATTTGGCATCTTCGGTTTGGTCACCTTCTGCTCCAGAAGATGCGCCATCTTCTGCCCCAGATCTCTCCAAGTTCGTCGTTTCGTTGTGAAACCTGTCAGTTGGGAAAGCATCACAGGTCGAGCTTTCCAAGTCGTCAGAGTCGGAGCAGTAGCTCCCCTTTCGAGTTGTTACATATAGATATATGGGGTCCGAGTCGTGTTCCCGATCACCAGGGACACAGGTTCTATCTTGTGGTCGTAGATGATTTTTCTCGTGTCTCTTGGGTTTTTCTTCTGAAGAATAAGTCTGAAGCAGGAGATGTTATTAAAAATTTGATTAATGAAGTGCAGAATGTTTTTTCTTCTTCAGTCAAATATGTTAAAACGGATAATGCCCTGGAATTTTGTACACGTTCTCTTTCTCAATTTCTGTCATTAAAGGGAATTATTCATCAAACCACATGTGTATATACATCCCAACAAAATGGTGTGGCGGAAAGAAAGCATCGCCATCTCTTGGATATCACTCGTACCTTATTGATTCAAAGTTGTGCTCCTATTTCCTTCTGGGGGGATGCTGTTCTTACTGCGTGCTATCTGGTTAATAGAATGCCGTCCTCTGTCCTTGGAGAGAAGATACCTATATCACTTATTTTTCCCGACAAAGAGCTCTTCTCTCTGCCACCTCGTGTCTTTGGTTCTGTGGCGTTTGTTCATCGTCTGTCTCCTGGACTTGACAAGCTCTCTCCAAGAGCAGTCAAGTGCGTCTTTGTTGGGTACTCAAGAACCCAGAAGGGATACCGGTGTTATGATCCTACTACCAACAGGTATTTTGTTAGTGCGGACGTCACCTTCTTCGAGTCGGTCATATTTTTCTCGCCAGCCGGGGACAGAATGGTTCCATCCACCACCGCTGATGATATTTTGGTTCCACCACCGCCTACCTGTCTTACACCTGACTCGTCTCCTGTGTCAGTTCCTATGCCCGCACCGCCACCACCTCCACCTCCACCACCACCCATTCCACGGAGAATCATATCACCATTTCCTAACCACTATACGCGTCGGTCAGGACCCGCTCAGACTACAGATCAGCCAATCACTGAGCCTCAGGTATGTTCAGATGATGTTTCTACTGACGGGCCCGGTTCGGAACATATGCAGGATGACTCCTTACAGGTGGACCCTGATGATGATCTGGATGTTCCGATTGCTATTCGGAAACAGAGACGACAGTGTGTATCCTACCCTTTTGCTTCACAGGTTTCCTTCCACCGCCTCACAGGTGATTTCAAGAGGTTTGCTACTGCTTTATCTTCTGTGGACATACCACGGACATACCAGGAAGCCTTGAAGAGTGAATGCTGGAGATTGGCTATGGAAGAAGAAATGGGAGCCTTGCAGTCCCGTGGCACATGGTCTTTGGTCCCTGCACCTCATGGTGCATCTGTTGTAAGCTGCAAATGGGTTTTCACGGTCAAATACCATGCAGATGGCACATTGGAAAGATACAAAGCACGTTTAGTCGCCCGGGGATTTACACAGACATATGGCGTTGATTACATGGATACATTCTCTCCAGTGGCGAGACACTCGACTCTGCGTATCCTCCTGTCTGTTGCAGTTGTCCGTGACTGGAGCATTTATCAGCTGGATGTCAAGAATGCATTTTTGTACGGGGACTTACAGGAGGAAGTCTACATGCAGCAGCCACCCGGGTTTACTGTTGAGGGGGAGACGCATATGGTATGTAGACTTCACAAGGCTATATATGGACTTAAACAGAGTCCACGAGCATGGTTCCAGAAACTGTCCAACCTAATTGAGCACCAGGGATTCAAGAGGTCCAATGCTGACCATTCGTTGTTTATCCAGAAGTCCTCGGCAGGTACGGTTGTCATAATGGTCTATGTGGATGATATTCTTGTTACAGGAGATGATATTCAGGGCATAGCAAGGGCGAAGGCATTCCTAGGCCATCAATTTGTTACAAAGGACCTTGGAACCCTAAGATACTTTCTGGGGTTGGAATTTGCTAGGAATGCACATGGTTTGGTGATGACACAACGGAAGTACATTACAGACCTCCTGGTTGAGACTGGTATGGATGGGTGCAAACCATCAAGCATCCCCATGGACCCCAGCATGAAGTTATATGATGATGATACTGACGAAGTGGATAAGAGGAGATATAGAGAGATGGTGGGAAAACTCCTCTACATTACTATAACCCGTCCAGACATTGCTTTTGCAGTTAACCGGGTGAGTCAGTTTGTGGAGCAGCCCAGACAGGTTCACATGGATGCTATACACATGATACTGAGGTATCTGAAGTCTACTCCTGGATTAGGGCTACTATTCAGAAAGGGTGCAAACCTATCCATCTCAGCGTGTGCAGACGCAGATTATGCAGGATGCCCTAAGGATAGAAAATCAACATCAGGGTTTGCAGTCTTTGTTGGAGGCTCTCTGGTTTCTTGGAAAAGCAAGAAACAAACGGTGGTGGCAAGATCCAGTGCAGAATCCGAATACAGGGCAATGGCCCAAGTCAGCACAGAAATGATGTGGGTTCGCTCCGTATTAGAAGATCTACATGTAGCAGTCCCTCTACCTATGAAGCTTCAGTGTGACAATCAGGCAGCACTGTTCATTGCCAACAATCCAGCTTTTCATGAGAGGACCAAGCATATTGAAGTTGACTGCCATTACACTAGGGACCTGATCCAGAGAGGATTGATATCCACTGCCCATGTTAGCTCAGGTGATCAGACTGCCGATGTATTCACCAAGCCATTGCTCAGAGGACCTTTCCAGAGATGTTCATCCAAGCTGAGCATGATCGACATCTATGCTCCACCTTGAGGGGGAGTGTAGAGATAGTTTCTATTATTATTTGTTTATGTACCGTGTTTCTATTTATCTTTTCTATTTAGACATCCGTGTAATTTACCCTCAAGGCCTCTCCCTATATAAGAGAGCCTAGGGTTTTCTTATCAATACAACGAAGACTCTTTTCTTCTAACAGATATTGCAACAAATTGTGATGTAGACTATGCAGGATGTCTTGCATGTAGTTATTCAACCATTGGCTTCTACGCTTATCTCATAGGCAACCTTGTCACATGGAAGAGCAAGCAACAAACAATTGTGTCTTGTTCAAGTACAAAAAGTGAATTCAAGGTGATGGACAAAGCACTGATAGAGATGCAGAAGATTCAGGTTGTACTTATCTAAACTCTACCCTCCACCAGACATAGTGATGGGGTTGAGATGCGACAAAGTGATGGGGTTGAGATGCGACAATACCATTGCTATGCACATAGCAAACAATCCCATCTTTCATGAGAGAATGAAATGTGTAGATATTGATTGACATTTTACTAGAGATCTTATTCATCGAGATTTCTGCAATCTTCTACTGTTCTTTTCACAAAACAAAATGTAGATACATTTTTTCATTAAAAAGGGCAGATATGTTTAGCAAGGCACTCTCCATAGCCTCTTGTGAACGATGCTATCACAAGATGATCATGAGATATCTACGTTCCTGCCTCGGGGGAAATGTTAGAGTATAAGAGAGTTGTAACCGCTAAGGGGCAATTTTGTATTCTCTATTTCATGTTCAGTGGGTACTCTCCTTATTCCTAGCATGCCCCTACGTTTAAAGGACTAGTTTTCCTTGTCATGTGCATTCAATTCTTATGTTCCATTTCCACACTTAATGATATGGTATCCTTATCAACCTTCCAATGGAACTTTACTGCAACAACACAGTTGCTATTAATACTGCAAACAATGTAGACCGACATGATCACACCAAGCTTGTTAAGGCAGATTTACCTTTTTATGCCGAGAAGATCGATGTTGGCTAGCTCCTCCTACCATTCTCTAAATCAAAATACCAAATGGTTTATATTTTTACCACTGGCCTTCCTACATACAATGGAAAGTGAACGTGGGCAAGTTGGGTATGATTGGTATCCATTTGCAACTTGCAGGGAAGCGTTGTTGGAAAAATGGATAATGGATGTGGGTTCATTTACCCAATGCCTATATATGCACATATTCTCCCTTGTTTTTCTAACTTAGAAAGAAACTTAGTCACCCAAGAAAGGCTGCTAGATCAATGTTCCTATGATTCTCTCCCTCTTGTAGAAGAGGATTTCCACGTAAATCACGTGTCTTCCTTGCACGATTGTTCTTTATTGTTGTTAATCTATAGAAGTTTCGAATATTGACAAATAATTTTGAAGGCTCCCACTAAGTAAAATATATTTTGGGTTTCACTGTGGTTTTGGTTGTTATATATGTTGTTACCATGAACATTAACGTGTACATTAAACAACTACCAAAATTAATATGTGCATTACAGATTAACAAAATTATAATCAAGCATATCCGATTCATATAGTAATTACAAGATGCACGTAAGAACCAGTCAAACCATGTAAACAACATTTTAGGGCGAGATCCAGGAACGACAATGCAATAAACAAATTGCAACAAAAAAATAATAAATAAATTAGATAAGAAATCACCGAAGCATCCATGAAATGGACTGCCCTTAGAGAAGATACCGCCCTCATAATACTGGTACGAAGGGTACTAGTGATCCGCTCCCAAGATAAGACGACACACGATCTACGTCCACGCACACCGATGAGATAGTCCTTGAAAGTATCTCAGAGAACTTGCAACTGCGAAGAAGAAGAAATGCATGTCGTAGATGCGTTGGGAAAAACAGAGAGCAAAAGCGGCGTGAGAGTTTTCTTGCGAGTGAAGAAAATGACGTCAAGGACGAGGGTATATAAAGACCTAGGGCACGACTTTTTACTTTTCGAAAATGCCCTCCAACGGGCGTCTCTTCGGATTGTAAAATAATGCTCAGATCAAAGCCGTTGGAGTCGAGTCAATTTCCCTTAAGACGGTTGAATCACAATTAATTCGTACAATTAATTGATTCGACCCGCTAATGAAACCCACAACAAAAGTATCGAGAACTAAGATCCGAATTGACTCTCCCGAGCATGAGCCCAAGCCTGAGCCGGAGAGGAGTGGAGGAGAACACGCGCGCGTGGTCCTCCATTCATCCTCTTTACTATTGCTACAAGAACTTAGGGTGTGAACTCACATATAAGCCCACCAAAAGTTTAGAAACACTAGATGCGGTACTAAACTTCTACCCAAACTACATCTTGTTTCAAATTTGGGAATTCCCAACTTTCTCTTCAAAATCATTTGATTTCTCAATTGAAACCAAATTAAAGTTCAATGTAATTGCATAAGTTTACCAAATTAAAACCTAATTACATTAACATTAAATTCAACAATCCCCCACGAATTCATCAATTGAAAAGAGATTCAAAGAGAGTCAAAATATATCTTTCGGTACACACTTTGCTTTCAGTAAATGTACCTTCCAGTTTGAACCTCTAACTGAGTTTACTACTTTCACTTTAACATGAACGAAGTGAACTGCATCTTGAACTTCAGACCTTAGTATTAAAATATACGGTAGAAACAACAAAGTATTATTCTTGGTACATCTTCATGGTTAGTACTCTTAAAGGTCATGCACCCTTATTCAAGGTTGCAGAAGTTGGTAGTCGGTACTCGGTCTGCGGGGTCACTGACTAAGGATTAATCCGTAGTCGGGATAGTAATCGGATTTAGTCAGGCATTTGTTGTTTTTGATTTTTTTTAATTATTTTAAATATATAAATAAATTTTTAATACATATAGTCTCATTTATATTCATATATTTAGCAGTTTTAATATTTTTAAGAGCTTATTAATTTAAGAGTTTTAATCACTATAACAAACTTTAACTTGAAATAACACACTTCAGCACATTTAAAATACATGATCACAAACTCATGAATTATACTAAATTCACTAATTTGCATCTTTATTAAGTCAATATGACCTACAAATATGTGTTGAATATGTTGCTAAATATGTTGAATATGTTGCTAAAAGACTAATATTATATATGAATATGTTGAATATGTTAAATATGACCTTCAAGATTGTATATGTGTTGAATATTCCATGAATATGTTGAATTGACATATATATATGTGATAAATACGTCGTTAAAAGACTAAATATTTCTCTGATTAGGACCTACAAAAATTTCTACATGCAAGATTTGCACAACAGAAGAAGATAAATCCAAATATGATTCATATATTTCTAGAGTATAAACCCAATGCCAACCAACAATGTCCAAATCATATATAAAAGTTCAAAAAAGCGAAAAAAGAATAAAAAAAGCAAAAAAAACCCTAACCCGACTGTCACGACACTGTTTGTGGCTGGATAGGCTCGAAGGAATGCACTAAAGGGAATTAGGATCTTCGTTGGTTTTGGCGACACGGAGGCGGGGGCTTCGTTGATTGGAGTCGAAGGAGAGGAGCTCGATGGCGAAGGTGGAGACGGAGGAGAGGTGTTGAGGGGAGGTATCATACACAAGGGTTTGGGCGGGGGCTTACTGTCGAACAGTAAGCCTCACTTAAGCCCCTAATCGGGTCAACAGTTAGCCCTGATCGAGTCGATTAGCCATCAACAAAAAAATGAATTTTCTATGCAGAAATCGGTCGAGTAGTCGGTCGACTAACCCGACTACTCGGTCGATTAATCAGTTTGGCCTAGTCAACTTGGCTACCTGGTCGAGTCGACTAATCGGACTGACAAATCGGGTTAGTCGGCCGATTTTTGCAACAATGCCCTTATTTTGTTTCATGAGTGTGTTCAGAAAAGATCATCTTCCTTTAATTGCAGCCCACAGTAACGCTCACATATGTGGCGTTCTCCAAGGATGCACTACTAACATCCTGCCCAAAGGCTTGAATCCATTCAGAGCCTGCGATATTCTTAAACTTGTAGCTTAAATGACACTCAGGCTTATCGGGATAAGACACTCTTGCATAAGAATTAAATAAGAGTGCCAACCAGTTCTCCAAACAACTTGTTATTATCACATTGGACCTACTTTGTGGGATTCCCATTCAGATAGGTTAGGTTGCTACTGTAGAGGAACCCCCAATTGGTCTCAGTCCCATCCCAAGCCTAAATTGTAGGACTAAAGATCTATCAAGTCCCTTAATCAACGGATCCGACGTATTGTCTTCAGATCCAACAAAAATTACAGCCAACGCTCCTCGAGATAGCAAATCTCTTAACATCTCAAGCCTGATTTGTATGTGTCTCCTTGTTTTCTTATTGAACTTTGAACTCTTGATCTTGGCAATTGTGGCCATGTTATCACAATGCCCGATATCGCAGGAACTGGCCAACCTACCATGAGAATTTCATAAAGAAGTTTCCTTAGCCATTCAGCCTCAATTCCGGTGCTGTCCACAACATACAGCTCGGCCTCAAAGGTAGATAGAGCTAGAATGGTCTGCTTCACATACCTCCAAAAGATTGCACCGCCTCCAATGGTACCCAGTAACACTATTAATCCTGGAATTCTCTATTTTCCCTGTACAGCTTGCATCACTATGTCCTTTTAGTACAGATGGATGTCTACCATAATGCAAACTAAGGAAAATAATTTCCTTCAAGTACTTTAGTTACTCAATCCAGAGCCTCCCAGTGAATACGGTCAGGACAGCTAGTGTATCTACTCAACTTTGCAACCAAAAATGAAATATTAGGTCTCGTGCAATTTGCAAGATATATTAAGCTTCCTATCACTTGTGAACACCTTAGCTGAGCTACAGGTACTCCGCTTTTGTTCTTAAATAGCATTTTGGATGAATCAAAAGGAGTACCTACAACTTTGTAATCTTGATATCTAAATTTCTCAAGTACCTTCTCAACATAGTGAGGTTGAGAAACTACAATCCCATCAACTGACCTTGTCAATTTGAGACCCAAGATCACATCAGCAACATCCATATCCTTCATCTTAAACTTTCTACATAAGATTGCTTAAGTCTCATTAATAATCCTCACATGTGATCCAAACAACAGTATGTCATCAACATACAGGCACAAGACAATACGCTCATCACATTTCACCTTGGAATAGACACACTTATCGGATTCATAAATATTAAAGCCATGTGACAAAATGGTTTTATCAAATTTTTCATGTCACTGCATTGGTGCTTGTTTCAATTCATAAAGGAATTTAACAAACTTGCAAACCTTTCCCTCATTCTCAGGAGTCACAAGCCCATCAGGTTGATCAATATAGATCTTCTCGTCAAGATTAATATGCAAGAAGGCGATCTTCGCATCCCTCTAATGGATAGCGAGACCATATACATATGTCATCCAGATTGTAGTCATCCTAGTCACAGGGGAATATGTATCAAAATAGTCGATACCTTCTTTTTGTCTAAAGCTCTTTGCAACTAATCTGGCTTAATACTTTTCAATTGATCTGTCGGGAGTAAGCTTTCTCTTAAATACCCACTTACACCTAATGGTAGAGTACCCTTTTAGTAAATCAATAAGTTCCGAGTTCCATTAGCCATAATGGAATCCATCTCCGATTTGACGGCTTCCTTCCATTATTTTACTTCAGATGAAGTCATGGCTTCCTTATAACTTAGTGGATCACCATCAATCTGGTTGACAACAAAGTCATTACCCATATCCTTGGCTATCCGTAGTTGTTTACTCTTCCTTATCTCAATTTCTTCTGAAAGGTCATTGGGTTCAGGTTGAGTCTCAACCCCTAAATTTGTGATCCTTTCCACTTGATCAGGAATAGATCCAGATGTGGAGGCAACATCAATAGTCAGATTCTGAAGAATCCCAATCTTCATAGAGAAGACATACTCAAAGAAAGTAGCATCACAGAGTTCAACAATAGTGTTGATATCTATGCCCGGTATCTTGGACCGAATTACCAAGAACTTGTATGCATAACTATTTTCTAAGTATCCTATCGTATCAATAGTTTTAGAACCTACCTTCTTTCGCTTGTGTTCTGGGACTAAAACCTTAGCGAGTTAGCCCTACACTTTGAGTCTTAAGCTCGATTTTCTATTTTTTCAAAATTCAAAATGACACTTTTTCATATGTCTTTGAGGAACTCTATTCAGAATATGGCAAGCCGTATTCAAGGCTTCTTCCCACATATAGGTTGGAAGTCCAGAACTCTATAGGAGAGCATTGATCATGTCAGTTAAGGTTCTATTTTTTTGTTCTGCTGTCTTGTTTGATTATGGTGAATATGGAGCAATAACTTCATGAACTATGCCAAACAGCTTGCATTGTTCATCAAATAAGTTAGAAGTATATCCACCCCCTCGATCTGACCTAAGACGTTTAAGCACTTTTCTTATTTGTGTCTCAGCCTCATTCTTAAATATAAGAAATTTCTTTAAGGCTTCGTCGTTGGTTTTCATTAGATATACATAGTAGTATCTACTGACATCATCTATAAAGGTAATAAAGTATTTTTTATTATCTTTGGTCAACACATCATTAAACTCACAGATTTCTGTATGCACTAGATTCAAGATCTCACTATCTCTAGAGACGGAATGAAAAGACTTCCTAAGTGTCTTCGCTTGAACACAAATGTCATATTTTTTAGTTTTATCAATAATGTGTTTAGGGATCAATTTTAAATTCATCATTCTTTTAATTGAATTTAAATTTGCATGTCCCAATTTACCATGCCACATATCACAAGATTTTAAATTATTAACATGAGACATAGAATTAGAAAATTCAGAACTTAAAACATTCATTGAATTAATGTTTACTGAATCACATCTAATTCTGAACAATAAATCAAAATCCGTCAAATAACCTTTTCCATAAAAAATACTCAAAATGACAACTTTATTATATTTAAAGTTCAATTCAAAATCATTTCTAACTAAAATGGAGCTAGATAAAACATTCTTCTTCACGTTAGGGGCATGCAACACCCTCTGCAAAGTCCAGACACGTTCAGGAGAACCTTAAGTTGACTTGTCCTAACCCCAGCATCCTGACCAGGGAAACGTTTCATATCTTTACAGTCTCGTCACTCCAGGTCTGATAAGAACAAAACAAAGTTCTGTCAGAACATATATGTACGTTAGCTTACGTATCCACGAGCCACTCATTTGGATCATAGATATGGTATAGTTCAGGTTTTACAGAGACATTCTTCGCTAGCCCCAAGTCCCGCATTGATCATTTTACTTGTAGACTCCCATCTGCAGCTTTAGGTTGGGCCTTTAAGGACGTACATTCCTTTTTCTAGTGGTCAGTCTGATTACAGTGCCGGTATGGTTTATTCTTTACCTTTTTCTGGATCTTGTCCTTTGATTTCATTTTATTGTTGTTACTTACCTTCGTCCTTCGAGATCATGAAATTGATCTTAGCCTGAATGTCAACAGAACTATATGCTTTTGTTTCATGTGTTCCTCCTTTATGGTGATTGTCATCATCAAGTCATCTATAGAAATTTTCCCCTTCCTGTATTTCAAGGTCATACAAAAGTCTTCCCAAGACTTGGAGAATTTTTCTATGATGCACATGACCTGAAACTTCTCTGGAAGTTTCGTCTCGACATCTTCTAGACCATGGAGTTAGGGATAAAATCTTGTGTGTCTGTTCAGAAACCGACTTTCCTTCGGTCATGGAAAACTTTAAGAACTTAGCAACATAGTATTTCTCAATACTTTGGTATTATACTTCTGGTCTAGTTCTTCCCAAAGCCCCTTCACAGTCTGCATGGAAGAACAATATATGTCAAACAACGTGTTGGACAAAGCCAATAAGATGCAATTCCTTCCACGCAGATTGCGCCTTCTAGCTATCGGGTGAGGGGTTTTCCTTTTCCACCGTAGGGCATTTAGTTTCAAGCATCGAAATTAACCTTATAGTGGTTAATCAGATTTTCATGCGTTCTTACCAACGCTTGAAATTCTGACCACCGAATTTTTTAGGCATTCGAGGCATGTCCACCTTCGATTTAAACATTGTTTCCTGCATGATTATAAATTCGATTCCAGGTATCTTCTCTACGATTGTTGTTACCAGGTTCATTAACGTGTACATTAAACATCAATTACCAAAATTAATATGAATCAATGCATTACATATTAACAAAATTATAATCAAGCATTTCCAATCCATATAGTAGTTACAAGATGCACATAGGAACCAATCAAACCATGTAAACAACATTTTAGGATGAGATCCAGAAAAGCAATGCAATAAACAAATTGCAACAAACAAAATAGTAAATAAATTAGATAAGAGATCACTGAAGTGTCTGTGAAATGGACTGTCCTTAAAGAAGATATCGCCCCCACAATACCGGTGCGAAGGGTACTGGTGATCCGCTCCAGGATGCGACGGCATAAGATATGCGTCCGCGCACACCTCAAGAATATCTCAGAGAACTTGCAGCCGAGAAGAAGAAAAAACGCAGGTCGCAGATGCGGTTGGAAAAACAGAGAGCGAAAGCGACGTGAGAGTTTTCTTGTGAGTGAAGAAAACGTTTAGGGGGGTATATGAAAATCTAGATCACTGCTTTTCACTTTTCGAAAACACTCTCAAACAGACGTCTCTTCGTATTTTAAAACGACATCCAAATCAAAGCCGTTGGAGTCGAGTCAGATTCACTTAAGTCGATCGAATCATAATTTATTCATACAATTAATTTATTCGACATGTTAATGAAACGTGCAACAAAAGTATCGAGAACCGAGATCCAAATTGACTCCCCTGAGCCCGATCCCGAGCCGGTGCTCGAGGCGTAGCCAGAGACAGAGCAGAGAGCGCGCGTGTGTGGTCCTCCATTCCTCCTATTTACTATTGCTACAAGAACTTGGGGTGTGAACTCATATATAAGCCCACCAAAAGTTTAGAAACACTAGATGCGGTACTAAACATCCACCCAAACTACATCTTGTTTCAAATTTGAAAATTCCCAACTTTTCTTCCAAAGCCATTTGATTTTCCAATTAAAACCAAATTAAAGTCCAATGTAATTGCATTGGTTTACCAAATTAAAACGTAATTACATTAATATTAAATTCAACGATATAATTTATTTTCACTAGGCGTCTCATATTTATACATCTTTACATCTTTCAAACCAAAGATTACACGATGATAATTCACATGTTTTCTTTGATGGATTTTTGGCAACTTCGTACTCATCAAATTCAATTGAGGGAAGAAATCACCTAAAGAGTTGCATGAAGGCGAGAACAAGTTTTTTATATAAATAATACACGTATTCCTTTACTGAGAAAAAAAATTACGTGTCATCCTATGCCACTTCTATTTTCATCGGGTTTTGTTCAGTAGTTTATGCTTCTCTTATATGCCTACAATCATTATATAATTTTGAAGCTCACCCCAGAGTGTAAAATAACTGAACTTATCAAGGTTTCTTCCCGCCACCACTAAAAGTTTTCAAGCCGAGAAAAATTTGTATGACCTGCACATGTAAAACTTAATTTGCCATAACCCATGGTGAATTTTTTTTATTATATGCTATAGGTAAGCCGTCTTTTCAAGAGGCAACTTTGACTTTACACTTGATATTTGGGAAAAAGTCTTATCCACCTCTTCAAGTGGCGGCTTCCATGTAGACAAATCTCATATAAGCTGCCTCTTGAAAAGGCAGCTTTGGCTAAAATCAAAACCGCCTCATGAAGAGGCGCCCACGGTACTTAACAAAATAAATGTTTCTCTGTCGCTCGAGCGTAATTATAAGTTCCCCTTGCGGTAGGGATGAAGTTTCCTCTTTGCAAATCGTAGCAACTACCCTTTGTAGTACATTAGATTTACAGTTTTAATCATTTAATAAGCAACATATGATGCCCCCACGATGTGAGGAACATTTCCAACCCATCCATCTCCTTGCATGGGATTTGCTTGGTTTTCCCACGGATTCGACATGTGATGTCCCGCGATTGGGTAGGTGATTGGTTTCGATTCTGAAAGAACGACTAGTATGGCATGTGCATTCTCGCTGAGAATTTTCCCAGAATCTTTGTTTTGGCGGATAATAAAGATCATTGGTTGCTGATATTTGAATCGGGGGCACATGGAGCCCCAATTTTGTCGTCTACTTGGACATGTTAAGGGGGCTCCGGTACTCGGAGATCCCAAATGGGGACCATAATAGTTGGTTGTGGAGTGATGGCAGATTTTTCGTCAAGAAAGCGCATATATATATATTTATATTTATTTATTTATTTATTTACATATACATATATATATTATACATATATACATATATATACATATATATAAGTCTCACATCGGGCTTGGACGTGAAGGTAGGGGAAGAGGCTACTGATTACAAATTGATTTGGCAATCCGTCTTACCAATAGGGGTGAAGGTCTTTCTGTGGTAGAAGGGGTGTCTAATGGCAAAGGAGGTCAGAGCTAAGTGGATTCTGGGTACCTGACAGTCTTTGCCCAAGATGTTCGAGTGGAATGGAATCTGTTGAGCATGTACTTTTTGGCTGTCATTACTCGAAGGAGATTTGGAGTTGGCTGGACGTTCCTTGGCTTGATTCATCGTGCGACGATAGCTTTTGATCATCAGTGAGATCTTCCTGCATTGCCTCCCGTGATGGATGCCTTACCCATCTTGTCGTGGCTTGGGTCATTTGGCTGTCACATAATAGAATGATTTTTATACAGGAACTGTAAAGCAGGGAGCATGTCGTTCATCATATTATGATCATCTATGAGGCCGGGTCCGTGTAATTTAACCTAACTTCATTTTTCTTTTAATTGATCCAAGTGTAATATCCTTGCGTTGACACTCATTCTTACTTTCGAAAAATAAGCAGCATATGCATTTACAAGTCATACATAGTTGATTATAATAATTGTTTTATAATTGGTGGAACAGTGGGAAGTGCTCAATATGTTCTGGAGCCTGAGACCAGTGTTAAGTTTGAAAAGGATTTGACAGTTCCAGGTTGTGCAGGTGCCATGGATCTACTTGGCACAGGTACTTTTCTGTGTACATTTCGACAAAGCTATTTATTTTCATGAGTTACATATCCTTCTGGTCAGGTAATCTGTTACATTGCAGGGTACAGAGAGAAGGTTTTTGCAATTATTGGTGTCAAAGTTTATGCCGCAGGGTTTTATGCTGAGAATTCCTTGACTGAAATGTTGAGTTCATGGAAAGGTAAAACTGTTGCCGAGGTTTCAGAAGATTCATCGTTGTTCAGGCATATTTTTGAAGGTATTCCAAGATCACACTCTTGTTGAAGTTTGACATTACCAATCTGGGAAAAGGTTGAAGCAATATTTATTTACAGGCTCTATAAATAAATCGTTGAAAATTGTCCTGATCAGAGATGTGGATGGTAGAACATTTTGGAATGCTTTGAATGATGTCATCTCTCCAAGAATTAAGGAACCCACTGCCGTTGATGAGTCTGCTCTGATATTGTTTCGCAGCACATTTGAAAGTCGAGCTCTTGTAAAAGGAACTGCTATATATTTGACTTGGGATAATCCATCAAAAATGCTGGTAAGTAAAAGTTATACATATTCTTTTGAAGAAAAAAAGTTATACATAGTTTGTCGTACTCCTAACAGAAAATTGTATCTTGAGCATCGAAAGCCATACATGCCAGATTTTTATTACAATGTCTGCATTGTCATGTGCCGCATCAAGGTTTTTCTGCCAGGGCAAGAAATGATGCACTGTGCATCCATGATTTTCATTAATGATCTGCATACAAAAAAATCTGCAAAGCAATCACGACAAGACAATTTTTTTTCGGGTAATACTCTGCAGAAGAAATGGTAAAATCACGAGTAAAGAGAGATTCACTATGTAGGGAAAGGAGTACTGAAGGAGTACTAGACACGAAACCCAAAGATGCAGTGCTCTCCTCAAAGAACATGCAATACAATCACATGCCGTATTTAACTTAAGTGGATTCATAGTCAGATCACAAAATTTGTATGGCAGATGCTCTGCATCCGCCCCCCTCATCATGCCACCAACATATGCATCATATCATAGTCATGCCATGATCTTTTAAAGCATAAGTTAATGGTTTTTCTACCCGTACCCTTTCTCATGATGAAAATTTAAACTGAAGTGTTACAGGAGAAATAGAATATTGTTGAGGTGCTTTGATATCTAATCTACCCTATTTGCGTTGGGATTTAGATTATATTTATATTGGGATTCTGTATTGTCATTATATTCCTAATTATACTGTGATTTGGGAGATCCACTACATAGGAGTACTATTGTTGGTTCCTGGACCTGCTGATGGGGTGCAGGTTGAACGGATTGTATAACCTATATTACTGCAATCACAAACTTCTAAAAACAACTACAATGTTATATAACACTTTCAATCACAAGATAACAATCAAACCATAAGTACACAAGTATTAAAATTAAAACCCTTCTGGGTAAAAACCATGACGTGAGTCTCCTGACTCAACTCAAGCTTTCAACCTGATCCACATGGGTCTTACACTAACTTGAGTTGCTTTCACGAGCAACACAACTATATTACAACCTGAATTAGTTATGTGGTCAACTCCACCATATTACAATTACAAACATAGTAACCTCAATATTAAAACTAATATACAATGATGATTATGAGGCGAAACTAATGATCTTATGGAGTGAGGAGCGTACTCATAAGACGATCGTGGAACACCAGAGCTGTAGGATAACAACTGGGATTCTACACATCTATATGAGCTAAGTAAAAGTTGACTATGAATGTAGCCAATCTAAAGATAGAAATGAATTTCTTTATGGTGTTTCCCCAAACAACATGCCTCACATTGAATAACAATGGTGAGTAGAAGTTCCGAGATGGGTTGAAGTTCAAAGAGTACACGTAAAAGTTTGTCCACAAACAGGTGACTTTATCATCAATGTCATAGGAGATTAAATGCATTAAATGATAGAAGAGAAGCAAATGGGTGATTGGAGAAGGTAGTAGACATCTTCCTCTTCACAACCTTCATCAATCACTAGGAGTTGGACGTATGCATATAGGTTGTATAAAGTTGTACTTCTCTCGAAGCATTCAACTATAAGTGATACTGAGCCAATGGCTTCTTCTCGTGCTTCTACTCCATCATCTCATGTTAGGTTTATAAGATGTGTGATACATTCTTATTATAGGGAATACTATTTGTCATGTGTTATTTTCTTTTTACATAATTTCTCCTTTTGTTATTTACGCTCTAGGGTTTCTCCTCTATATAAACTCCATGCCCTATGAATAAACAATTCATTCCTTTCTTTTCACATGATATCAGAGCATCGATCCGAGACTTGAGCTATGGTATCATTTTGATACCTAAATCCCTACCCATCAACCCTTCTCAACATTGGATCTCGCACTCCGCCAACCCAATCCTCCTTAACCTCCACATGCAGTTCCCCATCTTCACCTAGGGAACCACACATCTACAAGACTTCTAGTGGGTACATGGGGCCCTATTCAGTAGTGCCCCATCCACTGTTGGACCTCGATAGTGCACACGCACAATCTCAACACTCGTGGTTAGCAGTGCCCATACCGAGTCTCGTGTGACTCTTTTCGATGCTATCTTGCACTAATTTTGGTGCAATTCAATCGGATTTGCTCTTTTAAATCCAATCTGGTTTCCCTAGTGCGAGTTGATGGGAAAATTTTTGCTCTAAGTCTGTGTACACAACATATTTCCTACATGATCGTGTAAACAAAATCAGATCATTCTACCACCTGGTCGTGTTCTTCCGACCTCCTTCGTTCATCATGGCATAAGACATGGTTGATATGCTCTCATATCCAGCTTCTGGGGCATTTAAAGCTCTTCTCCCATCATCAACATGGACGGGACCAACTATGAACTGTGGGCAATGCATTTTATAAGCATTATGGAGAGCAACAATTGAGAACACATCGTGATATAACTCAGGCTGGCCGACAATATTAGAGCAAACACTTCATAGAAGTAGGGAAACACATGACATGTTTTTGGCTCTCGGGTACTCTTAGAATGGAGACAGCCAATGATAGGGATGCTAATTGAATTGAATTATTTGAACTTAATCAAGATTCATTCAATAAAAAATTGGAAAAAGTTTGATTCGAAGTAAACGAACTGAATTTAACTTGTGGATTCGATTCCTAAAAGAATCCAATTTGAATTAATTTGAATTCGATTTGATTTGATATACACACACATACACATCATTATGTTTATACTAGTCCACATATTACGTACATATATACATGTATATTATGCATATATATTTACATATATACATGTAACAACTCCATCTTGGGCCGATTTGCATCATGCCAGAATGTTCCTTTGTAAGTAATTATGACATAATTACATCAAAGAGCTGATGTGCATTTAATCCAATCTCATTTGCAATTAAATAGATTTAGAAATTAATATAGGAATAAGTATTAGCAAATGTTATGATCGTAATTCACAACTAATGATTTATCATTTGCATTGTATTAGTACACATAACATGTCAAAGTATGGCAATATAAGTAAGCAATTTTTTATTTCTATTTTATTTTTCATCATAAAGTTATTAATATTATGTCTACAAGAGACAAAATGGGTTGGAGAGAAAGTAAGGGAGATCGAGAAGACATGCTTTAAACTTTGGTATTCAGGTAAAGAAAAGGGCAAAAATGGTGTTGGAGTGGTTGTTCATAAGGATTGAAGGATTGTGTGGTTGAGGTGCAAAGATCTGAGGATCGGATTATATTGCTAAATGTGGTCTCGGAGAAGGAATTATGAATATCATCTCAGTTTATGCACCACAAATTGGTTTAGATGATATGATTAAACAAGCTTTTTGGGAGGATTTGGATAAGATTATCTAAGGAATCCCATAAAGAGAGATGATTTGCCTAAGCTGAGATCTTAATGGGCATGTGAGAAAGGATGCTTCAGGGTATGCTAGTGTTCTTGGAGTACATAGCTTTGGGGATAGAAATGAAGAGGTAAAAGTCTTTTTAGATTTTGTAACAGCTTATGATCTTTTCATTGCAAATACTCTCTTCAAGAAGAGGGAGGAGCATTTAATTACTTATAAGAGTGGCTTGACTAGAACACAGATAGACTGCTTTGCATTGAGAAGAAGAGATCGGTTGTGTTGCAAAGATTGCAAGATAATCCTAGTGTTAGAGAATGTTATAGGTGGATAATTGGATCTCACCAAGATCCAATTACAGATAGACTACTTTAGATGAGCGATAGGACTCCGGTCTGTCAGAGGGGCTATATAAGGAGCCCCTCGCTCCTTGTACTCATTGAGAGAAATTCAATAGAATATCTGTCCCTTTAAGGGCTTCTCCAGTGGTTTCATCTCGCTCCTTAGGGAGTAGGGTTCCACATTAAAATCATTGTTCTTCATGTTTATCTTTCTTGTTTTACGATTCCGCTTCCACTTCTCAGATTTCAACATGGTATCAGAGTGGTTTGTTTTTGCGGTTAGATTCAAGTTTCAGATATTCGATTTTAATTATTATCCACAAAATGTTCTAAAAATTTGGGTGGTCGAATTGTCTCCAACATGCTTACCCGGCTAGGGTTCCTATCTTGAAACATGGATCTACAGTTTGTATAGATCCAAGCAGCACTAGCGTCGCCAACATCAGATCTCCAGGCGCCCCATGCAGATCTCCCCCTGCCGATCTCCAGGCGCAGATGACGCCCCTCCTCCATCGCAAGTTGCTCCACGCACAAAGAGAAACCCTCCCGAGCCCTTGTTACTTTCTCTGATTCCCCCTCGCAACTCCGATGGAGCTCCTGCGTGCGAACCTCTCGAGGGCCGAGCCCACCAAGGTGGCACACTTCCGCTCCAGGCATGCAGGAGAGACTTCCCATCTCTCCCTACAATGCCCTACCTCTAGCTTGCGTAGGTGGTGCGAGATATCCTCCTCAGCACCGCTCCTTCAGCCGCAACCACGGGCACGTTACCTCCAGATCCCCAGCAAAGCAGTGCCACTCCTCTTCCATCTAGTCAGTGGCGGCTCAGGCTAGAGGCGGCAAGCTCTGGGAGGTCCAGAGCTCACGCCTCATCTCTTCTTTCACACCTTTGCGCATGCCAAGACCCGCAACTCCGGGCGGCAGTAGTACCTCAACAGTAGGGCCCCTATCGGGGGTGATGCACTTGCCTAAAAGGTTCCCAAACAGAGGAATCCTAATTAGTGTTATTTGTTTTAGCCCCAAGTGGAGGAGCTGTGAAAAGAAAGGCAGAGCAGAGTGTCATATGTATATAAAAAAGAGGGATGCGTACAACAAAAAAAATATCGTATGCGGAGATAAAAGAGAGGAAAAAACGGCCGTACAAAAAAAAAGAAATGATGCAAAAATGCGTATTTTGTTTCTCCCAAGTTGATCCATGATTCTTATTCTATCAAGTATGGGAGAAAGAGGGAGTCAGAACTATATTCTTCAGGACGTCTCCTTCTTATTCACGACTGACAGACTGACACTCCAGATTTCTATAGATCATCTATTTTTACTGAGCATCGACTTCTTCGTCAGGACGTATACTTCTTTTACGACCCGATCAGTTCCCTACGCTTGACTTCTTCTGCAGCGATTCTTCTCCAGGCACGACAGAGATATGTTCCGGTGACTTGTATCGCAACGGTTGTATAGGCATGACAGAGATACATTCCGATGACCTTAAAGCCGCATACTCGTTCTCATGTGAGGTCTTCTACCAGCAACGGATATGTGTTCTTCTTATGATGTATCGTGTGAAGATGTGTTGAATAATTTCTTTTTATTGCAAGTTACAGCTTTCTCAGCTTCAGCTTGAGGGGGAGTGTTAGAGAATGTAATAGGTGGGTAATTGGATCTCACCAAGATCCAATTACCCCACTCAAGTTTAGTCCCACATGGATGAGCGGTGGGACTCTGATCTGTCTGAGGGGCTATATAAGGAGTCCCTTACCCCCTGTACTCATTGAGAGAATTCTAATAAAATATCCGCCCTTTTGAGGGCTTCTCCCATGGTTTCATCCCAATCCTTAGGGAATAGGGTTCCACGTAAATCTTTGGTGTTCATGTTTATATTCTTCTTGATTTATGCTATGTTTATCAATTCGCTTCCGCTTTCTTAGATTTCAGCACCTAAGAGAGAGCCTGACCACCCAACATCGCTTGTTAACCATGGATGTGAAGGATATGGAATTTTTCCTCAAGCGCATCACGGAAGCGTGATCGTCGTATCGAATACGACGCAGAACGACTAGCCGTACTAGTTGTTCTGTGCAGCGGAATTTAAAAAAATTTTCATGCGATGAAACCAGATGATCCAAGCACTATTCTCGGATCGTTTCATCTATAACCACAACAAGTATAAAGGAATACCTCTTGAAGCGTGGTTGATCAAGTCTCTAAAGAAAGAGACCTCCTGTCTCAAGTCCGATCGTCGGTGAGATCGCTTGCGAGCGCGGGGATGAATCGCGTAGTCCTCGCAATCCAAGAAGATGATCCAAGCACGGTTGCTCCTGATCTCGTCGTACGAGATCGAACATCTCCTTCGCGAGTGTAGCACTCCAAGATGATGGAGAACCGAAGAACGTCGAAGCGGCGGCGCGGTGGCGAGAGCGTCGACGAGAACCTCCCCTAGGGTTTGGTGGTCGGCCACCAAGTAGAGGGAGAGAGGGTTGACGTATATGGAGAAAGAGAGAGAGAGAGAGCTTCAATATTGCATAGCCCTAGAGAGCATGGTATGCCTCTCTATTTAGAGTTTTGGGATCCATGGATCTCAATCCATGGGACATATAAAATCAATGGATGAGATTGATTTATGTCAATCCAATGGTCAAGATTGTTGTTGGTAAAACCAACAAGTTATGATCTAATTTAGATTAAAATATATTTGACAAAATCAAATATAAATCAATCCTAAATTATACCAACAAATAAGGAGAGAATATACATGGAGATTACATCTCCATGTACATTCCATGTGGACGGCCACCCATTCCAATTAGGAGTTGGGTGCCGCCCACTCCATTCCATATGGAGGCAATCTCATGAGATTTCATGAGATTGCATATCTCCATGGAAATCTCTCTCATTATTTATTTCCAACAAATTTGTTGTGATATATTCTTCAAAAATAATTCACAATTATATTTGAGAATATTGCAATCTTGCCGTTGAAAAATTGTGAATCATATCCACAACCGAAAACAACATATAATTTACAGTATCAATTAATTACATAATGTGTATCCAATACACATAATAATTAATCAACAAATATAAATTATAATTAGCTCTCTCTAATACATTATAAATCACATTTATAATATATTGTGAATAATTGGATATTTCTATCCACATTATTCTTATCCATAATAATTAAATCATATTTAATTATATTGGATAATTTCTACACACATCAAGATGATTAAATCACATTTAATCATTATTTCTTCATTGCTTAGATTTATGGAATTATTCTTGAACCCTTTCAAGAACAATGCGTTTTCTCCTCATATACTTGGAGATAAGGACAGAGCGATTGTATTGTTCCACGTATAGTGACTTGGATGTTGAGATCATATCTCAAATCCAGATCCTATGGACCTCCCACTGATGCTTGATCAAATCAAGACCGTAAACCTAATCTTCTCATTGCATCTGAATCTCATTCAGATCAATGTCCAGTTCATGGACTAAGATTAGGTCACTTCTCTAATGAGAGGAGTCACTAAAATCCAAACCTGTTTCATCACTCCCTCGGAATGGAAGCATCATGGTTATACAATCGTTTATGATCACATCACCCTGAGGTGTTCCCAATACATGTACATCCTGCATACTGGAAGACCTATGATCATTCTAAATATAAAGATCACTTTTATAATGTCATCTTCAGGGTTTGATCATTAAGTTTCTCAATCTTGGTCACTGGGAATTGGTATAGATCATATGCTTTCCCAAAGCATATATCTTACCTTTAAAATTCATGTCATGCTTCCAAAGCATGACGATCATGCATGGAATTTGATCAGTCCCAATACCTCATGAGTGAGCTCATGTCTCCCAGTTCATAAGTGAACCTGTATGATCCCTTTGAGAGATCGTATTACTCATATGTCCTTACATGCACACCAGCTCGCCGGCGTATAGACCTTGGTTAGGTCATCAACCTATTGGTCTGTCAAATGTACACACTCAGACATATAGCAACACATCTGTCTCCGGTCAGAGGATGCATGCCTATGCTGTGACAGTATTCAACATAGGTCTTTGGTTATCTCGATCTCGTTAAGTCAACCCATTGACTCAACTAACCTGACACCTCCGAATCACAATTCCCATGCAGAGGACCTGCATCAAGAGGTCAATCAGATATCAACCATTTGAGAAAGGATTAACATCTCCTACTCAGGCTGGAGATCATCACTTAATAATCATTTGACAATGCTTGATGAGTCCTCTATCTAATTCCTTAGATATTCATCCAAGCATCAGCCTCTATGATCCATTCAATGAATCAACAGCTGTATGATCATCAAGTTGGCCATGATACATAAACCTTATTGTACAGAGAGACCTTATAGTGCATTCATTCATTCAATCTCAGAAAGGGAGTGAAAATAACCAATAACTTTTATTGATAAATCATTTATTACAATAACATTTATTGTAGGAATGGTTCGCCTGGGGCTCACATTGCTAATAGGATGTGCAAATAAAATAGCTAGTAAAGAAAGTGACGGTTTCCAAGATCACTAAAACTAGATGGTGGAATCTTCAATCAGGGAGAATGTTTTAGAAGACTTATCTTGGGATTGTAATGGAAGTGCTAATGTGATGCGGCAGGCGGTAGCATCTCATATCTGAAAGGTAGCCAAAGAGATGCTAGACAAGTCAAAGCGAGAAGCTCCAAGCCAAAAGGAGGATTGGTGGTGGAGTGGAGGGGTGCAAGAGAAGCTCAAAATTAAAAGATCTTGCTTTAAAGCTATGTCTAAGGATAAAACAAGTGAAACTGTCACAAACTACAAAATATCTAAGAAGGAAGCAAAAGAAGGCGGTAAGCGAAGCTAAGTCAAAAGCTTGTGAAGTTTTGTATAAAAATCTCGATTCTAAGGAGGGTCAGAAGGATATATTCAGGCTGGCTAAATCAAGAGAAAGAAAGACCAAAGATCTTTCTCAAGTGAGATGCATTAAGGATGAGAAAGGTCGCGTGCTTGTTACTCAGAAGGATATAGAGACTAGATGGAAGTAATACTTCCATAAGCTTTTCATTGGGGAAGGAAATAGAGAGATCACTTTAGGAAATCTAGCTAGTAGCGAAAATTACTTGAATTGTGCAAGCTACAGACGAATACAAAGGAAGAAAGTAGAGGAGGCTTTGAAGGTTATGAGACATGGGAAATGTGTAGGACTTAATGATATTCCTATAGGAGTTTGGGGAGTTTTATGTGAGCGTCGTTTGACTTGGCTTACAAATTTATTCAACACTATTTGGCGAGGCAAGAAAATACATGAAAAATGGAGGAGAAGCATCATGACGCCTCTGTATAAGAACAAAGGAGACATTCAAAATTATTCTAATTACAGAGATATCAAGCTGATGAGTCACACTATGATAATTTGGGAACGTGTGATTGAAAAGATTGAGGCAAGTTTCCAAAGTAAAAGAAAACCTATTCGGATTCATGTCAGATTGCTCAACTATTGAAGCACCCCACTTACTGAGGAGAACAATGGAAATTTACAAAGCTAAAAGGAAGAACCTCCATATGATTTTTATTGATTTAGAGAAGGCTAATGATTCTGTCCCACGGTAGATATTGTGGAGAGTTTTGAAGAAGAGACAAGTACCTATTGTACAGATATTTTTTATGTTACTATATTGTTTATTATTTCTTTGTTTTCTTTTGTCTTTCTTCTGTAATTTACCCATAGGTCTCTCCCTACATAAGAGAGCCTAGGGTCTCATAGAATAAACAAGTCTCTTCATTTTCCCAACATGGTATCAGAGCAGCGACCCTAGGCCGAAGTTCTCATACCCCACAAACCCATAACCCTAGACCCGCTCCTCCCTCCCCGTGTAGTGCTGCCCGAAGCCCCGCACACGAGACGCTTCTCCAGCATCCTCTCCACGTCGTGCCACACAGCGTAGCGCTCTCTCCAATGTTGCGCCGCATCTCCAGTGGCACCTCTCCTGTGTCGTGTCGCCCCACCTCTCTGCATCTCTAGCACACCGTGTTGCAGCTTCGTGCTTCACCAGCACATCGCCCAATGGCTCTCGACATCGCCAAATTGTTCCAGGGGCGGTGCCACCTCTCCGCGTCGTGCCTCTAGGCATTGTCAAGGTGTTGTCAAGGCATCATGCATCCAGTGTTGTCCAGGCACCCTATCTCTCCGGTTGTGCAGTTTCGTGCGACCAACTGCTCGTCAAGAGTGTTGCCTTCCCGTTTTGATGATTGCTAATTTAGTGGTATGAGTCTTCATATATATATATATGTATGTATATGTATATGTATGTATAGACATCGTGTTCGTCTGTCCAGCATCCTAGTTTTTTTTCTTCATTGGGCATCATATCAGAAAGTAAACCAGATATCACCACCTCCGGCGCTTTCCAAGGTCCAGCGTCGTTTGTTAAGATGGATGGGTCAAAATACGATTTATGGGCTATGCAGTTTATGAGCCTGATGAAGTCACAGGATAAGAAACATATTCTTACTGAAGAAGATTTGACAGAGAAGGAAGGGATGTATGCCTCGTGGGAGGAAAATGATGCATATGCACAAGTCTGGTTGTTCGGAACCTTAGTTCCTGAAATTGCCAATGATGTTCTTCACTAACCCATGGCCAAAGCCTTGTGGGATATACTTGTTGCAACATATTCCCAAGCCAAGAATGAGACAAAGATCTTGCAGCTTCAATACGATATTCACAACATAAAGCAAAGTGGTCGACCCCTCATGGTCACTACATTGCTATAAGAGGAATGTTCGAAAAGCTTCATAACTTTGTTCCTCTTACAGTCACTCCGGAGCAACTAAAGACATTTCAAAATGCCACGATGGTTGGAGCATTCCTGGCATCGCTTGTTTCGCAGTATGAGTCTATTCTTAGATTTTGGTCGAAGCCACCATTCCTCCAATATAGGAGGTTTTTCGCCGATTAAGAAAACTCAATTTCTCTTCTCATATTCCAGTCCCAAATTCGTCTGCTATGGCAACCTCTCGTGGAAGAGGAGGCTCATCACAATTATGTGGCTGAGAGTCATATGGTAGAGGTGGTCGTGGTCGTGGACCACCATGCACTTATTATCATCGCACTAGCCATACAGAGAACACATGTTATTCCAAACATGGCTTTCCGGCTTCCGCTCGAGTAGAAAAGCAGACTCCATCCCAAGCAGCTCCATTCACACCAGAATAGAGATATGATGAGCTTGTATCTCGACTCCGTGATATTATGCCTCCAACAAATAATTCTTCACCTACTACGGCGTCCAATTCAGATGTCGCCGCCTCCGCATGAGCCAGTAACTCAGATAGTCTTCCTGCTTCAACTCCTCATCATTACGCGGATATCTTTGATTGGATCATCGATTCTGGCGCAACACATCATTTGTATGGTGATAGTCATCAACTCACAACATACAGACAATTACCAGTAGGAAGGACAATTGTGATAGCAGATGGAACTCACTCACCAATTACAGGACATGGGAAGATTGCCTTAACCCCTTCTTTGAGATTATAGAATGTGTTGCATGCCCTTGAGTTTTCTATGAACTTATTATTGTAAGTCAAATCACCTAGGATCTACATTGTCGAGCAATTTTGACCCATCATCTCTTGTATTTCAGGATATTCTTACGGGTAAGGTGATTGGTTGTGGCCGTGAGTAGGGTGGCATGTATCGACTGGTCCAAACCCCATATGTCGGGCTATCATCCCATTCCACTGGACCAAACTCTCCCTTCATGTGGCATCTGCGCTTCAGTCATCTTCCTCTTCAAAAACTTCGCCAGGTCCTTCCTCAGATTTCTTCGCACACATCACTCAATTATAAGGCATGTTAGTTAGGGAAGCATCATCATTCTGCCTTCTGATGAAGCGCTAAATGCATAAGTTAATTTGGATCTGTTGCAACACGGGCACTTAGCGTGTCATACAGAACCAAATTAATGATCTCTATGAAGAGGATTCGGCTTTAATTTTTAACCTAGGAAGTTCACTGTCGAATACAAGGACACAAGCTATAAAACGATTATTTAGGCGTTTAAATATCTAGGTTAAGCGAATGATAAATTATCTACGTCAAAATAGAGACAACAATGCAAGCAAGTAATGCAAGATAAAATGCACATCACAAATGAATGCATGGATGAGACAAGAATGTAATGATGAAACATTAATGCATGTTAGAAAATAATGATGTAATGACAAAATGATGGCCCATGCAAATGCACAGATAATTATGCCCTTAAATGATTCATCAAACTTAAGTATATAATCAAGATTTAACCATGCAATTAAATCCAAGCCAGGTTTCATTTGAGAGAGATTTAAGAAACTTAATTATCTTTAATAAATTAATTGCTCATTATATTTCAAATCAGATAATAAATTAAGCCATGTGAAAGATGTTGAAATAGGGATCAAAATGCCACCGAAATTACTTCATTTGGAGTTCATATGCTCAAGTTATTCAAGTTTAAATCCAAGGGCATAGATGTGATAAAACATGAATAAAACAATGCATAATCAGGTCCGTGGAAGGACTGAAATGCAATTATAAAAATCATTTGTTAAATTTATTGAAGACTCCCTGGTGGGGGCATCTTCGCAAATAGAAAGCACGGGCGGGCATGGATGCAATTTGCCAAGACACGCACGTGCACGTGCGGTCCTAGGCTCGGGTGACTGAGCGTGACTCAGGCCACGTGGAGGCATGTGATGCTTCAGCGGACGGCTCGGTGGTGCACAAAGCTGCAGGTTTGGACGAGTCTACATTCTCCTTTTAGCCGTTAGATCGCGCCCAATTTGGCGTGATCCAATGGTAACTGTGTGCCTTGGGGTTCTTTCTCTTCCACCTTGCGCGGTTGCTAAGAGGCGGACTCCAACGAGTGCTCAATAGCTCTGTCGTCGTCATGTCGATGCTTTGGAGGTCAGCGATGATTGTTGAATGTTCCGCAAAGATGAGACGATGTCGAGACAGCCTGCGGTCCCATAGAAGTTGGAGACGATGAAGGGGCATCGACGTAGAATCCTCATATCGGAGCCACTTCAGGAATTTCAGCCATTGAAGGCCTCATAACCTGCAGTATTAGAAAATACATAGTCGAAATAAGACTTATTTTGTGCATGCAAACGCGAGTGGAGTGGAGAGTTGTAATAGCATGAAGAAGGTGAAGCTCATAGGGGTTCTTATCCAGAAATGAGAAGAAGATGAATCAAAGATGAAAGTTGTGACAGAACAAGGGTCACAAAGGGCAATACCTCTCGCATGGATAAAGGATCAACAGATAAGGTCGAGAACACCTTGATTCGAGATATGGGTGTATGTACTTCTGGCGAAAAAATAGTGAAACACAAATACAAATTAAAAAGTAATTTTAACCTGAATCTCAAGATGAAGGACGGAGGATCTTTGGCTTGGGTTGAGATCATCGTCGACCTTGGGTCTTCGCTTAATGCGTGCAGCCATACGCGAAGCTCGAACAACCATCGCTAGAATGTTGTGACTTGGCCATTCTGTCTCGGGTCGCACCAGAGGTCCATCGCCATTATCGCTCCATCATCTCCTCTTCTCCCTGTCACGAAGAGAGGAGGGATAGGGTATCAGGGGTGGGCAAACGACATCGGTGGCCGGATGAGGAGTATTTGAAGAAGAAGAATTGCAGTTGCGAAGTAGTTTTTGCGGAGGTTCCAACCGCCACCATTAAAGGGGAAGTTAGAGTTAGGATGAAAATTGATGTTGGCAAGCGTTAGGGACGTTAGGACAAGGGAATGAAAGTGGAAGTTGGTCGAAAGGTGGTTGAGGGCGGCTAGGAAAATAGGAAGACGACAGGGTAGTTAGGCGGTTTCCCTAGAGAGTAGAGGAATGGCTGGAGGTTAGGGATGATAGATCAACCGTCTGATCAAGATCATACGGTCAGCTTTTAGGCGGAGTTGAGTGGCTTTTAGATCAGATCAAAGGGATGAAATTAGGGCGCTAAAGAACGATCAGGACATAAGGGCAAATTGATCTAACGGTCAATAATAGGTACAGACAATGACCAAAGAAGTGGGCTACGTGGCTAAATCTGAGGGTACCACGTGGCCCAATCAGAATTTAAGAAATAAGAGAAAATAAAGAATAATAAGAAAGAAATAGATAGAAGATAAATCAGAAAAAGTTATCAACATTAAAGTTGTAGACCCGATGAGATCTACAAATTTCATATAGAAGTCAAAGAAATCAGAGGTCATCTATATATCGATAAAAAACCATATGAAACAATTTCTTTTGATTTTTCTTTTATTTATTTTTTGTATTTTTATTTTGTTTTATGTTAAATTATTTGTGCACAATTTAATTCTATTTTTTATTTGATTTTTAGTGAGGAATAATTACATATAATATTACACCATAATAGGGTTATATTGATATGTATTAAATAGTGTTAATTATTTACAACACATATTTTGTTAATTAATGTTATTTGTTATTGAATCTTTGTGATTAACTTAAACAAGAGAGATAAATATAATGAATTAAGCTGATAAATCTGGGATTTATCACCCCCCCTATACTTAAGTTAAACTCATCCTTGAGCTAATAAAGAAAGAATTTGTTAGAGAATTAATTTAATTAGTGAAATCTCTGACTAGTGCAAGTGAATATTACAAAGCTTGATTTGACCTATAACACTAGGTTTAAGAAATCCTAAAATTCTGAGTTGATCCAAGTATTAATCAAAAGGAATTCAACTCCTCTAATTGTCAGACTCTCAATGTATACATATATAAAAAGTATGACTTAGTGTAGACTGCAACCATAAGAGTAAAGTTGGTGAATCACCAAAAATTCCAGTCTCAGGAACTCTCCCAAGGACCCAACCATCAACTCTAGGGAATAAATCTAGTCTTACCTCAATTCACTGTCTCTTTAGTTTGTCAGACTTCAAGGGCTCGTTTGATTTCTGGGTTGAGACGGGTTGGGGTGGGGTGGGTTTGGGTAACCTGATGGGAATAGTAGATGTTTGGGATGGTTATGAGAGTTGGGGAGGGTTGGAATAAAGAATGTGATGTGATGTCACTATGATTTGTGATAGAATTCCATCCCAAGAAAAGAAGGGGGTAAATCGGGTTACCCCGGAGTAACCCGGGGATAACCCGGTTACCAAACAAGCCCCAAGGGATAGATGGATGGCCAGATTATGGAGGATGAAGGATTGTATACTTATTTTCTCTTCCTCTCATTGGAACAAGGTTCTCTCAAGTGCCAATGCTCAACTCAATTTTTATTTTGATTTTTGCCAATCAGTGTTTCCGTCAAAAAAGAAGTTAGAGTCGTCTGCACTTGTTTTCCCAGGAGTACATTGGGGTGTGCCTTTTTTGAGTATCTAATATACGTTCTACACCTAGACTTGTAGCATTTACGATGCAGAATCCTTTTGGGTGCTAGTCTGACTCCTGATCCTAATAGCGGTGGTCCAAGTGGATACTTTGAAATGGTTGGGAGCGCTTGCCTTTGGTGGAAGCTCTTTGATATTTGTCTATGTATGGTGAGAGCTTTTCCTTCAACATTTGTTTCTTTCATTTCTTTATTTTTGGCTAGCTTCACTGCTTTTACCAAAAGTTGGTGCACACTGATGAACTTATTAAAATAATGTCATCACACCTTGGCACTTTAGATCAAATTCAAGAGATAGCATGAGAATATGTCCCATAATGGATAAAATGTTGACACTCAGATTTCATGAGTCGTCATTAATTTTATCCCATCCTCGAGCATCATATACATTAAGTCCAAACTCAAACTTCCAATCTTAGTCTCCTTGGTGATACCTTGACTCATCTCAATCATGAATGCAGTCGTGCATGTGAGTGATAGTCAACTTTTTTTAAGAAAGATTAAGCATGAACTATAGCATGCATATCTTCAAACTAGGAGAGTGAATTTTTAAGTCCAAGACCCTAATGATTAATACATGATAACTCTAAGTTTAGAGACTCCTCAAACCAAGTGTTAAAGATCATTCCAAGCATTAGTGCATAGTGAAAATGTCAGAGAAGAACACTAATTAATAAGTTAATCTTTTTTTAGCTGTTTAAGTTAGAGAGTTAATTAATTAGACTCATTTCCACCCTTAGCTTTAACAAGATTTTTGAAAACTTTTTGCAAACATTGTCACATATGTGTAGAGATTTTCCTAACATTTTACAAAGATTTTCAAAACATGTAAAACCTATTTTTTTCAAACCTAAGTAAAACATTTTTTCAAATAATGTCACATAAATATCTAGGTTTTCAAAATATTTTACAAATGATTTTTCAACATGTTAAGCCGTATTTTTGCAAACCATCTAAAACACTTGAAAACCAAGTCAAATATATATAATTTTCAAAAATCTTTTTCCAAACTTTTGTATACAAATCAGTTCAAAAATGTAATACGATACCCATAACCCCAATAGAAAAAATTTAAAAATAGGAGCTATGGCTAAAGTATGTATGCAATATATACGGTAGACCTCCCTATACATAGCTTTTGCTATGTCTTCATGGCACAAAGTGATATGAAGTCATAGCTCAACTAAGTATAAAAGAAATATACACGAACTGAATCCAGAATCACAAATGCATCAAGAGTAAAAGATTCAGTCAAATGAATATATAGACTCGAGTCCCCCTATACTTAAGCTGAGAAATAGCTTAAGTATAAAGATAAAATTAAAACTACGTGATCCGAGGAGAACAATCAGAGCGACAAAGGATCATCCCTAAACTTAGGCTAAAAATAGGCCTAAGTATAAAGAATAGGAACCTAAGTGATGAAGGGATCAATATTAGCTGAGTCTGCAGATGATGAATCTCAGGAGATGATAATGGAGCCTAGTATTTGGGAGGCTAAAGAATCAAACAATTTCAAACAAACCCGATTAATTCACCAACATACATAGTGAAGATCGTAAATATGGTCTAATTATCTTGTCTCTTTTATTGGTGATAATACAAAATTAGTTGTCATTACGAGCAGGCTGAATTAGGGTTTTGGTTCTATCCTAGGGATTCGTCCTCACCTCTCAATGAGTGCATAAATACCTGCAAATAATGCAGGGTTTTCTCTCCCAAAAATAGGGTGAATTTTAGCTCTATTCTAATTACATCAACTTGCATTAACAGTCCCATTTTTAGAGATTAGGTTATCACTTGTATTAAATCTCTTGAACATATAAGTCATCGTCTACCGTCCAGTCCATTTTCCATAGTATTCTAATTGACAAATCATAAAAAGGAAAAAATCATGCAGGCGTGAAATCATGATGTCATACTCAAGAAAAGTACTTACAGTGGCGCCAACTCTCTTCATGCAACATGTGAGACTGAATATAAAATATTATCTAAATGCATGAAAGTTGATGAAAAACAACACCTAATCATATGTTTTATTAGCGGGAAAAATATCAATTTAATTTGAGCTAGGTTGAACCTAGATTAAGTGCGTCTCATGAATGTTAGAGATGAGTGAATCTCATAAGATGAAGTTAGTGTGCCCTAACTTATGAATCAAGCACTAAGGATAATACATCGAAAGTAGCTCTATGAGCCATGTGCTTGGATCTTAAATCGAGCACTCAAGTACCACCTAACATGGGTGAAACAGACTCAACACACCAAACGAATAATATAGTCCAAGTCCACAATAATACACAACAAAAATGAACAGAAAAATCTTCGATTTGTCTTGAAGGCATCTTATGTAGTTCTTCTCAGTGGGAACTCCATCTTGAGCCACCAGCCTCCATTCTTCACAAGCGCCCTCAATGAATGGGCCCTACCGTAGAAGAGAAAATATTAGATATTTCAAAGATTATCAACACACATATATATGTAATAATGCAGAAAACATCACATTACGGGATTGACCTAAATAAGTCAAAAAATCAACTTAATCACAATATGAAAACCTAGATAATTATGTTAATGAAGACTCGGCAACGACGCCATCAGATGAAGTGCTAAATGCATAAGTTAATTTGGATCCATTGTAGCACGGTCACTTCGCGTGTCATACAGAATCAAATTAGTGATCTCTATGAAGAGGATTCATCTTTAATTTTTAACCTGAGAAGTCCAAAGTCGAATACAAGGACACGAGCCATAATACGATTATGTAGTTAAGTGACTGATAAATTATCTAGGTCAAAACAGAGACAACAATGCAGGCAAGTAATGCAAGATAAAATGCACATACAAATGAATGCATGGATGAGAGAAGAATGTGATGATGAAACATTAATGCATGTTAGAAAATAATGATGTGATGATAAAATGATAGCCTATGCAAATGCACACATAATTATGCCCTAAAATGATTCATCAAACTAAAGCACATAATTAAGATTTAATCATGCAATTTAATCCAAGCCATGTTTCATTTGAGAGAGATTTAAGCAACTTAATTATCTCTAATAAGTTAATCACTCATTATGTGGTAAATCAGAGAATAAATTAAGCCAGGTAAAAGATGCTGAACATGGATCAAAATGCTGTTGAAATTACTCCTTTCGGAGTTCATATGCTCATATTCAAGTTTGAATCCAGGGGCATAAATGCGATAAAACAAAAATAAAACAATGCACAAACATCACAATCTGATCCCTAGAGGGATTGAAATGCAAATACTAAAAACCGTCTATTAAATTTATTGAATACCCCCCGATGAGGGCATCTTCGCAAATAGGAAGAACGAGCAAAGCATGGATGCAATTTGCCCAGACATGCATACGTATGAGCGTGCGATCCTAGGCTCGGGTGACTGAGCGTGGCTCGGGCCACGTGGAGGCATGTGGTGCATCGGCAGACGGATCGGTGATACACGAGGCTGCAGGTTTGGCAAGTCTACGTGGGCTCCTCTTAGTCGTTAGATCGTGCTTGATTTGGCGCAATCCAACGGCAATTGTATGCCATGGGGTTCTTTCTCTTCCGCCTTGTGTGGTTGCTAAGAGGCGGGGCTCCAGCGAGCGCTCAATAGCTTCGCCATCGTCTTGTCGATGCTTTGGAGGTCAGCGATGATCATTGAATATTCCACAAAGATGAGACGACGTCAGAAACGACCTGTGGTCCCATGGAAGTTGGAGATGATGAAGGGACGTCGGCGTAAAATCCTCATATTAGAGCCACTTCAGGAATTCCGACCATTGAAGGCGTCATCACCTGTAGTGTTAGAAAATACATAGCCGAAACGAGACTTATTGTGTACGTGTGAACGTGAGTGGAGTAGAGAGCTGTAGTGTATGAAGAAGGTGAAGCTCATAATAGGGGTTCTTATCCAGAAATAAGAAGAAGATGAATCGAAGATGAAAGTTGTGACAAAACGAGGATCACTGAGGGAAATACCTCCCGCGTGGATAAAGGATCCACAGATAAGGTCAAGAACACCTTGATTCGAGATATGGGTGTATGTACTTCTGTTGAAAAATCAGTGAAACACAAATACAAATTAAAAACTAATTTTAACTTGAATCTCAAGATGGACGGAGGATCTTTGGCTCGAGCTGAGATCATCGTCGACCTCGGGTCTTCACTTAACGTGCGCAGCCATGCACGAAGCTCGAACAACCATCACTAGGATGTTGTGATTTGGCCATTCTGCTAAGGGTCGCATTAGAGGTCCATCATCATTATCGCTCCATCATCTCCTCTTCTCCCTCTCACGAAGAGAGGAGGGATAGGGTGGCCTCCTGCCAGGGATGGACAAACGACGCTTGTAGCTAGTTGAGGAGTATTTGAAGAAGAAGAAGAACTGTAGTTGCGAAGTAGTTTTTGTGGAGGTTCCAACCGCCACCATCAAAGGGGAAGTTAGGGTTAGGATGAAAATTGATGGTGGCGAGCGTTAGGGATGTTGGGAGAAGGGAATGCAAGTGGAAGTTAGTCGGAAGGAGGTTGAGGGCGGCTAGGAAAATAGGAAGACGACAGGGTAGTTAGGCGGTTTCCCTAGAGAGTAGAGGAATGGCTGGAGGTTAGGGGTGATAGATTAATTGGCTGATCAAGATTAAATGGTCAGCTTTCAGGTGGAGTTGAGTGGCTTTGATCTGATCTAGAAATCATATCAAAGGGTTGAAGTTAGGGCATTAAAGAACGATCAGGATGTAAGGGCAAGTGGAGCTAACGGTCGACAATGGGTGCAGATGATAACCAAAGAAGCGGGCCACGTGACTAAATCTGAGGGCGCCACGTGGCCCTATCAGATTTTAAGAAATTAGAGAAAATAAAGAATAATCAGAAAGAAATAGATGGAAGATGAATCAGAAAAAGTTATGAACATGAAAGTTGTATATCTTGATGAGATCTACAACTTTTATTAGAAGTCAAAGAGATCAGAGGTCATTTGTACATAGATAATAATTAAATACTAATAAAACCATATAAAACAATTTCTTTTTATTTTCTTTTTAATTATTTTTTTGTATTTTTTATTTTTTTGTGTTAATTTATTGCATAATTTAATTCTAATTTTTATTTGCTTTTTAATAAAGAATAAATGCATAAAATATTACATCATAATAGGATTATATTAATATATAATAAATAATGTTAATTATTTACAACACATATTTTATTAATTAATGTTATTTGTTATTGAATCTTTGTGATTAACTTAAGCAAGAGAGATAAATATAATGAATTAAGCTAACAAATATGGAATTTATCACCTTCCCAATTCGTCAGAGTCGGAGCAATAGCTCCCTGTTCGAGTTGTATGTGTGCTTCCTATCCAATTGTTCTCATGTCACCTTTAATCTCCTGCAAGGTGATTTTCGCAAATTTTCTGTTGCACTATCTATCGTAACTATACCACAGACTTATCATGAGGCATTGAAAGATGGTCGGTGGCGTCGTGCTATAGAAGAAGAGATGGGGGCTCTTCTGGCTAGAGGTATATGAAGTTTGGTTCCTGCCCCCTCTGGGGCATCACTAGTCAGCTGCAAGTGGATCTTTACTATCAAACACAATGCAGATGGCAGTATTGATAGATACAAAGCCAGGCTAGTTGCAAGGGATTTCACGTAGACATATATAGTGGATTATCTTGATACTTTTTCTTTAGTTGCGAGGCACTCTACCTTAAAAATTCTGTTGTCAGTTTCAGTTAGACAGGATTGGCCCCTATTCCAACTTGATGTGAAGAAATGATTTCTTGTATGGAGATCTCTAGGATGAAGTTTATATGCAACAACCACCCAGGTTTGCTACTGAGGGGGAGTGTGGTCAGGTATGTCGACTTCATAAGGCGATTTACGGCCTTAAGCAGACCCCAAGAGCTTGGTTTCAGAAGCTCTTAGATTTATTTCAGAAACAGGGGTTTGCTCGATCAAATGCAGATCATTCCTTATTCATACAGAAAACTGCTAACGGTACAACTGTCATTATTGTCTATGTTGATGATATACTTATTACAAGAGATGACACATAAGGAATAAAGAAGGCGAATGAATTTTTAGGTCGTGAATTTATTACTAAGGATCTTGGAATTCTTAGATATTTTCTAGGATTAGAGATTGCTAGGAATCAGCAAGGGCTTGTAATGACCCAAAGAAAATATATTACTGACCTGCTAAATGACACGGGCATGCTTGAGTATCGTCCGGCAACGACACCTACAGTTCCAGGCATCAAGTTATATGATGATGACACTGAGGAGGTTGACTAGAGAAGATATCGAGAACTGGTGGGAAAACTCCTTTACGTTACCATTACCCGACCATATATTTCTTTTGTTGTTAGCAGGATCAGCCAATTTATGGAACAACCTCGCCAGGTGCATATGGATGCTATACACATGATACTAAGGTATCTAAAGTCATCTCCAAGTGCAGGTTTATTATTTAGGAAAGGAGATACTGCTACTATCTCTGCTTGCGCGGATGCGACTATGAATGGTGTCCTAAGGACAGGAAATCAATTACAATGTTTGTTATATATGTTGGAAATTCCTTTGTCTCATGGAAGATTAATAAACAAACTGTGGTTGTCAGATCCAGTGTTGAGTTAAAATATAGGGCTATGGCCCAGGCAAGCACAGAAATGATGTGGGTGTGAGCAGTTCTTACATATCTACACATAGATATTCCACTGTCTATGACGCTACAATGTGACAATCATGTTGCTTTATTTATTGCTAATAACCCTGCATTTCACGAAAGGACAAAGCACATTGAGGTAGATTGTCATTATATACGTGGCATGATTCAAAGATGCTTCATTTCTACTTCGCATATCGGCTCAGGAGATCAGACAGCCGACATCTTCACCAAGGCTTTAGCAAGAGTATCTTTCCAAAAGTGTTCATCCAAGCTGAGCATGATTAACATCTATACTCCATCTTGAGGGGGGGGGTGTAGAGATATTTTTATGTTACTGTGGTGTTTACTGTTTCTTTGTTTTCTTTTGTCTCTCATATGTAATTTTCCCATAGGCCTCTCCCTATATAAGAGAGCCTAGGGTCTCATAGAATAAACAAGTCTCTTCATTTTCCCGACACCTATTCTATACATTAACCTCATAAAAGATATGTATGATAGGGTTTCATCTTGTGTAAGGATACAGTCTGGGAAGACTGATTATTTTGATATCAACACTGGTCTACATCATGGTTCAACTCTGAGTCCATTCCTTTTTACTTTGATTATGGACGAGTTGACAAGTCACATTTAGGATGAGATGCATTGGTGTATGTTATTCGATGGTGATATTGTGTTGATTTATGAGACTAGATATGTAGTAAATGAGAAGCTTGAGGTATGGAGACATGTTTTGGAGACTAAATGATTTAGTATAAGTAGGACTAAGACTGAATATATGGAGTGTACTTTTGATGGAAGCAATGATGAAGGAATCGATTTTAAGATTGGTGATGATAACATTCAGAAGAGATGTTCTTTTAGATACTTGGGATCTATTTTGCAACATGATAGAGAAACTGATGGTGTTACAAATAGAATAAATGCAAGTTGGCTAAAGTGGAGAGGAAACTCTAATGTTCTCCGTGATAAGAAATTTCCTTTGAAAATCAAAGGAAAGTTTTACTAAGAAGTTGTGAGACCTGTTATACTCTATAGATTTGGATGTTGTCCTGTGAACCATAGACTTGTGCAGAGAATGGCAGTAGCGGAAATGAAAATGCTAAGGCAGATGCGTGGACAGACACGTAAAGATCGGATTCGGAATGATGCCATCAGAATGAAAGTGGGTGTAGCTCTGATTGAAGATAAGATGCGAGAAAATCGCTTAATGTGGTTTGGCCATTTGCAAAGGAGATCAACTGATGCACCAGTGAGGGGATGTGAGTTTTGGAATGTTGAGCCGACTAAAAGAGGACGTGGAGAATGAGACTTTACGAAGGGATCTTAGTTTTTTGGATCCTAAGCCCAAGAATGACCCAAGATAGATCTGAATAGAGGCAAAAAATCCATGTAGCCGATCCAACTTAAAGTGGGAAAAGGCTTTGTTGTTGTTATCATAAAGTTATTAATCATACTTTGACCGTCAAGTACAAGAGAAAAAAGTACCATCATATTCCTATTATATCAAGCATATAAAAGTACTTTTAAACCACCTTATTACACGTGACTAAGTGGATACTCTTAACCTTATTATATCATACCTAGGTCTTACTAGTATGATTTATCACGTCCAAACGTCACCGACATGACTTCATTATTCTCAAGCTATACCGACGTGACTTGTCACCGCATGACGTATATATGCAACATCATGCCCCCATGGTGTGATCTAATCCATTTCCATCTCTATTTACAAGTTGGGGTTGACTTACCACTTAATCTACCCAAAGCCCCTCAGGTTCATGATTCCCTAGGGTTATTATCTTCATATTAGTTCAAGTTCTCTAAGTAACCAAAACCACTTTAATTATCACTTTATAAATTAAACTAACTTCAAGTGGTTCAACTTTAAAATGCCGTACGTCGAGGACAATGGTCCTCCATGAACATCTATGTTCTTATCTCTATTTATTCTATTAGCCTAGTGACATTAACTTGGTTATGACTTACTTAGTAGAAGTATGACGATCAATCTTATCATGCTATATATTAAAAAAATTAATTACAAGGCACTAAGAGATTTTGAATTTAATATGTATGTATAAAAATCCTATTAGTTAAAATCTAAATATTTAATATAAAAAAGAACAGAAATTATTAGTCATAAAATCTAGAGGGAAGAGCAAATATTTAAGATTGTTATCCCTATCCCACATCCCACAACTATTTCCATGTTCCCATTTTTCTTACCCTAAGTTTTCTCTTCCCCTTTCATTTTCACCAATGATCCCACCAAATCAAGGTAGATTTTGGTGCTCTTTCATCTTGCAAGCAAAAACAATGGTTACGATACTTTGAATCTCCTTAGCATTTGTCATGGTCTATCTGAATATCCCTCCATCTTTTTATTGCTTCGATATTCCTTGCATGATAATCCACGATGGCAGCTATCGTCGCTAAGACCGCATTATCATCACATGAGTACTATGTAAGCTTTATTCACCATAGTATAAGTTGTTCCCCTATATATCAAAAATCTTGTGTGTCTCATGCTTTAGTTTTTACCGATGCTTTAGTTTTTAGAGATCAAAGATCCTCACTATAAATGAAGTGCTTTTACCTTGCTAAGTTATTTTTTAGTCTAATTATTTCAAATAATAATATTAATTTATCTTATTTTTATGTATGATCTTGATCTTGTTTTACTCTAATATGCAATGGTAATCATAAACTTTTTTTATCAATAATATTCTATCATTTCAATAGGTACCACATTGCTATTATTATATTGATATATTCCTTTCACTACATGAAAAAAAGTATATCTAGATTGTAAAAGCCATACAATAATTGTAAAAATCAGGTATTTCTATCCACTATACATTACATATTTATTATTTCCTTGAACAGTTTTCTTTAATAAATTGTTTATATGAGCTTTAAAACATCAAATAGCATACAAATTCGAAATAAAATAAATTTTATTTCGAATATGAATATTCAAAAATCAAAATAAATCGAATATGAATTTAAGTTAGCAAATTCCTTTCAATTCAATTTGAGTTCATATTTAAAACTTTTAAAATGAATTGACTATGAATCCTGGTAGATTCAAATGTATTCGATTCAAATAGGGCATCCCTAACCAATGATATTCTGCGTCAACATACTGTAAAGGCCTCATGGAGTAGGACATTCTGGCCACCACATATATCCATGCAAAGAATGAGACATATACTCCAGATCTAGTATGACATAAATACTATTTCCTACAACAATTCTTACAGTGATACTATGTATCTTTAAGATTATCCCGAATCTCCTTATAGAGTACCCAAGTATGTAATTTCATTGATGATATATGAGTTTAATACTATTATGGAACTAGAGTAGACCATCCCGTTATCTTTCACCAATGTAGCATATTTGCTTTTCTTCTTAACATGCTCGATTTGTAGAAGAATATATTCCTTGCCTTAACCCTTCACAAACAACATGAATATCCTTGACCATCGAACATAGTTGGTCTCATCCAACCTCACTATCGGACCAATGAATGGGTGTCAACTACCAGGTTCCCCAATGGTTATCTTTTTGGAATCCTCCCTGATTGCCATCCTTCATATGAATCGAGCCCCCGTAAGTAATGGATCGTCGAATAAAGAAGTTGAATACATATGTTAGTCACAATGGTCTAAACCCTTGTCTGGCAGAATCAAGATGACCCCTGCTGCATTCGAACCAGCAATGGGATGGTTCCACATAATTGGCCATGGCACACGATCTGCACGTGAGATCTGCTTGGTTGGTTCAAATCCTGCCACAAGCTGTTAGGGAGAGGAGGCCCTGTACACATGGCACTGAAGGGAGGCACCCATGCACACTGGGGCTTGGTGGAGGCAGCCCTGCATGCAATGACTTTTTGAGTTATGTTGTAGTGAATGCAAGGCTCGGCAAGGGATGAAGCACATGAAGAACAGCAGGGGGGCGGTGAAGTTTGTTCAGCACATGCAATTGGCGGTCGGCAGCAAAGCCAGTGAGGCTGCACCTGAGGTCCGTTAGAGATAGAGGCATGAAGACTGTTGAGGCTGCAGAGGCACCTGATACATTATAAGAGAAAGGAGAGAAGAGTAGACTATGTTTATTCCAGAACCAAACTCTTTGGTATAAAAAAGGTTCTAAGGGGAAACTAGGGAAGAGATAACAAGGGAAAGATGACAACTCAATTCCCATTCATTTCATACATTACATCTAACACCAAGTTTGATTCATTTTTCGCAGGTCTCCATCTCCTCTGAGGGGACGCCTTTAGCAGTTGATGCAGTGATTGAATCCATCAATGTTACATTCGCACTCTTTGATGCCTTTTTCTGCGATGCCCCAGTCTCCCCAACATTGAAGGCATCTGTTGCAAATGGACTGGTAACGATCATCAACACGACTTAGCGTCAACAAGTTTGAGCGCATTATCTTTTGTTCCTGTTTAAATGCAAGTTTAAACATACTGTCTCAGTTCTCTATTGTATTGCGAGTTTGAATGTTAAGATGAAATTATATTCGAATTTGCTATCTTTTCTCTTGTCTAAATGTTCAACTTTCAGATACAGGTTCGTTTCCCCTCCAACATCTTCCAAATTGCAAGATTTCTGATTCATTCTCACTTCCGTTACTGAAAAAGAAGAAAGATTTTTAGTCATATGTAAAGTCCCAATCTTAGCTGTACCCTCCTTGAGAAAATTATACCAGACTGTTCAAACATGTGGGGGGACTGCTAGTGAATAGAAAGAACTTAAGTTTTGTCCAATCCCTTGTACCAAATCAGTCTTATTTTTGCATTCATGGTCAAGGTTGCAAAAGTTGGTAGTCGGTACTCGGTCGGTCGGGTCATTGATTAAGGATTAATCATAAGCGACTAATCGGATTTAGTCGAACTTTAATCGACTTTGAATTTTATAATTATTTAAATATATAACTCATTTTTGTACATATATTTACATAGATTTTGTACATTTTTATATTATCGTAATAAAATAAACAAAGTAATCGAATTTAAATAAAACACTAAGTATATTATAATGAGTTTGCTTATAAAAAGAAAAGAAAAACATATAAAAATATGGTATCTCCAAGCAAAAATTGGTAGACTAATATGCCTAGTTGGAATTAGTCAGTACTCGATCCATCACCCCACTAACTAGAATAGTCGGACCTACTAGTCAGGTGACTTTTACAACATTGTTCAGGGTAGCCACTTACTAAAGAGCAGTGATGCCCTTGAATTATCCAGCTATGCAACATTGGAGGATACATCAACAACATGCATTTCAACCCATATATGTTATCAATCATGTTGATATGCTTTGAATCCTAACCATATGTTCCACTGAACTCAATTGAACTATTTTTCTACACTCTCTATAAGAAGGGAGAGCGAGCTTGCTGTATAGTATGGGGATCTCGTTGGGATCTGTTTGTCTTTGAGATCCGTTTGTATATAAGGGTTCTCAATATCTTATGTATTTTCCCTTCTCTACATATAGTGAACGATTGCCGCCGCTCAAGGATGTAGCTCAATTACGAGTGAACATTGTCAATCCGTGTGCATGTGTATTTGTTAATTTGCACTTGTTTGCTTCCGCTACTCGCACAAATCATTTTGTAACATCAGACTTCCCATGTAAGTCGAGAGGGGTGAAGAGGATGGTCAAGCGTCTTATGTATCGCATTTATCTTTTTTGTTTAAAGCTCTCCTGGCCATATAAAAAAAAGAAAATGTGGGATGACAAAAAACTAGAAAGAACTGTTGTTGAAATCTTGATTAAACTTAAACACACTTTCTTAGAAAACAATCTAGATGACACGTATAATCCTGTAGGAGTTTGTATGTCATATGAATATTCAATATTGGATTGCATCAAAGGTTGAGTATGAATCATTACAATTTTTACTTTATTTATGGATGAACAAACAATATACAACCATTGAGATGTAAATGGTGAATGTTATTACAAAAGACATTTTTTGTTACTATGATTATATAAATGAAGTCCATAAAGCAATCACAAGAGTAGAGGAGAAGGAACTAGGGGTGTTTATCGAGTTCAACGAGCCGAGTTGGCGTCAACTCGGACTCGAACTCGATAAGAAACCTAAGGCTCGAACTCGGACTCGATAAGGGTCCAACCCTAGATCACCAACTCGAACTCATCGAGTTCAAGCTGACTCACGAGTCTCTTATAGAGCCACGAGTTTCTGAGCTGGCTCACGAACCTCAAAATGAGCTGGCTCACGAGCCTCTGATCGAGTCATGAGTTTCTGAGCTGGCTCATGAGCCTCAAAATGAGCAGGCTCATGAACCTCTTAACGAGTTATTGTTTCATTTTATACATTAAATTATGCAAACGACATTTGTAATTTTGATTTTTTATACTCTTTTGTGTAGCTTTTTTAGCAAGAAAAATGTTGTCCTCTATTTTACATCAAACTCAATGTGGAAGTTTCGGTATATATGTTTTCAACTTTTTATTAAGATGAGAAATGAGTTATCGAGTCGAGTTTCCAAGTTGAACAATGCCCAACTCAGACTCGACTTGATAAGCTAACGAGCCATAAAACCCAACTCAGGCTCAGACTCGTTAAGGTTTCGAGTCCGGCTCGCGAGCCCTTAACGAGCCGAGCCCGAATTAAGCTCATCGAACTCGAGGTTTCTTGACAACCCTAGAAGGAACCCTGTACAACTAGAGATTCCATTATGCACAAGCAAGATTTATGCAAAAAAACACATGAATAATCAAAGCACGTGAGTGCTAGGATTTACTTGGAGAATACTTGTCAACAAAAGGAAAAAAAATTATGCGAAGGGATGTCCTAGAGCATAGCAATGGCTAAGAATTTCTTTTTTTCCCCACTTCTTAATCAAACGGTGAGATGCGTACAATATATATTTTGTTATATATATCACTAAAACTTCGTTGATTACATCGAAATAGGAGACAAACGGGCAACAAGCTGCGCCGCTAGATGGGGATGAGTGCTTTAAATGAATTCATGCTTAAGATTAATTAACTAGAATACATATTTGAACATTCCCGCTCAAGTTGGGTATTGTAAAAAACATGGATCAATCACCACAAAGAATAAAACGATTTACGTGAAACCCCTATGAAGAGGGGAAAACCATGAGGGCACTCACAACTCTGATCTCCTTCTGATGGAGATTAGGGTTCACTTTTCACTATCTTAATCAAAGATGGGGGGTGAGTACAATATAAATAGAGATGGGTAAACGACCCATCATTAAAGACATGTTTATCTACTAAAGTATATCACCATTCAACACTCCTGTCAAGTTGGGCGTACATATCAAGCATGTCCAACTTGCATATGTTCAAATCAAATTGCATCGTAGGCAATCTTTTTGTGAAGAGATCTGCAACTTGATCAATAGGTTTCATATACGGAATGCATAACTCCTATGTATCAATCTTCTCATGAATGAAATGTCGATCAATCTCTACATACTTTGTATGTTTATGCATAACTGGATGATTGGCGAGATTTATCGCAACTTTATTGTCAGAAAACATCTTCAAAGGTGTACAAACTTTAGTACCCAATTCTTCCAACAACATTTTTAACAACAAGATCTCGATCATGTCATTTGCAAGAGCGTGATACTCAATTTCCGCACTAAATTGGGAGATAACATTTTATTTTTTACTCCTCTAAATAACAAGGTTCCCACAAAAGTATACTACATAATCAGAGGTAGAACGTCTATCATCTACAGACCCTGCCCAATCAGCAACAATATAGCATTCAACTTCCATATTCTGTTTTTTCTTGAACATAAGACCCTTTCACGATGACTTTTTAGATAACACAATATCATGTTCACAACATTCATGTGTGCGGTAATAGGAGCATGCATGAAATGACTGACCACATTCACAACATAAGCAATATCGGGTCTAGTAAGGGTAATGTAGACTAGTTTTCCTACCAACCTTTGATATCTTCTTTTTCCTTCTTCATCAAGTTCATTACCATCTTCCTTGCTTAATTATGATTCACTTCTATGGGGTATGATCGGTTTGCATCCCAACATGCATGCATCTCTTAATAATTCTAGAGCATATTTGTGTTGATTTAAATGCATACTTTCTGGAGAGTGAGTCTTTTCAATAGCTAGAAAATACTTCAATTTGCATAGATCCTTCAATTCGAATTCAGTTGCATGATGTTATATAGCTCTTCATCAACATCACTTGTATGATTCATGTCATCAACATAGATCAAAAGAATAACCATTTTTCACCATTTCTTTTTGTGAATAGGGTGTGATCTCTGTTATCTTGGTTGTAATCATTTTTCATTATGACAACTCTAAATTGTTCAAATCATGCTCGAGGGGATTGCTTTAGTCCGCACAAAGCCTTCTTCAGTTTGCAACATTTGCCCTTTTTTCAAATCCAAAAGGCATTTTCATATAAACCTCCTCCTTGAGATTTCCATTTAGGAATGCATTTTAAATCAAGTTGATGCAATTCCCAAGATAATTGAACTACCAAACAAATAATCGCTCTAACGTTGTTCATCTTGGACACTAAAGCAGATGTCTCAAGGTAGTCAATACGATATTTCTAATTGCATCCTCTAGCGTGTAAGGAAGGGGAGTCGTGCATAAAAAACCACGAGCCCGTAAGGAAGGGGCCTGGTGCCGCGGATCTGGAGCCGTAAGAAAGAGGCTCTTGAAACCTCGCCCACATGCCCATGCCCAAAGATGTTATCTCGCCTAGAGTTGCGCCCGCAGAGGAACTGCAAGCCTGGAAACCATCCTGCGTTACTGGAGACCTAGCCATGTGCGCAGGTTTGGAGCCTTGCCTGGAGCCCTAGTTGCCCACACCTGGAGATAAGCAAGGTGAACCATGTTCATCCTTGAGTTTATGAACGAAAAGCGAGGATTCACATCAAAGAGATAACCAAGAATCAATGCCTCAACAAGGCTCTTATACCATGCAGACAACAATGATCGATCACCATAGAAAACAAAAGGATAGAAACCATGTGAAGAGGGAAAATCATGGGGTCACTCTCTACCCCAAGCTCCTTGTGATGGAGATTCGTGTTTACTTCTCACCATCTTAATCAAAGAAGGGGGATGAGTACAATCTGAATAGATATGAGTAAATCATCCCTCATCAAATATACATCACCATATATGAATGTCAACCATGTCCAACTTGTTACATTCATCTTGTGTTTGTGTAACGGAAAGGTCCTTGGTAACATGTTGGAAAACCGATCTTTTGATTCAATACATATTTGGCAGAGTTGGGGAATATCAATTTACTTTTGAATATAGTGTCGATCAACCTCAAACTCTTATGGCGATAATGGTGGATTAGATTGCAAAATTGATCGTAACCTTATTGTTGTAGTAAAACTTCATTAGGATACTGACAAGGATACACATATCATTCAACATGATCTAAATCCTTAGGATTACAACTTTGATTGCTCTCGCATGATAATAGCCTTGACACTCGATTTGTCACTTACAATCTACCTCTTGCTTCTCCACTTGATGAAATCCTCAAAGGTAATATGAGCAATAGGAAGTAGAGTAGAGATCATCAAAGGATCCAAGTCAATCACCATCTTAATAAGTTTTAATGTTGACTTCTTCTCCTTTTATAAAAAAACAACCCGTTGTGTGGGAATCTTCTACGACAACAATTTTGTAATTTATGGGGAGAGAGACAATTTTGACATGTAATATAACTTGGACTCTACTCTTCACAACGAGGTCCAGTGCCTGGGTGTTTGTTCACCTGGGGGCCTCGTCACAACTTTCCATATTTTCTCGCCTTTTATTTTGTCTCCTGTTGTTTTGAGGTTTTCGCCTTATTTTACTTTGTTTTGTGTGCATGGAGCCCCTAGATTTAGGTTGCTTGACTCGATAACTAGGTCCACACCTTAATAAGAATGCATGTTCCTATAGTCTGTTACGTATGAATCTAGTCAAATTAATAATCCTTGGTTATTTAGCTTCCAACCCGCACGTTGTGAGAGATGTCGTACAACGCTGGCAGGACCCATTGTGGCGGGCATCGAGACATCTCCAAGATCGAAATTTAGGGTTTGACTCTGAATAACTAACATATGGTTCTTCACGACTAATAGCAGCTATTGTTTAGGGCGATTTTATCGATTGCACACCGCCATGTAGATAGGTTTAAAAATTCTATTTTACATACCGTGTGGAGAGAGCTGGGAAGCACTTTAAGTCCTCTAACTCAGCATTCATCATTAGATTCAATGGTGAGATCTCCATCACTGAATCGACTTGCACGACCTTTTTGATTTTGAGTACCTAGGACTTAAATGAAAATCTACAAAAACGTTAGGCACTGGTATGAAACAGATCCAAAAAAAGTGAAAACTCAAAAATTAAAACGAGGGGATTGCTAAATAAACTTTGACCTTAATTAAAATTCGTAATGGACTATCATTATTTTGGGTTCATAAAGACCTCATTGTTTTCAGGTAACTTAAGAGGGGACCAAAACCTCTCCTACGAGCGAGGCACAACTCGCTAAGAATTAGAGCCCAAATCCCAATCTCTAACTGCCTTGTGTATCACATGGATTTCCAAAGTGTTGGCACTTCTATCGTACGTGACCGAGTAGGACCTTGTCAGCAATGGTAGTTTCCGCCTTGTGTGGAAACCGACATGATCTGAAGTACCAAGCTTAGGCCACGCCTTCACGGGGGTGTCTGTCTTATCGGCTTGCATCCGAGTTGGTTCTTGCACGCTCACGAGTGATTCCGTACTGAAGTATTGGTTTCGTCTATTGGCTTCCTATCTCTATTTTTTGGCTAAGTAGGGATCCAGGAAGGGTTACAAGGACCTCAAAAAATGCATACTACAAGTTACAAAGGAGGAGGAGAAGTACGTGATACTCTTCTAGCAGTACTCTCTCTCCTATAGGGTTAGCATGCTAAGCATGCTAAGGACTTGTTACAAGATATACCTAAAATAACAACTCTAAAACTGGAAAGATAATAAATAGACGAACATTTACGGCTTCACATGGCATGAGTTGGTGAACCCAATTTTGTATTGTGTTTGTATGGATCTAGATTAAGGTTCAAAGATCGAGTCCTGCGCACTTGCGCAAATTGTCATGTGTTTCTCCCTTTGACCCCCGTTTAGTTTGAGCTTTGTACTGTTTTGCACTCCATTTTATTCCTCCTTGACCATCGTATCTTTCTTCCTGCATCGATCTCTCTCTTACTTCATGAAGTCGATCCATGGATGGTTTAGTCGGGATCCCGCCGACAACCACATCGATTCCATGGACTCAGCCTTGTCAATATTCGAGGCGATTCCCAAGAACCTGATCCAGACCTTGCGGGTCAATTTCCAGACTCCTCGTCTTCTACTCTTCCTTTTGACAACCCAATAAACCGGGACCACTCTTGTCCCATATTCACCACTGTGAATGAAAGTTGATTGCACTCCATATCGTTTTTCATTCACAACACTATGGGGTTGACTTTAATTCCAGATGCATCTTGGCAGCTGGAACAGATTTCAAGTGGTATGATTAGGATTCTCTCATCTTGCAGTTAGAAGCCAAACCAAGCCTTGGATCCCAATACATAATTCATCTCCTCAGATTCAACCCTGAAATGGCACCTCAAGGAAGAGGAAAGGGTCGGCAGCCATCCCAGCCTCAGCAAGGAGAGATGCCTAATCAGAAGCAGGTGAATGCACAGCTATTGGCATATATCCAAGCTATCCACCAACAGTTGACCGAGCAAGCCTTAGCCAGACTCCATTCCAGGAAATACTGAATGATGTGATGGACATACCTGAGGGAGGAGGAGGCAGACATGGAGGAGGAGGTGGTGGACCCCCAGATGACGAGGAAGAGCCTGAACAAGGGAGGCCCAAACCCACACTAAAAGAAACATACAATCCTTGAGACTACCAGATAACCGAGTGGATCCTCGTTCCACCGGTACATGCTCACTTTGAGCTGAAGCCCCATTTCCTCGCTCTTCCTCCTTCTTTCCATGGAAATACCAATGAAGAGCCTTACATTCATCTGCACTAATTCTCATGCATCTGTCATACTACTCATTATCCCAATGTTCCATTGGATGTTGTCAAGATGATGGCATTCCCCTTCAGTTTACAAGACAAAGCCCTATACTGGGTTAACCATCTGTGGAAGGTTGTTACGACATGGGAGGAATTAAAGTCCACTTTCTTGCACAAGTTTTACCCTCTCGGTCGGCTCAACCAGATGCGAGCATGAATTAGCAACTTCTCTCAGGGAGCCCACGAATCCATCCATGAAGCCGAGAAGAGTTTCACTGATCTGCAGGAGAAGTGCCCTCACCATGAGATTCCAAGGTCCATCTTGGTCCAACATTTTTTTGAGGGCCTGAATGTAGAGAGTCAAAGGTTCGTTGACGCAGCCCGTGGGGTCTCACATTTTAACAAGGATGAAGACGTCGTCTGGCAGATCTTCGAGGAAATAACGAAAGGTGAGCTGCCCTCTCTTCATCCAAGGCGTATCAAAAGCAACCTGAGATCCTCCAGAAGCAAGTACACATGGCAGCATCCGAAGAGGCGGAGAGAGATGAGATCTCCAACCTTAGCATTATTGGGGGCCATCTCCCGAAGGTTGATATCATCGAAAAGCGATCACAGGACCTTGAGAAACTCGCTGCGATCGAGAAGAAGACGCAGAATCTCGATAAACTGGATCGGATCACCAAGCACTTGGAACTACTGTGGGCACCATCAACTCTGTCCAGTCGGAAACACCATCTTCAGATGCTCCAGCTGAGAAGGACTATCCAGCCCCGTCGAATCAGCCTCAGCTGAGCCAGCAACCACCGACAGTCCAGCACGTGTAATACGTGCAGGCGCCCGACCAGGTCCAGCCGCAGCAACAAATGGTTGTTTACCACCCAGACTTCCTTTCAGTATCCGATCTAGCCTTCCCACCACTACCCCTGATCCAATAAGTTAATGGAGTTTGGAGTAATGATGCACAACCGACCTGTCCTACCGAACGCCCTCAGGGCCAACTAATGAATCGCTAATTCATTATACATGAATGTTTATTAAAGATAAATCCATAAATAAAATGCATATTATATTATGAATGACAAAACAAAGAGATGTTTCTATGATACATGGTCCATATACCTCTTCACACTCTGTAAATGTTTGAACATTACTTCATACATTAAACAAATCCATGGTGTCGCATATTTATGTACTTGATCGAAATTGACAATCATTATTAATCCATATGCAATTTACTATTAGGAGCCATATAAAATAGATTTGGATACCCTTTTATAAATAAATGTACACCATGGAATATGAGACAATCAATAAACCATACAATAGCCAATGATTGGCTAAAATTAACGGGCCATTGGTAATGTTTGCAAAAGGAAACATATGGATAGAAATCTAACGTAATTTCTAACATTAAAAAATAATAATTAATATAGAAAAGGCACCATGGACGTTGGAGGAGATAAAGAGGTGTAATTGAATTGATGGAATTAATCATTAACTCCAAAAGGTGCCATGGCGTTTGATATGAGATGAAAAGGTGTGATTGGGTAGCACTAACTGAAGAGGCATATCTCCAAATTTGGAGAGGTGTGTCTCTTGGCAGGAAACCACCATGGATAGAAGAGTATATATACCACATGAGAGGGGCTTTGGAGGCGGCAACCAATAATTCCATTACCACCCGATTCTCAAGCATTTTGCCCATTCCATTCGATCATTCCATCACCATTCTTGCCAACCAAATCTTCTTCCAACATATTCAGCCATCCAACAAAAATCCGCCATCATAATTAGCCATACATTTTATTATCGACGAGGCATCGAAGCGATTTCATCGACTTGTGCATTTGGACCCCCAGTGAATCTGACTCCTGAGGCTCCACCCTAAGTGTCGTTAAAAATTATCCAACACCATAGACGTCCGTCGACCATCATTTCCTCGGACCCTCTGTGAATCTGACTCTAGAGGCTTCCTCCCTAGCCGCCAACCATCATATTTTTATTTCACTTTTATTTTATTATTTTATATTTCTACATCCATCTTATTTTGTTATCTTCTCTTTCATGCAGTTATTCGTCAAGACTATCGCGAAATCCATATCTAACGGTGATTATCCTCGACTTTTGGAGAACTGGGACATGGCACAAGGTTTGGGCTTGATTCGTGGTTGTAACAATATCAAACTCAGCTCGCCAGAATATCCAATTTCGTGAAGAGTTAACGCGTATGAGTCCATTTGGAAGTTGTCGGATAGAAGGGGAGCGATCAACACTTATCAACCTGCACTATTGCCTTCTCCAACTTTCATTTCAATCTTTGTTATTCAAACATTTTGCAAATTTATAAAAGTATCTTTACTTGCAAAATAAAGTGCAGAATTTTTCTGTCCCTGTGGATTCGACCCTGACTTACCCTATACTTTGCCTTGTGCACAATATAGCTAAGTCCGGTAATTTATTTGTTTGAAGTATATTTTTTGTGGGTTCTCAACGACTATCCGATTGTAAAATCGGGTACTTAAACCCTCAGAAATACGCTCCAACTTTTTGGCGCCATTGCTGGGGATAGACAATTATTCGAGCTTTATATAAAAAAGTTTTTCTTTACATTTTGCTTTTCCCCATCTTTTTTTTTCTATAGGGGACAAGTCGCATTGGAATAGAGCCGCATCGAACATCAAAGTGAAGTTAAAAAATGGAGCGCTTTCGCGATAAGTTCTCTTTTCTTAGGCATAACTAGGATCTATTTTATTTCTTTATTTGCGCATATTTAAAAACAACAAAAAAGTCAACTTCTTTTTCCATATTTCATTGCATCTCCGTAGGATTTCTCCCCCCTATAGTCCCACCTTGCATTTAAAAAGACCATTTAATTGTTTGCCGACTAATCAAGAAAAAATCACATCTTAATCGGACTAAATTAAAGCGGTCACAAAAAAACATAAAATAAAAAATTGTTTGCCAACTTGGTTGTTGCATCATTCTCTCAATTGCACGCACCCACGTACCCCTAGGACCAGAACCCAAATCCCGCAGTTCTTGATAATTTTCTGAAAACCATATTGTTTAGTATACTCGTCCCTGAGGTGTTTAGCTAAGAAAGACGAGGGGTTTAAGATCCAAGTTGATCTAAGAAAGGGTCCAACCTACTTACCCTCTGAATGGCCTCAGAAGCAGAAGAACGTCATTGTGGTAATCATTGAATTATTCTGCACCGCTAGATATCCTGGTAAACGTAATCAACTTGTATTCTTGTCTGCAAATCAAAACTTAAAAAGATAAAAAATCTAAACTATCAGTATTGAGTGGGAATAAACAAATTGTTTGGTGTTTGATTTGTATATGCTTGGCAGGAGGTCATTAAGGAATCCCCTTACAGATCCCCTTAAATTCGATCCATTCTATCCTCCAAAATCTAAAGTCAAGTCCGAGACAAAACCTATGGCTGGTGTGCCACCTCCTCCAGATCCACTCAATATAATAATGCAACAATTATAACAAATGGAAGAACGCCAAGAGGTGCAAACATGCCCAAGTTCGATAATTGATAGCACATCAAGGGCTAAACAACCCACCACCAATACCGATATGAAATCACTACAATCTTGCTAATCATCAACTCGTATCAGTCATCCAACTCCCTGCAGAAGCAGGAAACTTTGAAATAAAATCTGCAACTATTTCCCTCCTCCCCAAATTTCGGAGAGAAGAGACTGAGGACCCTATAATGCACCTTCAAGATTTCGTAGCAGTCTGCGATACACTAAACAAAGGGGAGGTAAAAAAGGAACATGTTTACCTCCGAGCCTTCCCATTCTCTCTTCAACAAGAAGCGAGCCAATGGCTTCGTAGGTATGAAGTCCCAGCTCGATCTTGGACTAAGTTGAGGGAAGCATTCTTAAAAAAATATTTCCTCATTGGTAAGACCAATACACTTAGGCATGCTATTTCTCACTTCACCCAAAAACCCATAGAGCCAATCCATGAAGCATGGGAAAGATTTAGAGATCTTTTACAAAAATGCCCACATCATGGAATCGAAAAATGGAAGCAAGTGCAAATATTTTATGAGGGCTTAACTGAATCATACAAGAGAGTTGTCGACGGCTCTTGCGGAGGCAACTACTTGAATAAGGATGAGAACTTTGTATGGCAATTATATGAGGACATGGCAGATAACTCTGTCAACAATTATTCTATAGAGCTATACAATAGACATAAAAGATCAGTCCAAGCTATAGATTATGCAACAAATGCAGACACATCCTCAGACATTCAAATCATTGCTTCAAAGTTGGACAAAGTCGAGTTGATGGCAAAACAAGCGGATCAATTAACTAAAATCGTAGGGAGTCTCGTGTTAGAGAAAACTACCCCATCAGTTTGCAGGGTAGCCCCTATTACAGAAACACCTATGGAACCAGAGATTTACCAACCATCTATCCCTTCAGAGGAACAAATTAATCCTGAAGCAGTTAATTAGGTGCATGGGAATTCCAATAGCAACCCCTATTCCTCCACCTATAATCCAAGTTGGAGGAACCATCCAAATTTTTCATGGAAGGCCCCAACAAACATTAATTCAGGATATCAAGTCACCCAACAAGGGTCAAATCAAAACCAATTCACACAACAAGCACAATGACCACTGCAACCCTTGACTACACCATCACAAGGACTTGCCTCTGATTATCGTGACTTGATGAAACTCATACACCATCTGGCTCAGAATCAAGTTGAGGTTCAAAATCAACTGGCTCAAAGTCAAGTTGAGGTCCAAAAACAATGGACCGAGATTCGTTCTCAATTACCATCTCAACCACAACTACCTTCTTAAATAGTACAAAATCCTAACAAATCACAAATTTGCCCTCCTAGCTTTTCACAACAACCTACTCGAGGACCAGTGAGCTTTAAAAATTCATCTAGTACAAGCAAAATTGAGTCAAATGCCTCTGCCAGTGCCATTCACTTGAGAAGTAATCGCATCACATACACACCTCAAATATCGACCACACAAAACCATCAAACACATGAGATTGATCCACCAATGCAAGACCAATCATCACCTACTACACAACCATCCTCTATAGCCCCATCACCAACTTTTACACAAGTGACTATTCCCTTTCCAGAGGCCCTGCGAAGAAAAGTGAAGAAACGACCTTCGACTCTGACTCATGATTTGGAGAATTTATTCTCCAATATTATCATACAAACCCCCCTCCTTAAGGCTATAGAACAAGTTCTTGCATATTCGTGTTTCTTAAAAGAAAAGTGCACTCCAAAAAGAAAGCCGAGGGGAAAGAAAAAGAATGACCAACATGAGGAAGAGAGGCATGTTTTACCACTCACATCATCTAATGCCATTTCTCAACTCCTTCCCCTAAAAATGAAAGATCCCAGGGTCCCATTAGTAAAATGCATCATTGGGGATATGACCTTTAAGCGGACCCTACTTGATAATGGTGCCTCGATAAATCTCCTCCCAGCTGCCGTACTAAAATATTATGCAGTATGTCAGTTAAAACCTATTTCTATGATTTTGCAATTAGCTGACCGATCTGTAAAGTGGCCATTAAGAATACTAGAGGACGTTTTAGTCACAGTCCAAGGACATCAGTTCCCAGTCGACTTTATCATACTGGATATGGATCCGACTAAAACACTTTCTCGAACTCCTATTATACTCGGAAGACCATTCTTAGCCACTGCCAAGGCTCATTTTGACTATGAGGATGGGAAAGTAGAATTCAAAGTCTATGGTGAAATTGTTCATGTCGATCTTGTCACCCCCACGTTTCAAGAACATGATACCGAGGATTGTGGATGGATCGAGGAATGTTCGACAATTAAACAAATCATAGACGATTTAACTCCCTTGAACCTCGCTAGGGATCCTCTTGAGGTGACTTTGACTTTAATGATAATTTATTTGAAAGGCAACAAAGCATAGTGGCCGAATCCCTTGATTCCATCAAGAATGAACCTTACAAACCATTGACAGATTTAGATATCTTAGAACTAGACCAAGCATGGGATGGACTTGATGCTTTAATTTCTCCTATCTCAGAAATGATTATGCCCATGTTGGAACCTCCTATTTCGGAACTACTTCATAAAAAAAGAGAAAAATCTTACATTAGCGTACCCACCCACCCATAAATTCAATAGAAAATTCCCAAGAGACAATTCAGGCCCCCGTAGTTGAATTAAAACCTTTAACCAAGGACCTAAAATATGTGGTTTTAGATGAAGAAAATAAGGCATACCCGGTAATAATCAATACCACTTGGAACTAGATCAAGAAAATAAATTAATGGATGTTTTGAGAAAAAAGTCACGGACAATTGGTTGGACGATATCTGATCTCCGGGGAATAAGTCCATCATATTGTACCCACCATATTTCTTTGGAAGACAATGCAAAACTTTCTCGAGAAATGCAAAGAAGATTGAATCCAAATCTATGAGAAGTAATTAAGAAGGAAATATGCAAGTGGTTGGGCAAAGGGATCATCTATCCAATATCATATAGTCGATGGGTCAGCCCTTTACAAGTTGTACAAAAGAAAGATGGAGTTACTATAGTCACCAATGATCAGGGTAAAGAGATCCCCACTCGTATTACAGAAAATTAAACATCGCCATGAAGAAAGATCATTTCTCCCTCCCCTTCATAGATCAAATTGTCGAGAGACTCGCAGGGGGAGAATATTTTTGTTTTCTCAATGGATACTCAGGTTATAATCAGGTTGCCATTGCACATGAAGACCAAGAGAAAACAACATTTACATGTCCTTATGGTACATTTGCTTTTTACCGGATGCCCTTCGGGCTATGTAATGCACCGACTACCTTCCAACGATGTATGCTATCCATATTTGCCGATATGGTGGGAGATTTCATGGAAGTATTTATGGATGATTTCTCTGTATTCGAGGATTCCTTCGACGAATGCCTTGGATTTCTTGATCGCGTATTGAAAAAATGCATTGAGGTGAACTTAGTCTTATCATGAGAAAAATCACATTTTATGGTCACCAAAGGCATTGTTCTAGGCCATATTGTCTCTAAAAAAGGTATGGAGGTCGATCCATTGAGATCGTAACTCACCTCTCCTCACCTACATCACTCAAAGGTGTTAGATAATTTTTAGGACATATTGGCTTCTATAGAAGATTCATAAAAGATTTCTTTAAAATTGCTAAACCTCTTACTGAGTTACTCTCAATGGATCGAGCTTTTGAATTTCTGAAGATGCCCTTAGATCCTTTGAGACACTAAAAAGGTCTATCACTGAAGCACCAGTTTTACAGCCCCCTGATTGGATCTTAGACTTTGAAATAATGTGCAATGCATCAGATTATGCAGTAGGGGCTGTACTAGGCCAAAGGAAAGATGGCAAATCAGTTGCGATCCATTATGCTAGCAGAACACTTGATGATGTACACAAAAATTACACGATCACTGAAAAAGAATTGCTAGCAATTGTCTTTGCACCTGAAAAATTTAGGTCATACCTACTGGGTTTACATGTGGTTGTTTACACTGACCACACCACACTGCGCCATCTACTCTCCAAGAAAGATTCCAAACCACGATTAATTAGATGGATACTCTTGCTGCAAGAATTTGGCATTGAAATCAAAGATAAGGCATTATCACAAAACGTTGTGGCCGACCACCTCTCCAGACTCCATGAGTCTGAAACAAAAAAAAACTGACCATCTCATTCCCATATCGAAAACCTTTCATGATGAATCCATCCTTGCAGTTAGACCTGGCCAATGGGCTGGGGGTCCGCCCGCCCAGTCCCCCTAGCCCGCTCATGGGCCGGGCTTGGGCTTCGAAATTTAAGCATGGGCCGGCCCGGCCCGTAAAAAATAAAAAATATATAAATATATGTCAAATTGTACATATATTAATATGATATGCTTTAAGTTTTTCATTTATGACGCTAGTTTTAAATAAAAATTCAATGAATTACATGTCAAGTAACATGTAAACTACGTATATTAGTTATATAAAGTATAGATGGTATTAATAAAATCATTTATACGTATGAAATACCATCAAAAAAAATCAATGTAAAATGACCAAAATTGGCCATGGGGGCCCATGGGCGGGCTTTGGACAGAGGTTTTTTAACCTCGGCCCATTCGGCCCGGCCCATGGGCCGGCCCGTCCCACAATTTGGCCAGGTCTACTTGCAGTATCACAACTACCATGGTTTAATAACATGGTAAACTACTTAGTCACATCTCGAATTCTCGAGGATTGGTCTAAGGCAAAACGAGATCGATTCATAGACGACTCTTGATACTACCATTGGAAAGATCCTTTATTATTTAGAGAAGGGATCGATTGTATATGGAGATGTATACCTGAATTCTGAAATTCCAAGTGTCCTAACTCACTGACACACTTTTGGGTGTGGTGGACATCACTCCGGAGAATGAACAACTGCAAAAATACTCCATTCTGATTTTTTCTGGCCTACTTTATTTAAGGATGCCCACGATTTTGTGAAATCATGCCCTACCTGTCAAACTACAACGACTATGACAAAAAGAGACATGAAGCCTCTAAATCCTATCCATGTAGTTGAAATTTTTGATGCATGGGGCATTGACTTCATGGGTCCCTTCGCTCAATCAAATGGTTATCTATATATCCTTCTTGCAGTCGACTACGTCTCCAGATGGGTCGAAGTCATCTCCATTCGCGTTGCAGATAGTGCAACAATGATCAAGTTCTTGAATGATTTACTTGCTCACTTTGGCATACCTAAGGTCATTATAAGTGATGGAGGTTCAATTTCCTTAATAACTCGGTGCGAAAACTAATGAAGAATAATGGAATTGAGCATCAAGTTTCTACCGCCTATATCCCCAAACTAATGGTTTAGCTGAGGTTTCTAATCGAGACATAAAAACCATTTTGCAGAAAATTATTCGTTTTGATCGTAAAGATTGGTCCCAACACCTTAATACAACATTATGGGCCTATCACACTGCTTATAAAGCTGCTCTAGGGATGAGTCCCTATTGCATCGTTTATGGCAAACCTTATCATCTACCCGTCGAGATCCATCATAAATCATTATGGGCTATACAAAAATGTAACCTTGATTTAACCCAAGCCGACCATAATCGACTACTTGACCTTAATGAGTTAACTGAGCTTCGCTGCCGAGCATATGATAACAATCTTATTTACAAAGAAAAGGTTAAAATTTGGCATGATGCCAACATTTCCCACAAAACCTTTTCCATTGGTCAAAAAGTATGGTTGTTTGATGCAAAGCTAAAGCTCTTTCCAAGAAACCTTAGGTCAAAATGGAAAGGTCCATACATTGTCACACAAGTTTTTGATAATGGATCTGTTAAAATAGCCGATTCTAAAACATCTACTACCCTTCGAGTGAATGGACGATGCCTCAAACCTGTCATTGAATCTGAAAAATCAATGCCTGTTTCAGAAACCCATGTTCTGCAAAACCCTCATGACCCATTCATTTCTTTGTTCACTGCCCATTTCATCTCATACATCATCCCATAACTAGTTTACTGCATATGCATTTACCATGAGGGCATGGCAAATCTTAAGTACAGGGGGACACTATAAAAAAATGTATTTTTCATGCATATTGCATCACATTTCTACATTCATTTACATGTTTTCCCTACTTCAACTCTCTGAGTTTACATATAGGGAGAATAATAGCCTCACCATTAAATACCACATGAAGTATGAGATTCGAAGTGATTCTGAGCTTACAATGCTTATGACTCTCGTTTTGTACTTTTGCATTTAAAGCAAGAGACTTGATCCTCGCTTCAATTTTCAACACTTGACATCAATAATGAGCTTAAACATTATATACTGAAAAGATCAGGAGCTCTGTACTGCGATGCTAGCTTGACGTACAAAAGGCTAAGGGGGGTATGATGATTGTTGTCTCAGAGTTTGTGAGATGGTGAGCTTATTATGGAGTAGAGGAGTATGGAGTGTTTCCACCAAATATACGTGAGGACGAGAGTGCACCATAAAATGTAAGGGAGTGTTCCCAACTGGTCAAACAATTTCCCATTATGCGCACTTGAGACCTTCATACACCAGCTTCTTGCTTGCCTTTCTACATACTTCTCAAACCACCACTTCTTTAAAAGTCTTCCATTAATAATCCGTCTTGTTTCATTCGACTTATTTGTCCCTCTTCTTCTATTATTTATCCAAAGAGAAATATTTTTAGAGATTCTATCCTGCATTTACAACAAATACATGTCCTTTTATGTTTCCAAGTCCCAAAAGAAAGTGTTAAAGTACATTGGTTCTCTTGAAAAGTGAAGAGAGATATTGCAAAAAAAAAGAGAGGAAAAAAGAAGAGGAAGAAGAAGTATTACTAAAAATATATATTGCAAAGAGAGAGAGAGAGAGAGATAGAGAGAGAGAAAAGAAAAAGAAAAGAAAAGAAAGAAGAAAGAGAAGAAGAAACCAGGAGAACCATTGCGCAAATATTCTCTTCTCATTCTCATCATATGCCTTTACACCACTCTCATATCCATACAACGAGACCTCAGCAAAGTCATCTCCACCAAATAAACCTTAACCTAAATACTCCACACATTAACATATTTTTCTTGTCGGCCAGTTGGAGGAAGTTGGGTTGAACGTTTAATTATGAAGTTGGAGCTTATAATAATACTCTGAGCCTCCATCTCAGATATTTCCTGGCTTAGTGTATCAGAGCTAGAGGATTGCGGATGAAAGCAATTGGTAAATTCAGTACATTTGACAATTGAGTCTATCCTTAGGTCTAATGAGATTATTGATGCTAGGTATTACTTCATCCGAATCGAGCAAGTCGCTACATTAAGTCATGTCTTGAGGACACAAAAGATGACTAAGAATTATAGGAAGAGATTCATTTCTACCCTCAAACTTTATGAAATAAAGGATAATTGTTTTACCCTCAAGAGGCTACGTCTTCCAATATGTCAATATTAGAGTTTTGAGAGTATTCCTTTACATTTTGTAGGGACTATCAAATCTTAAGAATGGGGGTATAATGAATAGCTAATTCATTACACATGAACGTTTGTTAATGATAAATCCATAAGTAAAAAGGCATATTATATTATGAATGACAAAACAAAAAGGTGTTGCTATGATACATGGTCCATATACCTCTTCACACTCTGTAAATGTACATTACTTCATACATTAAACAAATCCATGGTGTCATATATTTATGTACTTGATCGAAATTGACAATCATCATTAATCCATATGCAATTTATTATTAGGAGCCATGTAAAATGGACTTGGATACCCTTTAAAAATAAATGTATACCATGGAATATGAGACAATCAATAAACCATGCAATAACCAATGATTGGCTAAAATTAATGGGTCGTTGGTAATGTTTGCAAAAGGAAACATATGGATAGAAATCCAATGTAATTTCTATCATTAAAAAATAATAATTAATATAGAATAGGCACCATGGCCGTTGGGGGAGATGAAGAGGTGTAATTGAATTGATGGAGTTAACCATTAACTCCAAAAGGTGCCATGGCGTTTGGTATGAGATGAAAAGGTGTGATTGGGTAGCACCACTTGAAGAGGCATATCTCCAAATTTGGTGAGGTGTGTCTATTGGCAGGAAACCACCATGGATAGAAGAATATATATGATGAATCCCCATTCATCAGTCTTTATTCTTTTATTTTAGCTAGATATTTTGGCAAAATACCATGTATATGACTGTAAATACAATAAGTTACCAAAATGCATGCTTTGTGTAAATATGAATAATTATCATGTATTTGTGCAAAAATAAAAGAATAAAGAAAAAAGAAAAAGAGGGAAATATTTAGAATAAATATTGAGTGACCTGAACCCAAGAGAGGGCCCAACTTGCATCTGATCGCCAAATAAAATAAGTAGAGAGAGATAGGGCCACTCATCCTTGTACATATTCCCTATATATATATATATATATATATATATATATATATATATATATATATATATATATATGAGATAGGGCCACTCATCCTTGGGACAGCCAACATGGCTGCCCCCGCGCCGTTTTCGGTGTTTTTTTTGAAAACTATCGCCATGTATATTCATCCTTATATCCCTCCTATACGCCATTCGAATTTCGTCAGAAACAGATACTCCTACGACCTCCATCTAGACAGTCATTTTTTAACGGTAACATGATTTTTTAAATCGACACCATCTCGATGGAGGGCGTAGGAGTCTCTGTTTCTGACGAAATTCGAATGACATATAGGAGGGATATAGGAATGAATATACATGGTGATATTTTTCAAAAAAAATAAAAAAAAATGCCGAAAATGACGTGGGGAAGCCATTGTTGGCTGCCCCGAGGGGGCAACCCCATTTCTCTCTCTCTCTATATATATGTATATATATGGGAAAAATGTGTATGCCCCCTAGGCGGAGCTAACTTAGCTCCCCCCGCCTCTTTTTCACATAATTTTTTTTGAAATCTAAAATCGTGTAAATTCATTATTAAATCCCTATTTTACGTCATTCGAATTTCATGCGAAACAGAGACTCCTACGACCTCCATCCAGATGGGGTCGATTTAAAAAATCCTGTTACCATTAAAAAATGACTGTCTGGATGGAGGCCGTAGGGGTCTCTGTTCCGCATGAAATTTGAATAGCATAATATAGGGATATAGTGATGAATATTCATGGAAGAAATTTTCAAAAAAAATAAAAAAATGATGAAATGGGGGCGGGGGAGCTAAGTTAGCCCCCCTAGGGACAACCCCATTTATCCCTATATATATAGGGTTAAATGGGGTTGTCCCCTAGGGGAGCTAACTTGGCTCCCCCGCCCTATTTCGCCCGGGTTTTTATTTTTTTTTGAAAATTTCTTCTGTGAAATTTCATCATTATATTCCTATACTATGTTAAAATTTCGTGTGAAACAGAGACTCCTACGGCCTCCATCCAGACAATCATTTTTTAACGGTAACAAAATTGCTAAAAATGACACCATCTGGATGGAGGTCATAGGAGTCTCTGTTTCGCACGGAATTTTAATGACATAATATATGGATATATTGACGAAAATTCATGAAAAAAATTTCAAAAAAAAACCCCGGGCGAAATGGGGCGGGGGGAGCCAGGTTAGCTCCCCCCATGGGGACAACCCCATTTTACCCATATATATGTATATACATAATTCATTTCCTAAAAAATAAAAATAAAAATGTGTTTATCTTAATTTGTATATATTTTTAAAAATAAAATAAAAATGAGAAAAAGAAAATAAAAATAAAATAATTTCTCTCTCTCTTCACATTGTACATACCATGTATATAGGAATAAGATACCTATTTATTTCACCCTTGTAAATAAATCATAAAAATAAAATAAAAATTATTTTATATCCCAAATTTTATGTTGTAAATAAATAAAAGATAAAATTTAGAATATTCGTACAAAAATAAATAAAATAAAAATTAAAACAAAAATAAGTAAATAATTTTATACATGCACATAATATAATATAATGTACATAACATAATTTATATTTTCAAAAAAATAAATAAAAATCACTAAAATAGTTTGAAAATAAATAAACATTTTTTATTTTTTAAATATTTTTAAATAAAATGTTTTTGATTTTTAATTTAATTTATAAAGATTTTTGACCATGGAATAATCTGATTGGTCCACGGGGGATTGTTGACCCCCGGTCAACTCCCCCCGGACCACTTTTCACCTGGATCTGGTGCCGGCCCGATTTCGCCAAATTTTCTCACTGATCCGATCACCACTCCCTCTCGATTCATGCTTTGATTGTGAGGATGGACCCGTGATTCACGCCTGCCAATCCCCTTAGGGATCCATGGCTCGATCCGCGCGCTCCACTCCATTCTTCTCGGACCCTGCAACATATTTAGCCTCGGCGAGCCGCACCTTTTCACGGATCTTCGGCCATTGTCTTTGACCCTAGTAACCTCCATCCTCCTTCCTTGTGGGACAGCTAGCGAGGAAGCGTGTAGCAGCGAGGGACCAAGGTCGCTAGCCCCAGATCCGGCGAGCTCCTTGCCTTGCTCCACCGCCGACGAGCCCAAGCCTCTGGACGTGTCGCCCCATTGAGGCAAAGACCCCAGGAGGTCCAGCATCTCTAGCCCAAATGACTTCCGCCATCAGGTATCCTAGATACCTTCTAGATTCCCTTAGATTTCGATTTTTCGATTCACGGCCAGAACCCTTCATCAGATCATCCATCGTTCTCCGATCATCCATTTTCGTATCTTACCCTACCATCACCTTCACTAGACTCCGTTCCACCTTCTACGCCCCTTCACTCCCCCTAGTTCGCCACGGAACAAGTTCCCGACCTTCCTCCGCCGTAGCATCGCCGGAAGGTCTCGCTTCGCCTCGCCGAGCCACCCATTCCACCCGTAATCGGGTCGAGGCACTTTGCCGTCGACCCAGCTTTATTCCTGTGCATTTTTGACCGCAAATGGACCTCATCTGGAGGTTCAACCATTGTGGCATAGCACTCCAGGAGCTTTAGCGTTGCCGGGCCGTTTTAGGACCCCCCGACCTCATCGGAGACCACCATTCACTGTAGACCACCTCCAGCATCGTTTTGCCCATCGGAGCAGCATCAGAGGAGCTCTCAACCACGCGTATCAGCCGCTCGAAGTTTGTCGACGGTGAGTTCTTCACCGCTCATCAATGACCCTCCTCCACCATCCGATCAGGCGTATTCCCAGTTCTAATCTCAACCATCCATTCACGGGGAAGCCTTGATCGTTGGATCCATCTGAGGATCATCTCGTCTGTAGTTCATCGAAGGGGTATCATCTAATCAGAGCCGTCCGATTATAAGTGAATCTCCTGCGACTGTTGGATCTGTAATAGAGGGGTAATTTACACTTAGGCCCTTAACTCTTTTCATATTTCAGTTAAGTCCTGTAAAATACTTTTAGAAGTTGTTTTTATTCTGAATAATTTGCATACGGGACCTTGAGTTTATTTTATTTGCAATTTAGTCCCTCTGAACGTGTAGCACGTGGTCTGTCACGTGCTTCCTGACATTTTTGCACATTCTATCCTGCACTTTATTGCTGTTATCGTTTGGATTTTTATAAATAGGAATTACATTTATGCCCCTCTATGTGTGAATCACGTGCCTGCCTCATGCTCTTTTGGGTTTTTTGCATTTCCAACCCTACATTTCTTCTACATGTTATTATTTGGCTGGATAGTTTTCACTATTTGCACTTCGGTCCCTGTGTGCTGTGAGCCATTGATTGGTTGAAAAAAATAACAAGTTAACTCCAAATCTCCTGAAATTTGGATAAATGGCTCCTGCCACTATGTAAAAATTTCATTGAATTTTTGGGACATTTTTGTTTTCATTTTATACTTTTAAAATTCAAAAACCTCTTATTTTGCTCCTGTTTGAATTTGAAAATCAACTAAAAATATTACAAAGACTCCAAGTTTCGATGCCTTTTTTATTTTGTGAAATTTTTGTTGCATTTGGACTTATAAAAACCTTAAAAATTGAAAAACACTAAAAACCCATAAAAATCATTAAAAATTCAGAAAAAAAATAAAAAAATGCAATTTTTTCCATTAGTTAAATGTTCATCTTTATTTCATCATAAAATTGTCTCTGGGATTTTATAGTTTACTTAGTTATTTTTAAATAGCCTTTAGATTCTGATTGCGCATTGGTTTTCACTTTTTGCCTTATGTCATTTTTAGAAAATTCACTAAAAATCTGAGAAAAATACCAAAAACACCTAAAAAATATAAAATCCAAAAATATTTTTATTACAATTTTATGGATTGGCTTGGTGTGTTAAATAATTAATTGCTTGTGACTTTTTGCCTTGATATATTCCTTTTCTCATTATTAAAAATTACAAAAAGATTTAAAAACTTAAAATCCACCAAAAAATATTTTATTTTGATTTCTGACTACTTCGTAGGACTTGTCCAGTCCATGCTCCTTGAGTTCGACCCTGGTAGCTATATCAGGTTAAATAAATGGCTAGACTGCTACTTGACTTGATTGATTGATTTATCTCTATTTTTGGTGGTCTGATTTTTTCTCGTTGACTGAGTCTCGTGGTTCGGGTCGCAAAGACCTGATTATTCATACCTTTACTCGAATCACGCGGTTTTTACGATCATCAATATACCAAATGGGAGGGGCTTTGGAGGCTGCAACCAATAATTCTATTACCATCCGATTCTCAAGCATTTTCCCCATTCGATTCGATCATTCCATCACCATTCTTGCCAACCAAATCTGCTTCCATCATATTCAGTCATCCAACAAAAATCCACCACCATAATTAGCCATCTATTTTTTTATCGACGGGGCATCGAAGCAATTTCGTTGACTTTTGCATTTGGACAAAAAAAATACCGCTTGTGTTTAATTCAATTAATCTAAGTGGTTTTTGATAAGCCTTGGTTTACCCGACTAAAACGAACGATACATTTAATTCGATCACCAATCCAGTTGAATTAGGAAGGGTAGACAGAGGCTCGTCAAAATGGCGTCATTGCTGGTGAGGCACGGCTTAGGTTAATTTCTATAAAATTTGAATTTTAGATTTTCCATCCCCCAGTAGTCTGATTCTCTACTTTTCTTGTGAATATTTTCTGTTCAATTTTTATTTGTTATTTTGTGTCGTCCTTTATCTGACCTCCATTTATTTTCGTGCGAGGAATACGAGGAATCGAAGGTGCTTTGCCAAGCGAGCCAAGGAACCTGCATTAAAATAATTTGAGTGTTTGTGTGGGGACTTGTAATTTTTATTTTCTTTTCTTTGCATTTTCCAGCGGTTCCCATTTGGATTCTCACACGTGTAAGTCATAATAAAACGAGTCCCCCGCATGGTGTGTGGTTGCTTAACGTAGAATAGGACATGAACTTGTGGCTCTTAGAGCTATCTTAGGATTGTTTATGCTTGTAAAATTCTAGGACCACACTTCACACTTAAAAGACGTACTTAGACTACAAGTCTTAGCCAAATCTAATCGGTTCTTCACTTGCTAATAGAACTTCTTGTATAGGAGCAGCTTTTTCGCTTGCATTTTATATAGGGTAAAAAAAATTCAATTCTGTTTCGCATCCTGCATATGCGATGATCATTGTAAGTCTTCTGCACTTGGCATACATCATTGATTTAGCGTGCATCGGCTTTTCTCGACTCCTTATCCCTTGGTTTTAAAACTTAGGTTTAAAGGAAATTGGGATTGGACGATAGGTGTGCCTTATGTGTTGTATTAATCAAGTGATCATCTAACTTAAAATCGGGACTGCTAGACAAATTGACCAAAAAATCAAATAAAATCAGAAATTCTGTTTGCGGGAGAGTAACCCCGACCTTGATTGCAGGTGGAGTGAGGGTATAGAGTGTGCGTGCACACCCTAAGGCAGAGCCAAAATCCCCACCTTCCATATCATGTACCCCGATCCTAGCAAATATCACAAGCTGAATTCTTCCAGGTTCACTGACTAGCACCAAGTAACCTCCACCTGTTCCGGTAGGTAGATAGGGGTGAACCAGCGATGATCCACGACCAGTTGCTAGTAACCCTTTGGGGTGAAGTCCCAGCCTTGTCAACCTCTGCCTACTTCGGTAGGTAGATAGGGGCAGGTCTTTGAACTCCTCAGCTTGGGATAGGAGCGAAGAAATGAAGGGCGCCGGTATCTTAGGCGACAGGTTAAGCATGGAAGATGCATCCGACTTTGAGACGACTTCCCTATAGACCGTGTAATCTTTGCTACTTCTCTGAAAAATCACACATAAAATCAACCAGACTAATCGGGCCCGGTTTCGGGTCCTTCATCGTGTTGATTGTGAAAATCGGGGTTTGTGATTCATTTGCTTGCTTCAGGTAGGAGTAAAATCCTATATTTACACTTATACTCCCGACTCTTCCTTCTACTACCAAGATGACTGACTGAGGGGATATCTACTCACGCTTTGCAAATCTCTCCTTGAGCCCCTCACGAAGTTCATCTTCATCAGCCCAAGCGCAACTTGGGCCAACCCGAGCTCATGACCCTCTTGAAAAAGAAAGAAAGTTAGAATGAATTTATTTTCCTAAACCAATTCATGAGAATAGACAAAGGACAGAGCTCGATCGGGCCTGAAACAAGCATTTTGTCAGAGCCTTAACTAGGATTAGGATTTTATCCTCAACAGTCCTCAAGTTCCATAAATCCTTATTCAAGATCACCTCATCGGCTAGTTCAGACTCACTTATTCACATCACAAGCTCTATCATCTTGAAGTCAATTTGTACAGTAAGGGAATTTATTTAGCTCTTCCTGCTCGAAGAAGCGAAGAAATCGTTCATCCCAGCTATACACTTCCATTGATTCCTCATCCAGCTACTCTTTCCTCAGGGAGGGAGGTATTCCCTTCTGAGGTCAGTTCGTGCTATGTCCACAATCGAATATAAAGAGAAAGTAGAAGAATGAGAAAAGAAGTGGAGTGCGACCAGTGTAGACGCATCTCCTTATGAAGCTCAACCGGTGTAGCTAAGTTTCCACTAAGATATGCAGGAATTTTTGGTGGAAGCTTTAGACCATTGTGGTCGTATTTGTATTTAGTGGCTTCTTCTTTGATTTGGCTTTGTAATTTGCTTGCACTGCATTCATCTCTTTCTGCCTCGATGGATATAACATCTTTTGTTCCGTCCCTTTTTTGAGGTCTTAGAAAAATTGTGTCAGCAGATCCTTCCCTCATCCGAAGCGACTATCGCAACCCCAATCTCTCCCGTCTTTAGACGTCAATGTTGCAAAGACAAGGATAGAAGCGCACTACCAAGATGTACTTCCCTTCGCTACTCCATGCAAGTTGAGCTAAGTGCATAGTGCATGTGTCCAAGATTGGTTCACTGGTGCAGAGTTGTACGGATGACACCAAGGGGTCTACTTAAGAACATATGAGTTGATTTCCCAAATATGGTCTTATGGAACCCAAAGATTTTAAGTCAAAGACCTGAAGAGTCTAAATTCCAGATTCTAACTAGGCTCCTTACAACGAAAGTTAAAGGCCATAATCAAGCTCCATCCTTTAGACTAGACTCAATCCTCAGTTCGAGAAATCAAACTTATTCTGAAAAATGCAACAATATTTTTGTGAAGTATATTTTCTGAATTTTACTCATTTTAAGGATTTTAAGGCTTTTGTAATTTTTATGAATTTTAGGACTTTGTATTTTTTATGGATTTTCTGATTTTATTAACAAGTATTTATACAAGAGTTTTACAAGATATATTTTATTCGAATTAAATATCTAATGTATTTTACAGATTTTATATACAGAGAATTTTACAAGGATTAAATGTTTTTTACACATATTTAAATAAATAGGATTTTAAATAAGTATTACACAGATTTTAAATACACATTTCAAATACATAATTTAATTTAAGTCTTTTAAATACAGATTTTAGACATATTTTACTTATTTACAAAGATTTTATAAGTAATAGATAAATAGATAGATGGATTTTAAATTAACCCTCACCCACATTTTATGGATTTTATAGATATAGAAAATACATAAAAGTACGAGTTAGGGACAAAAGTATTATACAATATATATGCACCCCCCTATACTTAGCCTGTGCTATGTCCTCATAGCGTCATAAGAGAAAAAGAAAGACATAACTCGTGCTAAATAAAAGTGGGTGAAAAAGAATAAGAGAATACAAGTCAGTCAACCCGCCCATACTTATGATGAAGTCAACGTAAGTATACTGGAAGAGCAAAAACGAGGTGACTGAGTGAAAAGAATAAATAACGAAGGAACAAAATAAATAAAGAACACGAGATTATCGAAATCACTCAACCCCCCATATACTTAGGATAAGGCATCCTAAGTATAGAAAAGGGTGTAGCCAAAAATTGGAGACCAGTGATTTGTGAAAAAGAAAGGATATACAAAAGTAACAGAACAAAATAGAAAACGTTAATCAACGGGCAATCAGTCCCCCCTATACTTAGGATCTGGTATCCTAAGCATAAAAGACGAACAAAAATGGGGACGATTGTGATCTACGAAGAATATACAAGTGTTGTGAACTTCCAAAAAACGAATGGCTCAAAATCTTTGTACAAGATGATATAAAGTGAAAGAGTGATCATGATCCTGTACAAAATTGATCATCTCAACCTGGGTTGTACGGCATCATCTGCTCTGCAAGTGTGTGTTGATCCCTTGCTGTCTGAGTAGAGCTGCCTCTGTAAATGAACTATGTACTTGCCATAAGCCTCTCTACTGAAATACGTGTTTCTGGAGTCGGACTACGGAAGGTGTCTATATGTGTAACCATCACACCATCCGACTCTCTATGCTGCATAGACTGTATGATCTGTGAAATGTAATCAACTGACTCTCATGTTGTAATATGTGTACTCTTAATCTGTGGTACTGAGATGTCTACTGCGAGTGACTGCTCATCTGAATCTGATATGAAATATGTCTCTTTATGTGAACAATCATATGAAGAACTAGGTACCATGTGATCTACCCTATCCTTATGTAGGATATCATGGGTATCAAAATAAACACTCTCAAGATCAAGAGACTATGTCTCATCTATGTGCTGGCAATCGTCTGCAAGACTGGTGTCCTCTGAAGTAAATGACAATACTGATCTGGAGCTGCTACATCCTCTGTCCATCTCAATGTGTATATCTCCATTATCTATGTGGAATGATACTCTCCCAACATCATAATCAAAGAGTTCTCTCGCTATCTGCAAAAAGGGCCTCCCGAGAATGATTAGAGCAAGGTGTAACTGTGTAGGGCATGTCATGTCTAGGACAGTAAAGTCCACTGGAAATTGCAAGCCCTGAACGGTTACAATAATGTTCCTCAGTACACCTTTATGTCTCTTCACAGATCGATCTGCAAACTGAAGTATCGCTCGTGATTTATAGAGAGGACCTAGCTTGAGCTTATCAATCAAAGAGGATGGAAGCAAATTGATCGAGGAACCATTATTTAAGAGAGTATGATGGAATGCAGTATCTTCAATCTGACAAGTGACATAGTGAGCTCCAGAATCTTTCTTCTTCTTGGGTACCTTGTTCCGAATAGCACACGAAGTTGCCTTGGTCAATATATTCTTCTCAACTTGTGATCTCTTCTTCCTACGCGTGGTGCATCTATTCTTCAGTTGATTCTTGAGCTTAGGAAAATGATCCAAGGAATCATGAAGTGGGATCTTCAAAAAGATGTGATCTTTTAATAGTTTTTTAGTCTCTGGAGTCACAACATTCTTTTTGGTATTTTTCTTTCCTTTTCTAAACAAAGCATCGGGAAAAGGAACAATTTCAGGGATGACAAAATCAGACTTTTTATTAAACTCAGAATCAGCTTGTACATCGAGAGTTTCAGAATTCTGTACAAAACTCTCTAAAACAGGGGAAGAAAATTTTTTGTCGGGAGTATCTGCATGGTCTGGCGTGATATCATTGTCTGACTCGCTGGTGTCCATGTCAATAGTTTCGGCATCGCTCCCTTCTCTCTGATCTTCATGATGGTCCTTATCAGTGTGTTGATTCTCCTCCTTAGCATCAGAATGTGGCTGCTCATGGATTTGCTCTCGCTCCTCATCAAGTGCCCTCTCCTCTACCATATCAGGTGCTCGTGGTGGTCTACCGTTCCTGAGACGAATGAAGTTAGATAAAAATTCAGGAAAAGAGATCGTACTTGTAGTGGTGTCTACTTGATCTGGATACCTCATCTTGTTATTTGGATTCATCTAAGGCTGAGCCGGGAGAGTAGTCTTTGGCGCGGTTAACTCATCCAGACGACGGTTAACCTGCTCCATCTATGTTCTGTGTGCAATTTTGAGTGTACTCAACATATCCATGATTTGATTTTGGGCCTGGGCCTGTGAAGACATCTCGGATTTGGTGTGGTGACCCTGGCTTTCTACTTTCTCCTTCCTTGGCATGTATTGCTGCGAAGTGTAAGGTTGGGAGGATCTCTAGGGTGTAAAGGAAGACTGTTGCTACTGTTGATAGTAATATGTCTGTGAATGATTAGCAGGATATTGATAGGAATGTGATCTCTGATAAACATGCTGGTGAGACTGTTGCTGCGTGAATTGTTGTCGGTGCTGGAAGTGTGGACGTCCATGCTGCGGTTGACTGTAATGCTGCTGCTGATGATGCGGTATACCCGGTTGCTGAATCGGGGTATACCAAATCCCCTTGATCTCAAGAGTGGCTTGAGGCTCAACATCCATATTTGCAGCACTAGTGATCTGACGAGATTGGCATGAGACTGATCCTCACGCCAATCAATCTGCGGAGCCTCGGGCTCGCTCTATACAAATTGTATCTGGGTGGGTGGAGCGGGTAAGGTCCTCCGTGCAGGTTGTGAAGTCGAAGAAGATTGGGCCTGCTGATACTGAAGTTGGAGCTCTGAAAGCTTCTTCGTGAGATCACTCAGCTGTTGAGGCAGAGATGAGAGTTTCTCCAACTCTCGCAGCGGTTGTAAGTCTTGAACTTGTTTCTGAATCATATCCACCAACGTTAATTTCTCGCTAATAAAGCCCATGTTGGTGTTGGATTCAGACTCTAAAATATTAGCCACCCTATGATGCTCTCGGTGATGTGGTGTCTGAGGGACTTTCTGGAATGCTCGAGTAGAGTCAACGACTCTTGATTTCTCTACCGTCCCTTCGAAGATGGACCAGACTGACTCGACGTACTTATTTAAATAGCTTCCGCCACACGCAACACTTACCAGCCCCTGAATGTCCTGCTGGAGTCCTCGAAATAATTTTGCACAAGCACCTTCAATTGTATCTCATGATGCGAGCATCTCTCCGTAAGATCCTTGAATCTATCCCATGCCTCGTGGAAAGATTCATTCGGTAACTGCATGAAGTTGGAGATCTGACTCCTCATCATGTTCGTCCTTCCTAGAGGAAAATACTTACGCAGGAATGTGGACTTTAAATCGTCCCATGTAGAAACTTCCCTTCCTAGATGATTCAACAAGTAAAGTACCTTATCTGCTAAGGCAAAGGGAAAGGCTTTGAGGCGAACAACCTCCTGCGTAACTCCTGGATAGCTTGTCGTACCACAAATCATCTCAAACTACTGTAGAAAGGTAAACGGCTCCTCTGTAGCATTCCCGTAAAACTTGGGAAGCAATGACATGAAGGACGGTCTCAGCTTGTATGGCCCTTGATTCAACGGTAGCCGAATCCAATGATGTAGCGTTCTCGCGCCCAGGTCATACTCTTCTCGTAAAGTGGTGGGAGCCACTGCATGCGGTAAAGGGTTCCCTGCCCCTGCTCTTAGCGTAGCTAATTCAGCTTACAACTCATTCTGAGTTCTAAATTGTTCTCGTATCTAAATGTTCATCTATTGTAAGGTATCGAGAATTCCTATCGTGATATCTGCACATGGATCTAGTCTTCTGCCGTGGTGCTCCTTAGTTGTTGGCCTTTCCTCTACTGGTCCTTTGCCACAAGCCATCTGCTTCAGGTCTTCTGTGAAAGAAAATTTCTCGTAAGAACAAAGCAAAAAATCATATGGACATATTGATGATATTTTGAGGCGAGGGTCTGCCTCAAAAGACTGGCCGAGAGGCAAGGGAGTCTGGGTCTGACTCTCCTCAAGATCAGATGGGACCAACTCGGGAAGAGGGTCATTCCGAGCTTGTAAAGATGTACGACGGACGATGAATGATCGAGGGCTCACGGAGTCTGAGCAGAAAAGCCGTCGAGTTGTCATCTTCGATGTCAAGAGAGTGATCGGGAGAGCACAATTTATGATTCAAGAAAGATGGGAAATGCGTAAAAGATGCGGTAACTCGTGCCCCGCAAGCAAATGCAAAGCAAATACCGTTTTCAAACCCGGTGATGATCGTAAGAGTTCGTTCGTTTATTTTGCCGGTTTTAGGATTGTATTAGCAAACAAGAATAATCCCCTATTAACACGAGCTGATAAGTGCCCGAATTTTCCCCGCAATACTATCTCGAGTCCTTAGAGAAAATCACTTGCTCTCAGCCAGTATGGGAGTAAGTACGGACTGTTTCCGGCTGCCCGTGTTGCTTGAGGACGGAGCCTTACGTAGTGTCCTCTAAACCCCCCACTCTGCTAAGTGAACCTGGACCGTTTCTAGCTACCCGAGCGTACCCATTGAAAAGTGGTGATTAGGTGTACAGACTAAGTAGTATTTCAAAAGAAAGACAAGTTTTGGTTCTATCCTTAAGGGTCGTCTCTCATTCGCGTACTCTGAGAAGAACTTGTGCGGGGATTACTCTCCCAAATGAATTGAATCTTACGTTTGTTTTAGGTCAGATACCTTAGCAGTCCCGATTCTATTTTTGGGGTTTTATTTTTTTTTGGGGTCTTTTCAGACAAGCGTCTAACGAGTGTCTTTATTTTTTATAAGTCCTGAAATCATGCACCTATGTTGTGAGTCCTAAGACTAACTACAAGAGCACAATCAGATAGGAAAAAGAAAATCTCCTAAGCAAGCACCTAGCCTCACAAAAAGCTGCGGAAAATCGATGATGTGAGAAAAACTGTGGTGGGTGCCCTGATCCCCCTAATGCATTTGAATTTTTATTAAATAAGAAAAATATGGAAATAAAATAAAGTGGAGAATGGAAGATATTTGTATTGACTCACAAAGGACATTCAGACTCGGTATGTTTCTTTGATTTCAATTTTATTTTGGATTTGGATTTTTGTGAGTTTTGATAAAACTTTCATCAAAGAATATAGGTGAAAAAGAAATAAAAGAAAAAGGGTCAATTATGTATATAAAATATTAGGTCAAATATCGCTAAAACACAAAATACGCAAACAAGGCTCAAAATCCAACTTTCATATATGAGCTCTGATTTTTATGAAATTGATCTTTTTTTGAAGATATTTGAATGTATATTACATTAAAAATGAGTAAACCTAAATCAGTCATTGTATGAGGAATATATGCATGTTTTAGTATGTATATTCTGAAACAGGGGTTTTGTCTCATAGGCTAATTATTTCAGTTAGCATTTTTTGTATTTTTCCTTTAATCTTTTTAGTAATATGCACACAATATAGTTGGTTTGAGGTCAATTGCAGTTAGCATGATTTAATTAAAAATTCAAGAATTTGGGTGAAAATGTGAAAATGATTATGAATGCAATTACGAGTGTTAAAATGCAAATATTGATTCTAAGTGCATGAATGGTAGAAATGCAGAATAATTGATGAAATGCAGTTAATTACTCGAATGAAGCTCTATCTTTAACTTTTAGTGTGACGAATCACGGATTCATCAACCCCCTATGCCTAAACCTTGCTCGTCCCCGAGCAACTAAAATGAAATGCAAAAGTGAAATGATTCTGGGTTCCTTACCAAAGTCATGAACAAAAGGTGAAAATGGAGCTAGATCTGACCTTTGGATTAATAGTGGTGAAACTTCTATGAGAATTAGAGTTTTTAAATCAACAACCCTCGAGTTCTACATATCATTGTAACAGATTCGGCTCAGAAATGATCTTAAATCAATCCTTCTCCCAAAGCATATCCCATGAACATTGAACAATTGTCTCTTATGTGTGAAAGGTTTTAGCTCTTCCCATCAAGAATGCCATATTACCATGCAAACATCTCCCCCAACAACTCATCCTTGGGGAGTCAAGTTTTTCCTTCTAAGGTCGGTCGTGTTGTGTTCATAATCGAAAAGAGGGAGAAATTAGAAGAAGGGGAAAAGAATTGGAGGTTGACCAGTGTAGTCACCTCTCCTTGTGGAGCCAACCAGTTTAGCCAAGTCTCCACTAAGATCTACATGTTTTCTTGAAGCTTGGACCTTTTTTGGTCAAATATTTATTTGGTAATTGGCTTCTTTTTTATGGATTTTAGGGAGGCAACTTTCTCCTTAGGTTAATTCGAAGTCAATTTCAATTTTAGATTTTCAGGGGAATACTTTTGGTGTTTTTATACTTTTTTATGCGGTTAAGAAAAGACAATGCAATTCAAGCTAAATTGTAAGGTTATTTTTGAAAGGTTGTCCAATTAAGTCCAAAAATAATGTAACTTGGCCAGAATATGAATTGCAATGAAACTAAGCTACTGTAATTTTTCTTAGAATTTTTAGACTCTAAATGAATTAAATATGAATTAAAAATGAAGGCAGGGTAGTTTTGCAAAGTTAATTTGAATAAATACCAAAGATTTTATTTTTAGATACAAAAATTATTATAGATATTCCTATGTGAGAGGAATCCAGGAAAATTTATATACCTAAAAAATAATGTATATTTGACCTATTAATTATCAATTTAGCAAAAGACTAATTAGTTTATTCATGCCTCGTGATGCATGCAAATGGTTTGATTTTTGGGCATAGTGCAGAATAACTTAAGCTAAATCTATTTTGATTTTATGATGATTTTTGGAGCAATAAACAATTTAATATTAAATTTAAAGCACACAGAGGGCAAACTAGGTAAATTTACAAAAAATAATAATATTTAATTCCTTAATGCTCACAAAAATATGACAAGTGTCCACAATGATAAAGCACTAGTTTATCTACAACAAGCAATTTTTGGAATTTAAAAGTGAGGCTAAATGAATGCCTAAATGAACAAGCAAACACATGGACCAAAATGCAAACAAGAATTAAAATTGATTAAAATAAAACATGCGTACATGGACAAAAATGTAATTACCTATAATGCTGGGGCATGGATGCAATTTGTCAAAGGGAACACATGCGCCTCACATGACATGCCTGGTAGGGATTGAATAGTAATTTTGGAAACTTGCAGGGGCCTTAGTGTAAATTGCCTAGCCTACGTGTGAGGGACATGTGAGATCTAGGCTCAGACGCGATGGATGCTCGGACTGAGGCTCGGGGACGCTACATGCTCGGATGTGCTTCGGGTCTGGCTTGGGTGCTCCGAGCCTAAAGGTCGAGGAAGAGGCTCGAAGGAAGAAACATGGCGGAAGATGGTTCGTTTGATCTAGATGGATCCAACAGCTACTGAAGCTGGAGACGTGGCACCTGAGGGACCGTCAGATCGCAATTGATCCACGATAATGATGGCAGAAGACGTGGCGTGATGCGAGCCGTTGGATCCTCGAGTGATCCGACGGTATCTGGTGACTCCTGGGGTGGGTGAGATGTCATGATGAGGACCGTCCGATCAAGACGATCGGATGGTGGCTGTGCGTCATGCTCCTCCATGCCTCCGCATCCTACGGTGGACCGATCAGTGAAGAAGGTGGTACTTGCAGTGTTAGTGGACGCCAAAAAATGGTGCATGTATTCGTATGAAGTGAATTGATTACATGAGGCCTGCGACGGGAAGCGATGAATGGGTGGTTGGCTTCTTCCGTCATGATCGGCGGAGCTGTGGTCGGAAGTGGATCTATGTATCTTCAAGGTAAATGGAAGGTGGTGTGAAGATGAGAGCTCCAAGGAAGAGCTCAGGCAATGATCAATCGAAGGAGATGATGAGCGGAGACCGCGGGATAAAGGCGAGAAGATCGAGAGGGATGAAGAAGAAGATCAGAGGAGGAATGGAGGGGGCTACCTGGGAATGGAGGCTCGGGGAGAGCTTTCAGTCGTCGTTCGAGGGTCGGTAGAGGCTCGAGCTCTAGCAGCTCGTGGGGGAGGCTGCTGGCACGACAGAGCTCACCGTGGATCTCGTCGGAGATGGAAATGCCATCGTCGCTCGCTCTGGTGCCTAATCGTTGTCACTAGTAGGTACAAGGGAGCTTTGGGATCTCTCTTCCAAGGGCATATGGTTGTGAAAGTGGTCGGTGGCGGGGTATTTAAAGGGAGAAGGTGGTGGTTGATAACCGCCCCCGCACCCTTAGTTATTTCGGTCAGATTAATGTCCAAATTAATTAGATGTCGTTCGTTGCAGTCAGATACGAGAGGGAATATAAAAAACCACTTAAATTAGATTCAAGTTAATTTCAAGCGGCAGATTTTTTTACTTGGTGAATTCCAAGGTCGAACTCAGGGAGGCATCTATCTCCTTAGGTAGTTTTTTAGCAAAGTTCCAGTATTCAATTTTCGAGGGAGAATATTTTGGTCTTTTTCGGTTTTTATGCAAAACACATGCAAAAATCGAGCCAATTTACAACTTAAATCTGTTAAGTATTCAAATGAAGTCCAAAAATGATAAAAGTTGGCCAGATGATGAAATATGATGAAAATGAACTACCCTAATTTTTTTGGAATTTTTCGATACTAAATGAATTTACTGCGAATTAAACATGCAGGCAGGGTGATTTTCACTAATTTAATTTTAATAAATATCAAATCACATTGTTTTGAGGAACAAAAATTATCCTAGATAGATCTAATGATAAGGAATCTAGGAAAATTGACAGGCCTAAATTTTAATGTGAAATGAACCTATTAAAATTAAAATAAGAAAATCACTAAACAATTTATCCAGGCCTCGATATGTGTGCAAATGACATGAAATTTTTATGCAATGTTGAGTTCACTATCCTAGAGCTACTGTGAATTTTTGAGAATTTTTGGACCTACAGAAAATTAATTGTAAATTAAAAGGTATCACTGGGCAAAATATCACACAAATCAACCAATTAATTCATTTAAAAATCTACTGTAATTATAAAAATGTGACAAGTGGCACAATAGATAGAGGACAATTACTCAACAATATGCAACTTTTGAAATTCAAAAATGATGCAAAATGGAACCTAGGGATGCGTGCTAAGACAAGGGTGTATTTGCAATACAGGAAAATAAAATTACATAAAAGAATTATACTGACAGGGACTTAAATGCAATTACCTATAATGTTAGGGGTATGAATGCAATTTCTCCACTGGCACGTGCTCCTCACGTGGGGTCTGCTTCACAAGGACCTTTTTGTAATTTCAAAAAGTCCCGAGGGCCTCTGTGTAAAATACCCAGGCCGCACGTGCTCCTCACGTGGTCGGCCCAGGCTCGGGCGGCTTAGGAGGCTCGGGGCTCGGCTCGGAAGCTCCTGGAGGTCTGGAGTGAGGCTCGGTGTAGCCTCAGGTAGTCCGAGCCTAGGGTCGGAGAAGAGGCTCGAACTCCTCTGCGTGGCGGGCTGAAGACCGTTGGATCAAGAGTGATCCAACGGCTGCTGGAAGGAGATGCGTGGCGCACTGGTAGGCCGTCAGATCTGGATAAATCCAACGGGCACTGGATTGCGATGGAAGGGGTGACGTGGCTGAATGCTGATCTTTGGATCACGACAGATCCAACGGCTCCTGGATGCTCCAGATGTCGATGACGTGGCGGGCTAGGCGCCGTTAGATCTGGAAGGATCCGACGGCACCTGTGAGGCTCGGCTAAGTGGTGACGTGGCGCAAAGTCGATCGTTCGATCGAGGGGATCGAACGGTAGCTGGGGCTTCTCCTCCGATGGTCCTCCGCCGCCTGCGGAAGAGATGGCGGGGCTCCGGCGACTAGGCCTTTGCTCTGCCCGTCCCTACAGGTGTCGGTGAAGCTCTCCGAGGTGTCGGAGATATCCCAGAAGAAGCGTGGCGATGCGGTGAAGGTGCTGATGGTCTCAGGAGCTGTAGCGGGCCGTCGGAGCTCCGTGGCGACGAAGCTCAGAAGGGCCTCCGGTAATGTTCCGGCCAATGCACGAAAGTGGTTTTTGCAGGCGTTAGAAGAGTAGCCGAAGCACTGGGTGCACTTGTGGAGACGTGGGGATGGTCGGCGAGGCCTAGCGGATCGGAGATGATCTGGTGATGGTGCTCCGGCCAAGTGGCGGAGCTGGAGATGGTGGAGAGCGAAGTACGTCGTAGGAGGGCGTGAATGGCACCGCGAGGATGAGAGCTTCGTCGCGGAGCTTGGCGAAGTGAGAGCGAGGCGAGAAGATGACGGTGGAGGTGTAATTAAATGCGAGAAAATTGACAAAAAATAAATATGAAGATTAGACGGAGATGGAGGTATTTACCTGGGGTTTGGAGCTCGAGGTCGAGGTCCAGGTCGTCGCTCAAGGGGTCGGTAGGGTCCCGAGCTCGTGCAGCTTCGCAGAGGGCAGCTGCGACACGGCGGTGGCGCTATGGATCTCGCCGGAGAAGAAACCCTTCTTCGCTCAACGATTCGTCTAACTGCTGTCACCAATTGGAAGTTCGGAGCTCAGGGAAGCTCTCTGGAATGGCAGATGGGTCTGAAATCGGTCGGAGGGCAAGTATTTATAGGTTGGAGGTCTCGGCCGAGCTGTGATGGAGCGAGGTTTAAGGGGTTCGTGGGACGTCGCTGTAGGTCGACGTGGGTAATGGAGTAGCTGGCGAGGATAAGGGATGAGTGGGGAAGGACGTGGAGGAGATGGTGGTCGTCGACGGTGGAGAGAGCGCGACTGAGAATAGGAAGGGGCTGCCCCTCTCGCAAGGCGGAGAACGTGGGAGAGAGGGGCGCTGGAGGTGGAAGATGAAGTCTCCACCGTTGGATCTTGTGATCCAACGGTGGTGATCGAGGCGGGATGGAGCGGTGGGATGGAGATCTGGGCGCGGTGATCTGAGCGTCAGGAAACCTCCACGTGGCACGATGGGGCGAATTACGCGCGAGCGGTGTGGATTGCATCAGGAGTGGCTTAATCCAAAGGATGTGACGGCGCCAGGTGTCGTGTAGAGGAGAGGGCGCTGACGAGCAGCGAAGATCAGATCTGAGGAAGATTGAAGGGCTGCGATGCACGACGGGCTGAGCGGTTGAGATGGAGGGATGGAGTGCGTCATCCAAGGGCGCAACAAGTGCCACGTGGCGCGCTGAGGAAGAGGCGCGAACGGGCGGTTGGGATGAGGCAGGGGACTTGATCTGGCGGTTAAGATGAAAGGCGTACGTGGAGGCGATGTGGCCGTTGGATCTGGAAGACCATCCAACGGCTGAGAGGTGCGGCGGCTAGGGCAAGGGGGACGGGCCGCGTGGCGCAACCAGATGGCGCCACGTGGCCTGCTGTGAATGGCTGGAAAGAAAAATATGTATAGATAGAAGAGGGGGCCGAATTTGGAAAAACTCAAAACATGAAAGTTGTAGATCTCGATGGGATCTACAAGTTTCATGTTGACCAAAGACGGAGATGAGGTCAAATATGATATAAAAATACAAAGATACAAATATACAAACATGTATACAAAGAGACCCAAAAACCCAACGAGCTCCAAATTGGATGAAATTAGTCTCATTTTAAAGGTCTTTTAATGTGTATTATTCTGAAAGTTAGTAGACCTATTTTGGAGTTTGTATGAGGGAGCTATGGTTATTTTATGGTCCAGGAGTTCTAGGGCTATATTGGCTGTTCTACAAGGGGGATTTCTGGCTTTCTTGCATATATTATTTACTAAGGAGTACATATTATAAGGAAGAGGTTATTTTAATAAGTGGATATTTTACAAGGGATTTTGGCTTCTTATTAAATGCAAATGGAGTGATAAGATGCATGTATTATGAATGCATGAACAAATGCTATTTATGCATTATAAAGGGAAATATGCCTCTATTTACTCGGGAACAAGGCTCTATTTTTAACTTTTAGAGTGATGAATCACAGATTCATCAGTGGTCTGGGCGATGAAGGGAATGGTTTGTGTGGATTATGTGGAGCGAGGGAGAGGCGATCAGGGCGATCGTGGCCTCTAGCGAAGATGAAGGGAATGTGGGCTTCATCATGGTGTCTTCGAGGAGTGGGGGTAGCGGCTGGAGTGGCGACGAAAATAGAAAGGGGTAACGTCTTGGCAAAGTGGGTGATGTGGGCGAGGGATCCTCAAGAGGAAGAAGATGACACCTCGACCGTTGGATCTAGTGATCAAATGGCTCTGGACGGGACGCCTGCGAGCGGTTAGGATTAAATCTAGGTGATGCGATCGAAGGACGTAGCGAGCACCACATGGCGAACGACGGGAGCAACGCCGGTGAATGGTGGAGATGAGATCGTAGGTAAGATCGAAGCGCTGGAGTCAAAGTAGAAATGCGCGGTGAAGATTTAGTCGCCTGGAGATGATCGAGTGGCATGGGGGAAGACACGTGGCACATGAAGAACAAGACACTGACGGACAATTGTGATGGAGACCCGATTCTGATCGAAGGGTGAGAAATGAAGTGGAAACAGATGGAAGCGATCTGGAGAGAGGGAGAAGATGGAAAGCAATGATGGAGCCAATGAATGGCCGAGATATTAAGAGTAAGTATGCGATCTGACGGCCAAGAAAAGTGGCATGTGGCGAACGGATGAGTGGCCCGCGTGGCGCAACCAGAGGGTGACACGTGGCCTAATAAGAGTAGTTGAGAAAGAAGGTGAAATAAGAGGGGAAAATGGCCGAATTTGGAAAAACTCAAAGCATGGAAGTTGTAGATCTTGATGAGATCTACAAGTTTCATGTTGACTAAAAACGGAAACGAGGTTGAATAAATAAAATACAAGGGTATAAATACAAGTACATATAGTGTATAATGGGGGCCCATAACCCAAGTTTTACATACAAGCTCCGATTTAAATGAAATTGGTCTCATTTTGAAGGTCTCTAAATGTATATTATTTTAAAAGTAAGTAGACCTAGATTGGAGGATATAAGAGAGAGGTATGTACATCTTAAGGTCCATGGTCTCAAACTTGAATTGGGGTTTTATTGGTCAATTTTATAAGTTAGCATTTTTTGGTATTTTCTTGTGTTAGTGTTAGCAATTTATACAATATAGAGCGAATTTATGGGATATAGAGTTAGTGTAAAATATATACAAATAGGTGATTTTTATATATGAAGTTGGCTTCTTATTTAATGCAGATGTGGATGTTAAAATGCAGATGTTATTCATGCATGCCTGAATGCTAATTATACAGTATAAGTGGAAATATGCCTCTAATTACTCGGGAACAAAGCTATATTTTCAACTTTTAGAGTGATGAATCACAGATTCATCAACATGCATGTCAGGAAAATTTGCAAGAGCACCCCTTGAGTTCTTAACAATTGCACGCACACCCCTACCGCATGGAGTTACGTACAATGCACGCACGTGCCTGGAACAATTGCATAAATATCCTCTTGCATATAGGTAATTATTCTTAGGTCATATCTCTGTAGTTTCTATTTATTTTATTTAATCCTTGTAATTTCTCACTGAGAACCCTATGTTCCTCTATTATTTTGAACGTTCATTTGCATCATCTTTATTTATTAAAAATGGAATTATGTTTTTCAATTAATTCTCTACAATATAGCATGCTTGTATATTTTTATGCACTTTGGTTAATTAATAATTAATATTCTCATGAAAAATTGCATATTTTACCAAACTGGAACTTAGAAATTCATTGTTAATTAACCATAACTCGAAAAATTGCTGAAAATTCATAGATTGTAGAGTTAATTGTTACTTACATTGTGCCGAAAAGAATTGCATTCGCATACATAGTTTGCTCTATAAAAATCATTCTGTGTATTTATTTAATTAATTTGTAATAGGTATTAAATTCAATATTTTTAAGGTTTAGGATTTTTCTGAGATATATTACCTAGTGGTATATCTTTCATAATTCTATTTTCTAAAAATAAGTAAATTTAATAGTTATTGTAATTAATTATTGAAATCACATTATTTGCATCCATAAATTCATTATTCATTTATCTTGCATCTAAAAATTACAAAAAATTACAACACATATATTTAGCCATTATTTGCATCTCGGCCAAATTTTGTATTTTTTTTAACATTGTTTGATTTTAAATTGCATTCTAGTCCCAAAATTAGGCCATAATTGCATTTCATTTATTATTTACATAAAAATATAAAAAATGCCTCTCTGAAAACCTAATCTCTAGATCGACCAAAAATCAACCTAAGGAGATAGTTGCCTCCTTGAGTTCGACCTTGGACTTACCAAGTAACAAAATTAATAGACCGCTTCCTTTAATTTAATTAATAATTAAAATTACGATTTTTTATCAATCTTGATTACCCAAATACTATAATAAATTGACAAATTAAGCAGGGTATTTTAGGGTTCGTCACTCGCCCGAATAAGAAATTGATGCTTAGTGCCTTGGTTTACGTGCGCCTTTAATTTCAAAATCAGCTCCACCTCTACCTATTTAATCCCCTCCAGTTTCATCATTCAGATCAGATATGTCTTTCCCTAATTTCTTCGCCCAAGATCGAATATCAAAGTGACGAGACACTTCCATGATCAGGAGCGTGAGAAGTTGTTGGAATCTCGAGATCCAACCAAGTACATAAGATGGAGATAAACTTATCTATCTCAATTGTTTAACTTGTATAAGAAATTGCGACATACAGAGTAAATAGTGTAGCTTTGGATTTTAAACATGGCTTTAGATGTTGAAGTTGTATTTTTAAGTTCATTCAAAAATATGTTCAACATTGGACAAAGAATCGATGAAATAAGGTTGATACATTAGACGAAGTTATAATATTTAAATTCCACGTAGACAGGGGTATAAATGCAAATAAAACAAGCATGAGGTCCTAAGTGCAAAATGTCCAGAATAAAAACAACTAAATTAAATATTTACAGACTAGAGCGTAAATGACGAAACAAGAGGGGCCTAAGAGTAAATTACCCCTTATTATGATCTGAGGGCCAGAGGCGCGCCACGTGTGATATCCAACGGCTGCGGGGCACTGTTCCTCGGTGAAGGGTGTTGGTTCGGATCTGATGGCTGAGGTGGTGCCACGTAGCTGATCGGACGGTGGAGGATCGATGGCACCCCTTCGATGAACCCTGGCCGAGATCTGACGGATGGAGGCGTGCCACGTGGAGAATCGGACGACTAAGGAGTGCTGTGGCTAAGCCTCGCTGAATCGACGACCACGATCGAGCCTCCAAAGATCTGACGGTGATGGCTGCTCCTCAAGTGGATGGATCTGATCTAATCTGGAGCGTCGAGGAAGATCGAACGTCTACTGGAGGTCCTGGAAGAACACAGCTCTGACGAACTTCGCCGGAGCGCCACGGACGTGCTGGACCTCCACTGCTGCTGCTGAGATGTAGAATAGGTGCGCCTCGATGCTCCACAGCTGGTGGGCTCCTCTGATGATGCCAAGGAGCTCCAAGGAGCCCGGGCAACGACGGCGGAGCTGGGCTCCTGTGCCCGGATGTCGAGGTCCTCAGATGGACCTCCTCTGACCTACAAAACAACACAAAAAGACTCCTGGGTCGAGGGCAAACTTCCCCAACCCTGTGAGGGGTGGAATGGGGTGGCTGATGCGTCGAGGCGGATGACCTCCGACGAAGCGACGACGAGGGAGGTGGGGTTCCTGCTCCGGGGTCAGACAGGGGGTGTGAGTGGGTGCAGAAGGTGCGGAGGGGTCTCGTGATGACGAAGGTCGAGTCCGATGATCGAGGGGGTGACGGAGATGGTCGGAATCGATCGGGGACAGCGAAAGATGAAATTGGGCGAAAACGGAAATTCGAGAAATATAGAAGGAATTAAGCTTACCGGGCGTGTGGATTCGACTGTGGAAGAGCTCTGGAGCTCCTGGTCTTCGCCTCGAGGGACGTCGAGGCCCAAGGCTCGAGCACTATGCTAGTGGTGGCGCACGGCGGCACTAGGCCGCCGGATCGATGGTCTGAGCACTCCCTCCTCGCTGCGACACTACCCTCAGCTTGCTGTCACTCAGGCGAGAGCAATGGAGGTCCTGGGGTGGAGAATGTGCGAGCCAAAGATACTGGAATTGTGCGGCGGAGCTCAGATTAAATAGGGTTAGGGGTCCGAGAAGATGGGAGTCGGGTGACTCGATCGGAGCGCGGACCCCGATGCGAACCTCCGGGCGTGGATCTCGAATCTGCAGGGAAGGAGTAGGACCCGGGGTTTAAGGATTTGAAGGTAATGTGGAGAAATCGGGTCGATTGCCTGGATCCGCAAGGAGGGGGTCCGCAGGGGGAGAGTTGACCGGGGGTCAACATCCCCCGTGGACTTATCAGGTGCAGCCATTTATTAAAATTTTGTAAATTCAATAATAAATAGAAATTGGTCGAATTTCGAAAAACTCAAAACATAAAAAATGTTTCTTTTATTTTAAATTAATTTTTGGTGAATTTTATTTATTTTTTTGAAATAAAAATTAGGTATTTACAATATAGTATTATATATAGGTATATATACAATATTGAATTTTTGATTTTTATTTATTTATTTATGTACATTTTTATTCCAATTTTATATTTTATTTATTTATAGGATAAAATTTGGAATATTTTGGTATTTTGTATTTTATTTTTATATTTTAATTACAAGGGTAAAATAAATACTTATGTACATTTATATACATGGTATATACACAATGTTTATTTTGATTTTGATTTTTATTCTTTTTATTTTATTTTTGTTTTTATGGTTTTGTATTTTATTTATTTACAACCTGAAGTATAGAATATATACAATTTTTATGGGATTTTAATTTGTTTATTTATAGGGTTAAATAAATAGCTATGTGGTCTTATGTACATGGTGAATATACACGTGAAGAAGAGATTTTTATTTCTTTTAATTTTCTTATTTTTATTTTGGTTTTGTATTTACAAATATATACAAATATATACAAACCCATTTTTAATTTTATTTTTAGAGGAAAATATTTTTATTCTATTTACAGGTATATGTATAAAGGTGAGCTTCCTTATCTCTCTCTACTTCGGCTTTTATGCGGTCAGGCCCATGCTGAGCCCTCCCTTGGGATTAGGTCGCTCAATATTTATTTTAAATATCTCCCTCTTCTTCTTTTGTCTCTTTATTCTTTTATTTATGCACAAAATCATGCTAATTATTCATTTTTACACAATGCATGCTTTTTGATAATTATTTGTATTTACATGAATATACATGTGTTTGGCAAAGGTTTTGTAGCTAAAATAAAAGAATAAAGAGTGATGAATGGGTATTCATCAATGCTGGCAATCTTAGGCTACATCAGATTGAGATGCCCAAGAGGATAGTACTTGTACATGAATGCAGATTTCAGATCCTCCCTAGTCGTTGCCACCTTCCCCAAGTGGTTAATCCAGTAGAAAGATATACCCTGAAGATTGAATGGAAAGGCAATCATCTTGACTACTCCGAACAGAATGTTGGGGTAGTGATTGGTACTACAGATACGGTTGAGTGCTGTAGATGGATATATGGCTCTTCATTTGAGTTCATGTGGAAGCTGGGGAGGAGCGAAAGGAGTTGAGGCTTCAACTCGAAATGTTCGTAGATCGGTGGTATTTGGATCCACTCAATAATGTGACCGCCCTAAGGGTTGTATGTCTTCTTCAAGGTAGGTTTGGGCCGAACTCTCCTTGCTTCTCCCTCGGCTCCGTGAGGTCCATCTACAGAGTGATTATCCTCATTATTACTGCGTTCATAAAATCCTCCTCTAGGATTTCCTTCCATCTCCTCTAATCTTCTCCTTAGTTCATTTAACATATCTTGAAAGTGACCTGGGCCAGTGCTAAGTCGGTCAATTGCTATTGAATGGCCCGAATGGAGGCTAGGAGCTGACTATTAACCTCATTTTGATTAGTACCCTGATTGTATTTTGATTAGTGCTGGGGAGCTGTGGTCCCTTTCCTCTGCCTATGGGAGACATCTCTGTTTCTGATTGTGAAGATGCCGGCTCCAGATCATGGTCAAGATCTACAATGGGAAAGATATTCCGATCAATCTACATGTAGGCACCGATTGTATAGAATATTTCAGAATTAGGGTCAATTTTGAATTTTATAAAGGATGGAGAGGTGTATGGAGTAAAATCAATCTCCATCCAAAAGGGACACAACTCGTGAAGAGAGTTTTCTCGGTTTGTGGGAGATAGAAGAAGCAGGGAGTCCTGAGGGTGGTTCACGGAGTCCGAACCATGAACCTGGGAATCGACCCAAATTTTTGGAGATGTCAAGCTTGAGGAGTCGATGTGCGTGTTGGTGGAGTCCCGACAAAGCCATTCTGGGGTTGACATCTTGAAGGAAAAAAGTGTATGATTATGGAGGAAAGATACAATGATGAACAAGGAATAAATGGAGAGTAAAATAGGAGACGTCTCACGACGAGCGAGGGTCAAAGAGAGGTATGAAAAGAAGTGACAAAATGTTCAAGTGCGCGGGACTTGATCTTTGGACCTAAGCTAAATCAAACAAGCACAATACAAAATGGGTTCACCAACTCAATTCATTGTGAAGTCGAAAGAGTTAGTTTATTTTTATATTTTCAATATTAGAGCTATGAGTGGGGCAAAAATTGTCACGACTCCTTATTGGCTTGCCCTAGAGGAGAGCATGTACCACCAGGAAAGTATCCCCATACTTGTTCCATCTCCTTTGTATCATGGGATCTGCACTTTTTGAGGTCCTCAATATCGATCATGGGGGGCTGCTCAACCAAAGAAAAGAGAGAGGAAGCCGATAGGTAAAACCACTACTTCCCTCGCAAGCGAGGTACTCGGATGCGAGATGATGAGACAGACACCCCCATGAGGGTGTGACCTATGCTTAATACTTCGAATCAAGTTGGATCCTGTATTCAAGGTGAGAGCACCATCATCGACAAGACCCTACTCATCTATGTATGATAGAATCAACAATACTTCGCCGGTCCCAAGTGATAGTTGAGCAGCCATAGATCGGGTTTTTGCCTCTATTCCTTACGAATCATGTCTTGATCTATTTGGAATGTACCTGAAGGAAAAGAGGTCTTTGTGAACCCAAACAATGATGTTCGTTAAGATTTTTAAGTAGGAAAGTTCAATTAACTGTCCCAATGTTTTAATTTTCAGATTTTCACCTTTTTTTGTTTTTTTCAATGCAAAGTGGCTAATGATTTTTTCAATTTTTTAAGTCCTAGGTGCTCAAAATAGGAGGGATAAAGCGACAAAGCGATGCAAGGTGATTCAAGGATGTAAATCTCACACTTGAACCTAAATGACGAATGCAAAGATAGAATTACTTACATCGCTTCCCAACTTTCTCCACGTGGGATGCAAGGAAGGAATTTATAAACCTAATCTATATTCACGATATGCAATAAAGGAAATTACCGTAAGAAGAATTTGCTATTAGACATGAAGAACCAAATGTTGATTACTCAAAAAATGAAACCCAAAGGTCTGGTCTTGAAGACTCTTCGGTGCCTGCTACTATGGTTCCTTCAAATGCTATGTAGAGTCTCTTACGATGCTCGGTTCCAAGTTGAAGTAATTAACAATTAATTATTTAACTATATATAAACATCGAGAATTATAGGTACATGCTTATATTAGGTGCTTGGACCTAGTTTACCAAGCAAGAAATCCTAAAAGGCTAAGGGTTCAATCTACAAAACAAATGAAAATAAAGTGGAAAACACAAAACTCTAAAAACAAAGAAAATAAATGCGAAGAAAACACGATAAACATAGTGAGACCCCAAGTGTACATGCACTTGGTAAAATAGGCCAAAGTGTCCAAAGTTTAGTCCACCTGTATTATTACAAAATAACAATGGAAAATAAAAATGACACGCTCTCATAAAAATAAAAGAAAATGAACTATGCTAAATACTCTCTCTCTCTCTCTCTTGTGTTGTCTCCAAGTGGCCAACAAGAGGAATGTCCCCTCTCCTTGATATTAGGGTGCTTCAATCACCTAAGCGGTCGTTGTCGCCTCAGGGTCTCTTGCAAGAAATATAGAAGAGAAATTATTAGCATAGTTAAACAATTATCTCAAATAAAGTGAAAATGAAATAAGAAAAATCTATCCTACGTGTTGATCCTCGACAACGACGCCCAATAATGAATGTTTTTCTGTTTTTATAGGGATTTTTGATTTTTTGTGGGATTCTAATATTTATTTTTTGAATTTTGAATTTATAATTTTTTTGTTTTTAATTATATATTTTTTAATATTTTATATTTTTTGATTTTTAATTTTTCTCTTTTGTTATAGGTAATATATATGTATATAACTATACAACTATATATAGCTAATATAATAGATTTGATATGTAAATATATATAAATAGAGAAAATAAAATATCCTAAGTATAGTACTTTTTATTTTTAAGGATATTAAAAATATTTTTTTTCTAATAATTATAGCAATAATAAGAGTAGTATAAGTAAATACAGTTGTATATATGTAATATAGGCTAGTGTGTGTATATATATATAGCTATAAATACTCAAAATACACAAAATAAAATCTTTTTATCTTTTTTATATTTTAAGCTATTTTTGTGATTTAATCTTAATTTTTGTTAATATTTTATATTTTTTATTGAATAAAAATAGGAAAACAGTTAGTAATAAATTAGGGCCATTCAATTTCTCCTAAATTAGGGCCATCAGATCAACAATGATCAAATTCCCTAGATTCGACTCTAAATCAAAGTCCACGCCTTCATCTTCGAGCATCCCCAAAGCAGCCAAACCTGCCACATGGAGGTTCCACATTCAAGCCGCTGCCCACGCCAGTCCTCACGTGCTATTGCATGTCGCTAGGAAAATTGTAGCCCTGTCCTCGTAACTCTTCATAATGACAAGAAAGTCCTCACATGCTCATGAACGCGCTCCAGAGGTATATTGCACCAGCGCCCTGTTGAGTTCCCGTATATTTCAAAGTGAACCATGCAACGAGCAATTTACAAGAAGGCCCTATCAATTTCACCAAATTGCACAAATACCCCTCTTAAGGTCCATATTGCAAAAAATTATTTATTTTATTTACTATTTAGTCCCTAGAACTATAATTATTCATATCTTGAACATTATTTATCGGAATTTGACGTTCTTAGCATCGTTTTGATGCCTATCTGATTGTCTGAGCATTAATAAATTAATGGTTCATATTGTTCACTTTGAGCATCTTTATTCTTATTCATTGATTTATTGCTCATTAATTTTTGCATTAATTGAGGGAAATTTATTGGGCAGATTACTTTAATATTAATTATTAAATTATATCTGAGATTAAATAAGGGGGAGGATATTTGTATTACTTTACTTAGCTTGTTGCTCTACATTTATCAATGTGCATCATATTGTTGTATCATTTAAAAATCACAAAAATAATGAATTTATTTATTTCTCACCATATAACATATCATTAATTTCTTGCATTAAAATTATTTTTAAAATTCATGCATCATATTTATTTTTGAATTAATTGCATCTCTTTAATAAAAAATCCTTAAAATTTGAAGAAGATAAAGGACACCAAAATACTCTTCTTCTCTTCCGTTGAAAACCCAATTTCCTGAATTATTAAAGATTAATTTTAGATCCTCATATTACCTCCATGAGTTCAACCTTGGGACTTACCCAAGTAAAATAGATAAATTTTGACCGCATTAAGACTTAATTATCTATATCATTTATTAGTGTGATCAATTTTTGACGATTCACTGTATTTCTTGGCTACAACAACATCAACATTTTAATTATTAATTTCACATATATAATGTAGGGAATTTAACTCTCGTCAAATGGATATGTTGCTGGGGAGGTATATGGTTTAGTATTAATTTTTAGGTAATTTAATTTTTAGGTTTTTCTATCTCCAATTAGTCCAACCCCTGGTGTTCTCTATTTATTTGATTATTTTTGTCAGTATTTTTATTTATTTTAATTTTTTGTATATATTTTTGTGAATATCTCTCTAATTTTTTGTACTAGGTACATGGTATCTTGGAGCGGCTCTCTCGGAAGCTGACACAACTCGAAGCAACCGGAGGCAGGCGATTCTATGGATCGAGCCCATTGAAGAGGTGCGAAGTTTTTTTTGGAGAGAGAGTGTTTTTCTTTTATATTTTCAATTAATTTGTATTATTTTGCCTATTTCCAACGGTCTTCATTTGAAGACTCGTGTTTGTACCCAGATTGGACACTCGACCTATCGACCCCTATTTTGTGGTGATTGGCGTAATCCAAGGATTGCACCGTGACTATTATAGCTACTAGGTTTCTTTTTGTACTTGTAGGATTAAACCCATATTTCCACTTAATTAGACGGACAAGATCAAATTTTACTTAGACGAATTAATTTGTTCTATCACTCGCTAATAGAAATTCTTGTTATAGGAGCGGTTTTCTAGTGCATTCATGTAGATTAAAATTTCAATTATGTTGAGCATCCTGCATGAAGTTTGTGAGGAAGCACTGTGAGTATCTCTAACTTTGCATTCATCATTGTGTTTCTCGTTGCATAGCTTATGTGATTCTCGCTCGATTTTCACTCACATAGTATTAAAAGGAAATTGGAATCCCCATGTAGATGTGTATTGATATCCACTCAAATTCAAAGAAAGTGATCGCCAAATAAAATAGGACTGCTAACATTATTGACTAATTAAAAACCAGATAAATTTTGAATATAGTAGTTTGTGGGAGAGGAACCCTATCTTTGTATGCATAATATATTGTGCTTGTTGAGAGATGAGGATGCATCCCTAGGATAGTGGCCAAAACCCACCTTTCAATCTTCATAATTGGACTCATATCTTGTTTTTTCATTAATTTAAAACCAAACATATAATCGACCAAACTTTTACGGCCTTCACCATGTGAGTTGGTGAATTTTGGGGTTTTGCATTGTGTATTGAATTACGTGCATTCAAAGCTCATTGCACTTGCATTCATATATTGAGATTCGTAATTCATTTCACCTTCATTTTTGAAGATGTCAGAATTTCTGTATTGACGATCTGCTGATCACCCTATGTTAAACGTGTCTTGTTGTTGTAGTTAGGAAATCATAATCGATCAAAAATTAACCACACGAGTTGATAAATCGATGAATTAATTAATGTGCGGTTTAGTGTATTTTTAACCTAGGCAAGCCTCAGGGATGACTTAAGGAGGCAAAGGAAAAATGTCGTATCAAACTAGACGAATCAACTTACGATTTTCCAAGCGAAAACTTTCTTTTTTATTTTTTATGCAAAATAAATGCAAATGCAAGTATGTGATGAATGATGAACCTCCATTTCGTCATCTTTATTCTACCATTTTGGCCTAAAAAACCCTAGTAAATGCATGTAAATACCCCTAATTCATGCATTTTAGCATTCATGCATGTGTATGTAAATAGTGTACAAAATACGATTTTTAAAGCCAGAATCATAGAATAAAAAAGAAAAGAAAAAGAATAAAATATTGTAAATATTTTATGACCCGAAACTCTGAGACCTAGGCATCTCGATCACTAGGTCGATAAGGAATAAAGTAGGGGGAGATAAGGGCCAAAATACAATAAAAATACCTTTTATTTAATTCATTCTGGGACCTATTTTTGGTTTTACTTTTTATACTTCAAATAAAGAAACTTTGTACATGAAATATGTAGACAATTTAATATAGAAAAATAAAAAATTGATTTCATTCAAAAACAATGTTCAGATAAAAAGTTATGAACTGAATAAGTCTCCAAAACCCCAACTTCCCAGACCTGTATCTCTCAAATAAAAACTCGAAATGTATCAAAACCACCTTTAATTACATATAAGTTTTCATGAGATATTTAATGAAAGTGGTTTCATATTTTTCGGAGTTACGGTTTGAAAGTTGAGTTTTGGGCCCCTTTTGTATACTTGTACAGATTAAAATATTCATTTTATTTATTATTCTTTATTTTGGTAATTTCATATTTTTATAATTTTGTAAATATTATTTATAATATATATGTATAATAAAATATGAATAAAAACACAAAGAAAACATAAAAATAAAATACACATATGCAATACATAAAACATATACCAACATAAAAGAAATACCTATGTTTATACCTATGAAGAATATATATCTATTTCATTTTAGTATACAAAACACATCAGAAAAATAAAATAAAAATATATTTAAGTTCATAAAATTAATTATGAATTTATAAAATAATAAAAAAAATAATAAAATTATATATACAAAATAAAAATAAAATGTTAAAATATATAGATACATATACCTATATGACCCAAAAAAGGAAACTTGTGTTTATACACTTCTAAAAAATAAGCAAAAATCATAATAAAATAATTTATAAAATAATAAATATTTTTATTTAATAACAAAAAATTAATAAATTAATTTTTCTATTTTTAAATGATTTTACAAAACTTTTTTCAAGCTTTTTCCTGGTTGGTCCACGTGAACCAACCAGGAGGGCTGGAGAGTTGACCCGCGGTCAACTCTCTGACCCGCGCCTGCCAGTACGTCAGACCTCATTTTTGTTCCCTGTTTGCGGATTTTTCGAGGTCAAAGCTTTCCTCCTTTCGTGTCATATCTTCTCCACTTTTGCTCCTCGATAGTCCAGAATGCACGCCCTATGCTTGCCTTGGGCGGTGCATCGCTGCAATATCTGTTGCAGCTCGATCTTCGGAGGCCGTTCACCACCTATTCAAAAATACCCATCACTGACCCTTCCTCCTTTGAACCCTTTCTTGGTGAAGTTTAGACCTCCGGGAGCACGTGGATTGACTCCGGTGACAGGGGAGCCTCCAACACTCCCGTGTGAGGTACGACGAGGTCAGGAGGGCCGTGTTCCACCTTCATCTCCGGCCCTGGGCCGTGAGGTTTATCTTGGACATATCAGACCTTGAGGTCCACTTTTTTTTCTCAGTTTTTTGCATTTTTTGTTTCACTAGAGCCTGAGGATTCGACTACCATCCTTCTTGTGTTTCATCCGTCGATTCACCTCCGCCACCTCCCTCACCGGAGCCCGCTCCGGCGAGCCTTCATTTCGCTCTTCGACGCCTTTTTTCGACTATTGGCGGGTCGAGGCATTTTACCCCCGAACTTAGTAACCATCCTGCAGGTACCTGGGGAAGAAGAACGCCTGGAGGGCGATTTTGGCATCTCGCCGGAGGAACCTGGGATGCCCCCGCTTCTTTGACGGCGTGGAGGCTCTACGGTGCTCCTCCGCACTTTTTGGAGCCGCCAGCGCCTTGTGAAGACATGCAGGAGCATCGAGCACCAATTTGAAGACCCGCTGGAGCGCCGGAGAGGGAGGATCTCGCTGGGGAAACTTCACAGCGGCGGAGTTCTTCCGCGTTCGTCGTCCATCCCTGGCCACCATTGGATTTCGAGGTTGCCCCAGAAGCTACATGAACAATTAGATCTTGCCCGACAGCTGTATGACCAAGGGGCTAGGATCTAATCCTGACCGTTCATCTGCGAAGGGGTATCGGGACACCGGGTCGCGATACGTGGCATTAATGACTCTCTATCAGCCATCCGATCAGTTAGCCTGGGTATTTTGCACTTTTAACCCCAACGATTTTTGTATTTATTATGTAGTATATTAAATCTTTAATCTGAATTTATTATTTCTGTAATATTTACAAAAAACCCCGTAAACTTTTTCGTATTGCTAAAAGGTCCGTGGCCACGTCACCTCACGTGACACGCGCACGTGAGGTGAGTGGCCATTTTGCGGAAAGGCCTTCAGCCATTTTCATATTTCTACTCAGTACTAGAACTTTAAATTCAAAGTGTAATATTTTTGTTTAAATTGCAAAAGAGCCCTCGGGTTTTTGTTATTTGCTTTTAGGTCCCTACCAGCTCACGTGTTGCGTGCACGTGACCCTAGAGATTTTGCACTTTCCTCCCCGGGGGTTCGCGTATTTGTAATTAGTCCTAGAATTTTGTTAAGTATTTATAACTTTCTAGATAAATTGCACTTTGGACCCTGAGGTTCTGGATATTTGCAAATATGCCCTTGCTAGTAGTGTAGTTTCTCTTTGTTATCTCTAATTATTTCATGCATCTGTAATAACCAAAAAATAGGCACAAGTTCCTGTTGCATTGCTCTACCACGCTATATTTTTAATTTGCAATTTTTTTGATTTTTTTTATTTATTAAAATTCAAAAGCATGCATTTTCTTCACTGTTTGCATTAGAAAATACATAAAAATTATAAAACAATTTTGAAAAATTCCAAAAAATTACATTTCGTGTGTTTTTGCAAATTTTGACTTTAAATCAAAAATCACAAAAAATTATAAAATAAAACTCATAAAAATAGAAAAACTCTAAAAAGCTTCATAAAAAATTTATAAAATCCATAAAAAATCTAAAAATTGTATTTTCTGTTCCTGAATTTTATTTATTGTATTATATTCAGTCAAAAATTAATTTAAAGAATTTTTGACACTGTTTGATATTTTTCATCTCCATTTTAATTTTGGCCATCAATTTTGCTCACTGTTTTCAGTATTTTGACTTTAAAAATACCAAAAAATGAGGAAAAATTTAGAAAAATCACAAAAAATTAGAAAAAATATAAAAAGCCTTAAAACATTTTATTTACTGTAATTTGGACATTTTTTTCCTATTTATATATTTCTCTCATCTCTCTTGTGTATATATATATCCTATATAGTCTTATATCTCTCTATTAAAAGAAAAAGAAGATATACAAATACAAAAAATAAAAAGAAAATACAAGATCAGTTAATTAAAAATCTAAATATAAAATTATAAAATCAAAAATTAAATAAAAAATAGAAAATTAAAAACCTATAAAAATAACACACTTATAGACATTTGATCACTATCATTCTTGAGCTGGTTTGCCCCGATCTATCCTGCTTGTTCCCTGTGTTCGACCTTTACATACTTGCTTATATACACATATTTTATGTAGATTTATAATAAATTTTACCTCACACATTTACTTTCATTGCTTGATTTATATGTTGTGGGTTGATTGTTAACTGAATATCGGATTTCTGAGTGGTCAATGGATCGATGTATTCCCACCTTGTGTGTAATATACGACCGCTCGATTTTTGGGTTCATAAATAAACAAGATAGTAAGAAATTAAGAAACTTAGCTAAATTAATTTTAATGATAAGTTAATCCGATTTAACCAAATTGTATTTTTCTTAGAAATCTAATCCAATGATGGATGCAAAATATTGTTTTTGGAATTTTCGAGGAAAAATTGCAACAATGAAAACAAACGTTTTAGGGGGTTTTAATGCAATTTTCCTTGCAACATAATGTAAAAATTATGAAAATTTTACTAGAACTTAAACATGATGAAAGTAAGCTACAATATTGTTTTGGAATTTTTCGAGAATATATGAATTTTTATGATTTTTTAATAAAAATAGAGTTACTATGAGTATTTAATTCCTAATTATTCCACAAAATATATTAATACAAAATAAAAATATCTCAAAAAGATATTTAAATTAACTAAGGGAGTTGCAATTTCGCAAAAATAATATTCATGGATTTAATTAAAAATCATTTCCTGAAATCACTCAGTAATTTATTTTAGGAAAACAATAATCCAATTTTGTTGAAATTTGGAAATAATTAAGATACACTCATACACATCATCTCTAAGTTCATTTTTTAAATCAATTTTTAATAAAATATGAATTTCAGACCTTGAATTGGGTAAAATATGCAATTCTTCACAAAAATAATTTAAATTAATTATCTAATTCTCACAAAATTACAAATAAATAAGAAACATATAGATAATTATATCATCTTCAACGTGTAATTTTTATATAAATAATGAAGCAAAATAGGTGTCCAAATTAGAGCATAAATGAATGGGTGTTTTTACAATACATGAAATAAAAACTAAAAAAATGTACACAATGGAACTTTTGCAATTACAAAAATATGAGGGGTAAATTTACAATATTTTGAAAAAAATAAAATAAAAATGTTGGAATGGACCTTTGATTGTGGAAGCTAGGGCACGTCTATGGAGGCACTAGGCACACAATCGTATGTAGGAAGGAACGATGGCCCAATAAGAGACTGGAGCACGACAGCGAACGACTCCTAGTGTGGATTAGGTATCGAGGCAAGGGCGGCATCGCGTGTGCGATAACTGCGTAAGGGATGCAGTGGACCTAAGGGAAACACAACGTGTGAGGCATGTAGGAGCTAGTGTAGGTCCAAGCATAGTGTGGGGGCGCGATCGCCCGTAGGCGTAGAGCAATGGTAAGAGATGTACAGGCGGTGGCTGCACTCGATGGCCGAAGAAAGAGGGTGCGGTAACCGCGTGAGTCTACGTGCAGGAGGGGGTACATGTGCAGATGGGGTGCGGCAGCCTGGAGGGGAACGACTGTGGGTTAAGGCGAAGTGCAATTGCTAGAGAGGGTGGATGTTCTATTGTGGTGTAGTCGTGCATGGGTAGCGGACTAGATGGGGCGCATGGCCGCGTGTGTCCACAGGCAAGTGTCTGTTGTTGAAGTGGAGAGCTGGGGTCGGTGTGTGCAGAGGCACGGCTTGTGGCGAGCGGATGGAGGGCGGCCGGATGATCGTTGGGGGAGGCAGGAGGGTGAATGGGAGTTGGTGATTTGGGTGGGAATTTGGAGTAGAGAAGAATAAGAGGGAAAAAATATCATATAGAATAAAATAAGTAGGCTACTAAAAATAATGAAGAGAAAAGAAAATAAAAATGGAAAAAATGTAAAAATTAAATAAAAAATAAAGTAAAATTATCAATAAATTATTATATAAAAATAATAAAAGGAATAAATAATAAATAAATAAAAATAAGTAAAATAAAATAAAATAAATTATGAAAAATAATATAAAATAGCGTAACACATGGCGGCTCCAGGAGCTGCCACTTGTTGCTACCAAAAAAATCAAAAATTTAATGTAAACAAAAATAAAAAAGAAATAACATAAGAGGTCAAATCGAAAAGTAATCAACACAAAAATCTCATCTTTGCGAAATCTACAACTTTCGTAAAGGATCAAAAACCAAAATAAACCATATGTACAAAGTGTATTTTTAGGGGTTCCTTATAGGTAGAAAATACCGAATTTTTGTATTTTGCATATTTTTGACATTTTTTAATTAGAGAAAAATCAAAAAAAAGTAGAGAAAAAAATGAAAAGAATATTTACAACTTAATCTATTTTTTGGATTCATAATAACTGAGAAAATAAAAATATAAAATAAGAGGTATTTTGGTCAATATGTACAATATGCACTAGGAGACCAAAACCCAAGTTTTACATACAAGCTCCGATTTTTATGAGATTGGTCTTGTTTAAAGATCTTTGAATGTATATTACTTTAAAAGTTATTATATCTAAATCGTACACTATATGAGAGAGATATGCGTATTTTAAGGTTCTTAGTCTCAAACTAATGTTTGAGTTTACGGGATAATTTTACAAGTTAATATTTTTTTGATATTTTTTCTTTTATTAGTGTTAATAATATATACACTATAGAATTTATTTTATTGGATTTTGAGTTAGTATAAAAAATATAAAAATATGCGAAGTTAGCTAATATACATGTGAATATGTATAGATGAATTTGGCTCCTTATTTAATGCAAGTATGCATGCTAAAATGCGAACATTAATTCTACATGTATGAATGTGAATAATGCACAATAAAGGGATATATTGTTGGAAATGCGAGCCCACGGCGAGCCATTATGCAATAAATGTTATTGCAAATATCATTCCCTGATCTAAAATGAAGAATAATTAATTTGCATAATAGGTCCCTTAGTACAATTAGGGTTATGTACCATGGCCATCTTAATAATCATACAGCTGTTGATTCAACTATTAAATCATAGAGGCTGATGCTTGGATGAATATCTAAAGGGTTAGATTGAGGACTCATCAAGCACCGTCAAATGATTGTTAAGAGATGATCTCCAGCCCGAGTAGGAGATGGCAATCCTTATCTCTGAAGGCTGATATCTGACCAACCTCTTGATGCAGGTCCTATTCATAGGAATAGAGATTCGGAGGTGTCAGATTAGTTAGGTCAAAGAGTTGACTTAACGAGATCGAGATAACCAAAGTCCTATATCGTATGCTGTCATGATATAGGCATGCATCCTTTGACCGGAGACAGATGTGTTACTATATGTCTGAGTATGTACATTTGGCAGACCAATAGGTTGATGACCTAACCAAGGTCTATACACCGACGCGCTGGTGTGCATATAAGGGCATATGAGTAATACGATCTCTCAAAGGGATCGTACATGTTCAGTTACTGAACCAGAAGACATGAGCTCACTCATGAGATATTGGGAAGAATCAAATTCCATGCGCATGGTCGTCTCGCTTTGGAATCTTGACTGAATTTATAGGTTTGATATATACTTTTGGAAAGTATATGATCAAGACCTAGGTATGATATACGCTTTTGGAAAGTGTATGATCGATACCAACTCCCAATGATCGAATGAGAAACTTACTGATAAAACCATGAAGTAGACAATATAAAGTTGATCCAATACTTCGGGTTTAATCTAGAGTCTTCCAGTATGCAGGATGTACAGGTATTGGGAATACCTGAGGGTGATGTGATCATAAACGATTGTATAACCATGACGCTTCCATTCCTAAGGAGTGATGAAACGAGTCTGGATTTTAGTGACTCCTCTCAGTAGAGAAGTGATCTGATCTTGGTCCACGTGTTGGACATTGATCTGAATGTGATTCAGATGCAATGAGAAGATTAGATTTACGGTCTTGATTTAATCAAGCATCTATGGGAGGCCCGCGATCTGGATTTGAGATATGATCTCAATATCCATGTCACTATACGTGGAACAATACAATCACCCTGTCCTTATCTCCAAGTATCTGCGGAGAAAGCGCATTATCCTTGAAGGAGTTCATGGATAATTCTATTGTTTATTTATGTATCTGAGCATTGAGAAAATGGATAATTAAATGTGATTTAATTATCATGATTAATATGAATTCGATTCATATTATAAAGAGAGTTGTCTTAGATAATTAAATATGATTTGATTATCAAAGATGTAAATAATGTGAATATGATTCATGTTATTTGAGAACAAGAGAATAGAGATCCAAGATGATTAAATGTGATTTAATTATCATGGATATGAATAATGTGGATAGCAATACCCATATTAGTCATATATATTATAAATGTGATTTATAATATATAAGAGAGAGCTATTTGTAATTTACATTTGTTAATTAAATGTTAATGTGAATTGGATTCACAATGGACATTGAATTGAAAATGTAATTTACATTTTGTTTTGGGTTGTGAATATGATTCACAAATTTTTCAATGGCAAGATTGCAATGTCTACAAAATAATTGTGAATTATTTTTCTAGAATAATTTGCAACAAAAGTTGTTGCAAATAATGGAGATTACATAAAAGATGAAATAGCCACCTTCCTAATGGAGGAGGGTGGACGGCCACCACTCCCATTAGGAAAGGGAGGCCGTCCCCCCTCTCCACATAGAAGGAGGCTTTCTCTCCTTTCATTATCTCCATGTATTGATGATTTAATTTTGTGATTAAATTGTGTTGATTTATCAATATATATATTTAATTTAAATTAAATTAATTGTTGTTGGTTTTACCAACACAAATCTTAGCCATTAAAAGAAACACAATCAATGAGAGCCATTGGATTTGTGTTGTCCCATGGATTGAGATCCATGGATCCCAAAACCCTATAAAAGGAGAGGCACCCCATTGCTCTTCTTTACACACACTATGCTTGAGAAGCATATCTCTCTCTTTCTATTCTCTCTACATGCCCTCTCTCTCTCTCTCCCTCTCATGGCCGTCCACCATGGATGCCCTAGAAAGGTTCTCCATCGCTGCAGCGTTGTCGTTATGCTGCCCGATGGTTTGCTCGTGGAACTCCGTCTACTTCAGCGTGCCTTGCTCGTGAAGAAGATGTCGGATCTCGTGTGTCAAGATCAGGAGATCCGCTCCTTGGATCATCAACATGAATTGCGAGAAGCACGCGGTTCATCCCCGCGCTCGCAAGCGTCTCCTCCGTCGGATCGGACTTGAGACAGGAGGTCTCTTCGTTTAGAGACTCGATCGCAACTACGCTTCAAGAGGTAACCCTAATACTTGTTTGTAGTTTAGACGAAACGATCCGAGAAGTGTTCTTGGATCATGTGGTTTCGTCACATGAAAAATTTTAATTTCCGCTGCATAGAACAACTAGTACGACTAGTCGTTCTTCGTCGTATTTGATACGACGATCACGCTTCCGTGATGCGCTTGAGGATCTAACCATATCCTTCAAGTGGTATCAGAGCCTTAGGTCGGTGTTTTTTGGATACGATCCATAAACCGAGGACGACTTGGGTTCATTAGGGTTTGCGAAAGTTTTCTTGCATTTCATTTTCGCATCTCTGTTTTGATATTATTTTCGGTACTGTTTAAATTGTTTAAATACGAAAATAATAATTGCATTTTGTTCCCCATTAAATAAGGAAACCGTAGGATCTGAGTTTGCGTGATTTCGATTCCGTTTGCTCTAGATATGCTCATTTTAGTGAACATGTATCCACAGTTTCGGGGACTGCGAATCTCAACGTAATTAAGATGTTAATTGCGGATTTGATACGCCTTGAAATATGTACAAATCACTTAGGTTCTGTTGTAAATCAAATGAGCAAACTTTAGAAACTTACTTTGCTTAATTTGGATTTAAATTGATTGAGATATAGTATTTTTAGTAAGTGAGGGTCACTGCTGAAATACTTTCCTAATCAAGAACCTAATGATTGTCATTTAATCAATTAAGTGAAATTAGATTGTTTAATTTCCTGGAATAATTATGCATAAATATTTGAGAAATATTTTATGATAATTATTTCCTTAAATGACTTTGCCATAACCAATAAATGATTAGATGTGATCTAGATCAAGATTGGTTACATGATCTACTTGATCAACATTCCAACAAACATGTTGCTTGAATAGGACTTGCGATTTGTTAAGCAAATCTCATTATAATATTAATCAAAATTGTTTTGATTATTATGATCAACATTCCAACAAACATGTTGCTTGAATAGGACTTGGGATTTGTTTAGCAAATCTCATTATAATGTTAATCAAAATTGTTTTGATTATTATTATATGATATAATTTCGGTTGAAGAACCGATAATCATCTCATGTACAAAATGATCTATTTTGCATTATCCTTTCCCGAGGTGGATATGGTGTCTAGTCGGAGAACATTGGGGTTGCGGGTTGCAACGTATGTGGTCCGTCCCACTCTCGTCGGTACTGGCCATGACAACGGGTAGGGTTAGTATAATGCTTAAGAAATCGTGATGTATTTCTAATTATTAAAATTCAAAATAATACGTATTTGAGATAATACCATAATTTCAAGTAACAATTACAAATGTTTGTTGGATATTAATTGGATCATTAATTTAATATGATTAGATTAATTGGAATCCAATTAAAATTAAAACACTCTATTATGAATAGAGATGTTATTTCCCTTGGAAGAATTAATCATTATGAATATGATTCATAGTGATTAATTAGAATTTGAATATGATATGGAGGATCACATAAGTGACATCCATGGTCTCCCGTCAAGGCGGAGGGTTCCGTCGCCAGGGATTGTATGTAGGAGATGCATGTCCGAAGTGACAGCTCCTGTATGCAAGCGCATCTGGATCGGGCTCTTTGCTTCTCGAAAGAGTAAGGCCGTATACGTAGTGACCCCAATATCGGATCCTCATATTATTGGGGCGATATTGGATTGCGTATAGCGAGTACTATTCCTGTTGATGGTTGGTTCAATTAACAACGGGTCAACATTGCCTTAGGGGTGGTGGGCCCGGGTGTTAAAGATCGAATTGGGAGATGCAAGTTGGACTTGCAAGGAGGAATGTGTTCCCGCTTCTTTTTATCCGAGTTGTAGGTTCTCATATTATTGGAATGCAACAAAGATAAGGAAGGAGATCCCAGATCTTGCCCGAGATATATTGGTAAGTATATCTCTTACATTGAAAGTGATTAAGGAAATGAACTTTCAGTGTTGACATGGCAAGATAACTTTGATATAAAAATTCCTAAATCAAAGTAAAATATGTGTATATATAAATGTATACACTTATGCAAATTTCTTATTTCAGATAATCCTTCATAAAAACCCACTCAATGATATACTCAACAATAACCAGTAGAATATCATGGATTGGACTCATGATCCAGATATTGTACTTGCAGTTGGACACATAATGTATGTGGTTGCAATGTGCAAGTTTCCTCATAATAATGAGGAATGACAATTAAATAGATAATAGGACTACAACCCTAGGGTTTGTATGTCTCTATAGTTTTGATCTCATCGGATGTACTTTGGAAGTAACATGTCGATGATGATCGCAATTGTCAAATAATCCTTATAAAATCAATGAAGATATTCTGGCATACATATGTGCTCTCAACATTTAATCATGAGTAACATGGTTCTCTGCATCATGTAGAATGGTATCTCTATAAGAGATGATGTATTCAAATTGTTTGAGTACCTACCTGAGCCTATGTTTTAAGAGTTTAGATGGATGTAGATGACGAGTGTCATCATTCTATTATCTATACTCTAGTCATTCATAAAGCTTCATAATATTCATATTGTATGAATTTAAGGAAGCATGTATAAATGTTGAAATGCTCTTACATTAAATTCTTTTGAATTTAGCATAAGAGATCCTTAGTCTTAAGCAATGGTTGCTTATAGATAAAGGGAGCACAGTGGAAGCATGGGTTGGACCCGAGTAAGAAGTATGGTCAAAGAGTTGACTGTACATCTATGACTTCCATATGTCATCCGAAGAGTTGGATGAATGCCAATACTGCAATAAGTTGATATGTTGATAGTATGACTATCAAGTCTGTCTACAATCCTTAGAGAAGGACTCGGATGGAGCATCGGATTAATCGGAGGGACGTCGAGGCCCGAGGCTCGAGCATCATGCTGGTGGCGGCGCACGGCGGTGCTAGGTTGCCAGATCGATGGTCTGAGCACTCCCTCCTCGCAGTGACACTACCCTCAGCTTGCTGTCACTCAGGCGAGAGCAATGGAGGTCCTGGGGTGGAGAATGTGCGAGCCAAAGATACTGGAATTGTGCGGCGGAGCTCAGATTAAATAGGGTTAGGGGTCCGAGAAGATGGGAGTTGGGTGACTCGATCGGAGCGCGGACCCCGATGCGAATCTCCGGGCATGGATCTCGGATCTGCAGGGAAGGAGTAGGACCCGGGGTTTAAGGATTTGAAGGTCGGATCAGGCGGGGAAAATGTGGAGAAATTGGGTCGGTTGCCTGGATCCGCAAGGAGGGGGTCCGCGGGGGAGAGTTGACCGGGGGTCAACATCCCCCGTGGACTTATCAGGTGCATCCATTTATTAAAATTTTGTAAATTCAATAATAAATAGAACAAGGTCGAATTTCGAAAAACTTAAACATAAAAAATGTTTCTTTTATTTTAAATTAATTTTTGGTGAATTTTATTTATTTTTTGAAATAAAAATTAGGTATTTACAATAGAGTATTATATATAGGTATATATACAATATTGAATTTTTGATTTTTATTTATTTATTTATGTACATTTTTATTCCAATATTATATTTTATTTATTTATAGGATAAAATTTGGAATATTTTGGTATTTTTATTTTATTTTTATATTTTAATTACAAGGGTAAAATAAATACTTATGTACATTTATATACATGGTATATACACAACGTTTATTTTGATTTTGATTTTTATTCTTTTTATTTTATTTTTGTATTTATGGTTTTGTATTTTATTTATTTACAACCTGAAGTATAGAATATATACAATTTTTATGGGATTTTAATTTGTTTATTTATAGGGCTAAATAAATAGCTATGTGGTCTTATGTACATGGTGAATATACACGTGAAGAAGAGATTTTTATTTCTTTTAATTTTCTTATTTTTATTTTGGTTTTGTATTTACAAATATATACAAATATATACAAACCCATTTTTATTTTTATTTTTTGAGGAAAATATTTTTATTCTATTTACAGGTATATGTATAAAGGTGAGCTTCCTTATCTCTCTCTACTTGGGCTTTTATGCGGTCAGGCCCATGCCGAGCCCTCCCTTGGGATTAGGTCGCTCAATATTTATTTTAAATATCTCCCTCTTTTTCTTTTGTCTCTTTATTCTTTTATTTATGCACAAAATCATGCTGATTATTCATTTTTACACAATGCATGCTTTTTGATAATTATTTGTATTTACATGAATATACGGGTGTTTGGCAAAGGTTTTGTAGCTAAAATAAAAGAATAAAGAGTGATGAATGGGTATTCATCAATGCTGGCAATCTTAGACTATATCAGATTGAGATGCCCAAGAGGATAGTACTTGTACATGAATGCAGATTTCAGATCCTCCCTAGTCGTCGCCACCTTCCCCAAGTGGGTAATCCAGTAGAAAGATTTACCCTGAAGATTGAATGGAAAGGCAATCATCTTGACTACTCCCAACAGAATGTTGGGCTAGTGAGTGGTACTACAGATACGGTTGAGTGCTGTAGATGGATATATGGCTCCTCATTTGAGTTCATGTGGAAGCTGGGGAGGAGCGAAAGGAGTTGAGGCTTCAACTCGAAATGTTCGTAGATCGGTGGTATTTGGATCCACTCAATAATGTGAGCGCCCTAAGGGTTGTATGTCTTCTTCAAGGTAGGTTTGGGCTGACCTCTCCTTGCTTCTCCCTCAGCTCCGTGAGGTCCATCTACAGAGTGATTATCCTCATTATTACTGCGTTCATAAAATCCTCCTCTAGGATTTCCTTCCATCTCCTCTAATCTTCTCCTTAGTTCATTTAACGTATCTTGAAAGTGACCTGGGCCAGTGCTAAGTCGGTCAATTGCTATTGAATGGCCTGAATGGAGGCTAGGAGCTGACTATTAACCTCATTCTGATTAGTGCCCTAATCGTATTTTGCTTAGTGCTGGGGAGCTGTTGTCCCTTTCCTCTGCCTATGGGAGACATCTTTGTTTCTGATTGTGAAGATGCCGGCTCCAGATCAAGGTCAAGGTCTACAATGGGAAAGATACTCCGATCAATCTACATGTAGGCACTGATTGTATAGAATAGTTCAGAATTAGGGTTAATTTTGAATTTTATTAAGGATGGAGAGGTGTATGGAGTAAAATCAATCTCCATCCAAAAGGGACACAACTCGTGAAGAGAGTTTTCTCGGTTTGTGGGAGATAGAAGAAGCAGGGAGTCCTAAGGGTGGTTCACAGAGTCCAAAGAGTGATTATCCTCATTATTACTGCATTCATAAAATCCTCCTCTAGGATTTCCTACCATCTCCTCTAATCTTCTCCTTAGTTCATTTAACGTATCTTGAAAGTGACCTGGGCCAGTGCTAGGTCGGTCAATTGCTATTGAATGGCCCGAATGGAGGCCAGGAGCTGACTATTAACCTCATTCTGATTAGTGCCCTGATCGTATTTTGCTTAGTGCTGGGGAGCTGTGGTCCCTTTCCTCTGCCTATGGAAGACATCTCTGTTTCTGATTGTGAAGATGCCGGCTCCTAATCATGGTCAAGATCTACAATGGGAAAGATACTCCGATCAATCTACATGTAGGCACCGATTGTATAGAATAATTCAGAATTAGGGTCAATTTTGAATTTTATTAAGGATGGAGAGGTGTATGGAGTAAAATCAATCTCCATCCAAAAGGGACACAACTCGTGAAGAGAGTTTTCTCGGTTTGTGGGAGATAGAAGAAGCAGGGAGTCCTGAGGGTGGTTTACGGAGTCCGAACCATGAACCTGGGAATCCACCCAAATTATTGGAGATGTCAACCTTGAGGAGTCGATGTGCGTGTTGGTGGAGTCCCGACAAAGCCATTCTAGGGTTGACATCTTGAAGGAAAAAAGTGTATGATTATGGAGGAAAGATACAATGATGAACAAGGAATAAATGGAGAGTAAAATAGGAGAAGTCTCACGACGAGCGAGGGTCAAAGAGAGGTATGAAAAGAAGTGACAAAATGTTCAAGTGCGCAGGACTTGATCTTTGGACCTAAGCTAAATCAAACAAGCACAATACAAAATGGGTTCACCAACTCAATTCATTGTGAAGCCGAAAGAGTTAGTTTATTTTAATATTTTCAATATTAGAGCTATGAGTGGGGCAAAAATTGTCACGACTCCTTATTGACTTGCCCTAGAGGAGAGCATGTACCACAAGGAAAGTATCCCCATACTTGTTCCATCTCCTTTGTATCATGTGATCTGCACTTTTTAAGGTCCTCAATATCGATCATGGGGGGGTGCTCAACCAAAGAAAAGAGAGAGGAAGCCGATAGGTAAAACCACTACTTCCCTCGCAAGCGAGGTACTCGGATGCGAGATGATGAGATAGACACCCCCATGAGGGTGTGACCTATGCTTAATACTTCGAATCAAGTTGGATCCTGTATTCAAGGTGAAAGCACCATCATCGACAAGACCCTACTCATCTATGTATGATAGAATCAACAATACTTCGCCGGTCCCAAGTGATAGTTGAGCAGCCATAGATCGGGTTTTTGCCTCTATTCCTTACGAATCATGTCTTGATCTATTTGGAATGTACCTGAAGGAAAAGAGGTCTTTGTGAACCCAAACAATGATGTTCGTTAAGATTTTTAAGTAGGTCAAAGTTCAATTAACTGTCCCAATGTTTTAAATTTCAGATTTTCACCTTTATTTTTCAATGCAAAGTGGCTAATGATTTTTTCAAATTTTTAAGTCCTAGGTGCTCAAAATAAGAGGGATAAAGCGACAAAGCGATGCAAGGTGATTCAAGGATGTAAATCTCAGACTTGAACCTAAATGACGAATGCAAAGATAGAATTACTTACATCGCTTCCCAACTTTCTCCACGTGGGATGCAAGGAAGGAATTTATAAACCTAATCTATATTCATGATACGCAATAAAGGAAATTACCGTAAGAAGAATTTGCTATTAGACATGAAGAACCAAATGTTGATTACTCAAAAAATGAAACCCAAAGGTCTGGTCTTGAAGACTCTTCGGTGCCGGCTACTATGGTTCCTTCAATTGCTATGTAGAGTCTCTTACGACGCTCGGTTCCAAGTTTAAGTAATTAACAATTAATTATTTAACTATATATAAACATTGAGAATTATAAGTACATGCTTATATTAGGTGCTTGGACCTAGTTTACCAAGCAAGAAATCCTAAAAGGCTAAGGGTTCATTCTACAAAACAAATGAAAATAAAGTGGAAAACACAAAACACTAAAAACAAAGAAAATAAATGCGAAGAAAACACGATAAACATAGTGAAACCCCAAGTGTACATGCACTTGGTAAAATAGGCCAAAGTGTCAAAAGTTTAGTCCACCTGTATTATTACAAAATAATAATGGAAAATAAAAATGACACTCTCTCATAAAAATAAAAGAAAATTAACTATGCTAAATACTCTCTCTCTCTCTCTCTCTTGTGTTGTCTCCAAGTGGCCAACAAGAGGAATGTCCCCTCTCCTTGATATTTGGGTGCTTCGACCACCTAAGCGGTCGTTGTCGCCTCAGGGTCTCTTGCAAGAAATATAGAAGAGAAATTATTAGCATAGTTAAACAATTATCTCAAATAAAGTGAAAATGAAATAAGAAAAATCTATCCTACGTGTTGATCCTCGACAATGACGCCATTATCGACACTAGTTTTGTGAGGGTCTAATGTTCCACACAAGGTGGAACACTGTCGTTGAGGAGACCACTCACGAAATCGGATGTCAAACAACAAAACCCATGAATAAATGAAGTAATGCAAAGCAAGAATGTGGAGTTAGAATTTATTATGAACTCTACAATAAAATGTGTATAGTCGACAAGTATAGTAGGGGTCGAACACATGGAGTAAGGAGAATAGATCACACAAATTGGCAAAAACGATAATGAATGTTTTTCTGTTTTTATAGGGATTTTTGATTTTTTGTGGGATTTTAATATTTATTTTTTGAATTTTGAATTTATAATTTCTTTTGTTTTTAATTATATATATTTTTTTATATTTTATATTTTTTGATTTTTAATTTTTCTCTTTTGTTATAGGTAATATATATGTATATAACTATACAACTATATATAGCTAATATAATAGATTTGATATATAAATATATATAAATAGAGAAAATAAAATATCCTAAGTATAATACTTTTTATTTTTAAGGATATTAAAAATATTTTTGTTTTTTCTAATAATTATAGCAATAATAAGAGTAATATAAGTAAATACAGTTGTATATATGTAATATAGGCAAGTGTATATATATAGCTATAAATACTCAAAATGCACAAAATAAAATCTTTTAATTATGTAACCATGCACAATATATATATATATATATATAGCTATAAAGTTGATCCAATACTTCGAGTTTAATCCGAGTCTTCCAGTATGCAGGATGTACAGGTATTGGGAATACCTGAGGGTGATGTGATCATAAACGATTGTATAACCATGACACTTCCATTCCTAGGGAGTGATGAAACGAGTCTGGATTTTAGTAACTCCTCTCAGTAGAGAAGTGATCTGATCTTGGTCCAAGTGTTGGACATTGATCTGAATGTGATTCAGATGCAATGAGAAGATTAGATTTACGGTCTTGATTTAATCAAGCATCTTTGGGAGGCCCGCGATCTGGATTTGAGATATGATCTCGATATCCATGTCACTATACGTGGAACAATACAATCACCCTGTCCTTATCTCCAAGTATCTGCGGAGAAAGCGCATTATCCTTGAAGGAGTTCATGGATAATTCTATTGTTTATTTATGTATCTGAGCATTGAGAAAATGGATAATTAAATGTGGTTTAATTATCATGATTAATATGAATTCGATTCATATTATAAAGAGAGTTGTCTTAGATAATTAAATATGATTTGATTATCAAAGATGTAAATAATGTGAATATGATTCATGTTATTTGAGAACAAGAGAATAGAGATCCAAGATGATTAAATGTGATTTAATTATCATGGATATGAATAATGTGGATAGCAATACCCATATTAGTCATATATATTATAAATGTGATTTATAATATATAAGAGAGAGCTATTTGTAATTTACATTTGTTAATTAAATGTTAATGTGAATTGGATTCACATTGGACATTGAATTGAAAATGTAATTTACATTTTGTTTTGAGTTGTGAATATGATTCACAAATTTTTCGATGGCAAGATTGCAATGTCTACAAAATAATTGTGAATTATTTTTATAGAATAATTTGCAACAAAAGTTGTTGCAAATAATGGAGATTACATAAAAGATGAAATAGCCACCTTCCTAATGGAGGAGGGTGGACGGCCACCACTCCCATAAGGAAAGGGAGGCCGTCCCCTCTCTCCACATGGAAGGAGGCTTTCTCTCCTTTCATTATCTCCATGTATTGATGATTTAATTTTGTGATTAAATTGTGTTGATTTATCAACATATATTTAATTTAAATTAAATTAATTGTTGTTGGTTTTACCAACACAAATCTTAGCCATTAAAAGAAACACAATCAATGAGAGCCATTGGATTTGTGTTGTCCCATGGATTGAGATCCATGGATCCCAAAACCCTATAAAAGGAGAGGCACCCCATTGCTCTTCTTTACACACACTATGCTTGAGAAGCATATCTCTCTCTTTCTATTCTCTCTACATGCCCTCTCTCTCTCCCTCTCATGGCCGTCCACCATGGATGCTTTAGAGAGGTTCTCCATCGCTGCAGCGTTGTCGTTATGCTGCCCGATGGTTTGCTCATGGAACTCCGTCTACTTCAGCGTGCCTTGCTCGTGAAGAAGACGTCGGATCTCGTGTGTCGAGATCAGGAGATCCGCTCCTTGGATCATCAACATGGATTGTGAGAAGCACGCGGTTCATCCCCGCGCTCGCAAGCGTCTCCTCCGTCGGATCGGACTTGAGACAGGAGGTCTCTTCGTTTAGAGACTCGATCGCAACCACGCTTCAAGAGTTAACCCTAATACTTGTTTGTAGTTTATACGAAATGATCCGAGAAGTGTTCTTGGATCATGTGGTTTCGTCACATGAAAAATTTTAATTTCCGCTGCATAGAACAACTAGTACGACTAGTCGTTCTTCGTCGTATTCGATACGACGATCACGCTTCCGTGATGCGCTTGAGGATCTAACCATATCCTTCAAGTGGTATCAGAGCCTTAGGTCGGTGTTTTTTGGATACGATCCATAAATCGAGGACGACTTGGGTTCATTAAGGTTTGCGAAAGTTTTCTTGCATTTCATTTTCTCATCTCTGTTTTGATATTATTTTAGGCACTGTTTAAATTATTTAAATACGAAAATTATAATTGGATTTTGTTCCCCATTAAATAAGGAAACCGTAGGATCTGAGTTTGCGTGATTTCGATTCCGTTTGCTCTAGATATGCTCATTTTAGTGAACATGTATCCACAGTTTCGGGGACCGCGAATCTCAACGTAATTAAGATGTTAATAGCGGATTTGATACGCCTTGAAATACGTGCAAATCACTTAGGTTCTGTTGTAAATCAAATTAGCAAACTTTAGAAACTTACTTTGCTTAATTTGGATTTAAATCGATTTAGGTATGGTATTTTTAGTAAGTGAGGGTCACTGCTGAAATACTTTCCTAATCAAGAACCTAATGATTGTCATTTAATCAATTAAGTGAAATTAAATTGTTTAATTTCCTAGAATAATTGTGCATATGAGAAATATTTTATGATAATTATTTCCATAAATGACTTTACCCTAACCAATAAATGATTAGATGTGATCTAGATCAAGATTGGTTACATGATCTACTTGATCAACATTCCAACAAACATGTTGCCACCTCCCTCACCGGAGCCCGCTCCGGCGAGCCTTCATTTCGCTCTTCGATGCCTTTTTTCGACTATTAGCGGTTCGAGGCATTTTACCACCGACCTTAGTAACCATCCTGCAGGTACCTAGGGAAGAAGAACGCCTGGTGGGCGATTTTGGCATCTCGCCGGAGGAACCTGGGACGCCCCCGCTTCTTCGACGGCGTGGAGGCTCTACGGTGCTCCTCCGCCCTTTTTGGAGCCGTCAGCACCTTGTGAAGACATGCAGGAGCATCGGGCACCATTTTGAAGACCCGCTGGAGCGCCGGAGAGGGAGGATCTCGCTGGGGAAACTTCACAGCGGCGGAGTTCTTCCGCGTTTGTCGTCCAGCCCTGTCCACCGTTGGATTTCGAGGTTGCCCCAGAAGCTACATGAACCGTTAGATCTTGCCCGAAAGCTGTACGACCAAGGGGCCAGGATCTAATCCTGATCGTTCATCTGCGAAGGGGTATCGGGACACCGGGTCGCGATACGTGGCATTAATGACTCTCCATCAGCCATCTGATCAGTTAGCCTGGGTATTTTGCACTTTTAACCCCAACGATTTCTGTATTTATTATGTAGTATATTAAATATTTAATCTGAATTTATTATTTCTGTAATATTTACAAAAAACCCCTTAAACTTTGTCGTATTGCTAAAAGGTCCTTGGCCACGTCACCTCACGTGACACGCACACGTGAGGTGAGTGGCCATTTTGCGGAAAGGCCTTCAGCCATTTTCATATTTCTACTCAGTACTAGAACTTTAAATTCAAAGTGTAATATTTTTGGTTAAATTGCAAAAGAGCCCTCGGGTTTTTGTTATTTGCTTCTAGGTCCCTACCAGCTCACGTGTTGCGTGCACGTGACCCTAGAGATTTTGCACTTTCCTCCCCGGGGGCTCGCGTATTTGTAATTAGTCCTAGAATTTTGTTAAGTAGTTATAACTTTCTAGATAAATTGCACTTTGGCCTCTGAGGTTCTGGATATTTACAAATATGCCCTTACTAGTAGTGTAGTTTCTCTTTGTTATCTCTAATTATTTCATGCATCTGTAAAATTCGAAAAATAACCAAAAAATAGGCACAAGTTCCTGTTGCATTGCTCTACCACGCTATATTTTTAATTTGCAAATTTTTTGATTTTTTTATTTATTAAAATTCAAAAGCATGCATTTTCTTCACTGTTTTCATTAGAAAATACATACAAATTATAAAACATTTTTGAAAAATTCCAAAAAATTAAATTTCGTGTGTTTTTGCATATTTTGACTTTAAACCAAAAATCACAAAAAATTATAAAATAAAACTCATAAAAATAGAAAAACACTCAAAATCTTCATAAAAAATTTATAAAATCCATAAAAAATCTAAAAATTGTGTTTTCTGTTCCTGAATTTTATTTATTGTATTATATTCAGTTAAAAATTAATTTAAAGAATTTTTGACACTGTTTGATATTTTTCATCTCCATTTTAATTTTGGTCATCAATTTTGCTCACTATTTTCAGTATTTTGACTTTAAAAATACCAAAAAATTAGGAAAAATTTAGAAAAATCATAGAAAAATTAGAAAAATATAAAAAACCTAAAAACATTTTATTTACTGTAATTTGGACATTTTTTCCTATTTATATATCTCTCTCATCTCTCTTGTATATATATATATCCTATATAGTCTTATATCTCTCTATTAAAAGAAAAAGAAGATATACAAATACAAAAAATGAAAATAAAATACAAGATCAGTTAATTAAAAATCTAAATATAAAATTATAAAATCAAAAATTAAATAAAAAATAGAAAATTAAAAACCTACAAAAATAACACACTTATAGACATTTGATCACTATCATTCTTGAGCTTGTTTGCCCCAATCTATCCTGCTTGTTCCCTGTGTTCGACCTTTACATACTTGCTTATATACACATCTTTTATGTAGATTTATAATAAAGTTTAACTCCACACATTTACTTTCATTGCTTGATTTATATGTTGTGGGTTGATTGTTAACTGAATATCGGATTTCTGAGCGGTCAATGGATCGACTGTATTCCCGCCTTGTGTGTAATATACGACCGCTCGATTTTTGGGTTCATCAATAAACAAGATAGTAAGAAATTAAGAAACTTAGCTAAATTAATTTTAATGCGAAATTAATCCAATTTAGCCAAATTGTATTTCTCCTAGAAATCTAATCCAATGATGGATGCAAAATATTTTTTTTGGAATTTTCGAGGAAAAATTGCAACAATGAAAAATACAAACTTTTTAGGGGTTTTTAATGCAATTTTCCTTGCAACATAATGTAAAAATTATGAAAATTTTACTAGAACTTAAACATGATGAAAGTAAGCTATAATATTGTTTTGGAATTTTTCGAGAATATATGAATTTTTATGATTTTTTAATAAAAATAGAGTTACTATGAGTATTTAATTCCTAATTATTACACAAAGTATATTAATCCAAAATAAAAATATCTCAAAAAGATATTTAAATTAACTGAGAGTTGAAATTTCGCAAAAATAAATTCATGGATTTAATTAAAAATCATTTACTAAAATCACTCAGCAATTTATTTTAGGAAAACGACAATCCAATTTTGTTGAAATTTGGAAATAATTAAGATACACTCATACACATCATCTCTAAGTTCATTTTTTAAATCAATATTTAATAAAATATGAATTTCAGACCTTGAATTGGGTAAAATATGCAATTCTTCACAAAAATAATTTAAATTAATTATCTAATTCTCACAAAATTACAAATAAATAAGCAACATATAGATAATTATATGGTCTACAACGTGTAATTTTTATATAAATAATGAAGCAAAATAGGTGTCCAAATTAGAGCATAAATGAATGGGTGTTTTTACAATACATGAAATAAAAACTAAAAAAAATGTACACAATGGAACTTTTGCAATTACAAAAATATGAAGGGTAAATTTACAATATTTTGAAAAAAATAAAATAAAAATGTTGGAATGGACCTTTGATTGTGGAAGCTAGGGCACGTCTATGGAGGCACTAGGCACACAATCGTATGTAGGAAGGAACGATGGCCCGATAAGAGACTGGAGCACGACAACGAACGACTCCTAGTGTGGATGATGTATCGAGGCAAGGGCGGCAACGCGTGTGCGATAACTGCGTAAGGGATGCAGTGGACCCAAGGGCAACACAACGTGTGAGGCATGGAGGAGCTGGTGTAGGTCCAAGCATAGCGTGGGGGCGCGATCGCCCGTAGGCGTAGAGCAATGGTAAGAGATGTACAGGCGGTGGCTGCACGCGATGGCCGAAGAAAGAGGGTGCGGTAACCGCGTGAGTCTACGTGCAGGAGGAGGTACACGTGCTGATGGGGTGCGGCAGCCTGGAGGGGAACGACCGTGGGTTAAGGCGAAGTGCAATTGCTAGAGAGGGTGGATGTTCTATTGTGGTGTAGTCGTGCATGGGTAGCGGACTAGATGGGGCGCATGGCCGCGTGTGTCCACAGGCAAGTGTCTGTTGTTGAAGTGGAGGGATGGGGTTGGTGTGTGCAGAGGCACGGCTTGTGGTGAGCAGATGGAGGGCGGCCGGATGATTGTTGGGGGAGGCAACAGGGTGAATGGGAAAATAAAAATATTTGGGTGGGAATTTGGAGTAGAGAAGAATAAGAGGGAAAAAATATCATATAGAATAAAATAAGTAGGCTACTAAAAATAATGAAGAGAAAAGAAAATAAAAATGGAAAAATATAAAAATTAAATAAAAAAGAAAGTAAAATTATCAATTAATTAATTATATAAAAATAATAAAAGGAATAAATAATAAATAAATAAAAATAAGTAAAATAAAATAAAATAAATTATGAAAAATAATATAAAATAGCGTAACAAATGGCGGCTCCAGGAGCTGCCACATGTTGCTACCAAAAAAATCAAAAATTTAATGTAAATAAAAAAAAGAAATAACAGAAGAGGTCAAATCAAAAAGTAATCAACACAAAAATCTCATCTTTGCGAGATCTACAACTTTCGTAAAGGATCAAAACCAAAATAAACCATATGTACAAAGTGTATTTTTAGGGGTTCCTTATAGGTAGAAAATACCGAATTTTTGTATTTTGCAGATTTTTGACATTTTTTAATTAGAGAAAAATCAAAATAAAAGTAGAGAAAAAATGAAAAGAATATTTACAATTTAATCTATTTTTTGGGTTCATAATAACTGAGAAAATAAAAAGATAAAATAAGAGGTATTTTGGTCAATATGTACAATATGCAATAGGAGACCAAAACCCAAGTTTTACATATAAGCTCCAATTTTTATGAGACTGGTCTTGTTTAAAGATCTTTGAATGTATATTACTTTAAAAGTTATTATATCTAAATCGTACACTATATGAGAGAGATATGCGTATTTTAAGGTTCTTAGTCTCAAACTAATGCTTGAGTTTACGGGATGATTTTACAAGTTAATATTTTTTTTTGATATTTTTTCCTTTATTAGTGTTAATAATATATACACTATAGAATTTGTTTTATTGGATTTGGAGTTAGTATAAAAAATATAAAAATATGTGAAGTTAGCCAATATACATGTGAATATGTATAGATGAATTTGGCTCCTTATTTAATGCAAGTATGCATGCTAAAATGTGAACATTAATTCTACATGTATGAATGTGAATAATGCACAATAAAGGGATATATTGTTGGAAATGCGAGCCCACGGCGAGCCATTATGCAATAAATGTTATTGCAAATATCATTCCCTGATCTGAAATGAAGAATAATTAATTTACATAATAGGTCCCTTAGTACAATTAGGGTTATGTACCATGGCCATCTGAATAATCATACAGCTGTTGATTCAACTATTAAATCATAGAGGTTGATGCTTGGATGAATATCTAAAGGGTTAGATTGAGGACTTATCAAGCACCGTCAAATGATTGTTAAGAGATGATCTCCAGCCTGAGTAGGAGATGGCAATCCTTATCTCTGAAGGCTGATATCTGACCAACCTCTTGATGCGGGTCCTCTTCATAGGAATAGAGATTCGGAGGTGTCAGATTAGTTAGGTCGAAGAGTTGACTTAACGAGATCGAGATAACCAAAGTCCTATATCGTATGCTGTCATGATATAGGCATGCATCCTTTGACCGGAGACAGATGTGTTACTATATGTCTGAGTATGTACATTTGGCAGACCAATAGGTTGATGACCTAACCAAGGTCTATACACCGGCGCGCTGGTGTGCATATAAGGGCATATGAGTAATAAGATCTCTCAAAGGGATCATACAGGTTCAGTTACTGAACCGGAAGGTATGAGCTCACTCATGAGATATTGGGAAGAATCAAATTCCATGTGCATGGTCGTCTCGCTTTGGAAGCTTGACTGAATTTGTAGGTTTGATATATACTTTTGGAAAGTATATGATCAAGACCTAGGTATGATATACGCTTTTGGAAAGTGTATGATCGATACCAACTCCCAATGATCGAATGAGAAACTTACTGATAAAGCCATGAAGTAGACAGTATAAAGTTGATCCAATACTTCGGGTTTAATCCGAGTCTTCCAGTATGCAGGATGTACATGTATTGGGAATACCTGAGGGTGATGTGATCATAAACGATTGTATAACCATGATGCTTCCATTCCTAGGGAGTGATGAAACGGGTCTGGATTTTAGTGACTCCTCTCAGTAGAGAAGTGATCTGATCTTGGTCTAAGTGTTGGACATTGATCTGAATCTGATTCAGATGCAATGAGAAGATTAGATATACGGTCTTGATTTAATCAAGAATCTATGGGAGGCCCGCGATTTGGATTTGAGATATGATCTCAATATCCATGTCACTATACGTGGAACAATACAATCACCCGGTCCTTATCTCCAAGTATCTGCGGAGAAAGCGCATTATCCTTGAAGGAGTTCATGGATAATTCTATTGTTTATTTATGTATCTGAGCATTGAGAAAATGGATAATTAAATGTGATTTAATTATCATGATTAATATGAATTCTATTCATATTATAAAGAGAGTTGTCATAGATAATTAAATATGATTTGATTATCAAAGATGTAAATATTGTGAATATGATTCATGTTATTTGAGAACAAGATAATAGAGATCCAAGATGATTAAATGTGATTTAGTTATCATGGATATGAATAATGTGGATAGCAATACCCATATTAGTCATATATATTATAAATGTGATTTATAATATATAAGAGAGAGCTATTTGTAATTTACATTTGTTAATTAAATGTTAATGTGAATTGGATTCACATTGGACATTGAATTGAAAATGTAATTTACATTTTATTTTGGGTTGTGAATATGATTCACAAATTTTTCACTGGCAAGATTGCAATGTCTACAAAATAATTGTGAATTATTTTTCTGGAAGAATTTGCAACAAAAGTTGTTGCAAATAATGGAGATTACATAAAAGATGAAATAGCCACCTTCCTAATGGAGGAGGGTGGACGGCCACCACTCCCATAAGGAAAGGGAGGCCGTCCCACCTCTCCACATGGAGAGAGGCTTTCTCTCCTTTCATTATCTCCATGTATTGATGATTTAATTTTGTGATTAAATTGTGTTGATTTATCAACATATATTTAATTTAAATTAAATTAATTGTTGTTGGTTTTACCAACACAAATCTTAGCCATTAAAAGAAACACAATCAATGAGAGCCATTGGGTTTGTGTTGTCCCATGGATTGAGATCCATGGATCCCAAAACCCTATAAAAGGAGAGGCACCCCATTGCTCTTCTTTACACACACTATGCTTGAGAAGCATATCTCTCTCTTTCTATTCTATCTACATGCCCTCTCTCTCTCTCTCCCTCTCATGGCCGTCCACCATGGATGCCCTAGAGAGGTTCTCCATCGCTGCAGCGTTGTCGTTATGCTGCCCGATGGTTTGCTCGTGGAACTCCATCTAATTCAGCGTGCCTTGCTCGTGAAGAAGACGTCGGATCTCGTGTGTCGAGATCAGGAGATCCGCTGCTTGGATCATCAACATGGATTGTGAAAAGCACGCGGTTCATCCCCGCGCTCGCAAGCGTCTCCTCTGTCGGATCGGACTTGAGACAGGAGGTCTCCTCGTTTAGAGACTCGATCGCAACCACGCTTCAAGAGGTAACCCTAATACTTGTTTGTAGTTTAGACGAAACGATCCGAGAAGTGTTCTTGGATCATGTGGTTTCGTCACATGAAAAATTTTAATTTCCGCTGCATAGAACAACTAGTACGACTAGTCGTTCTTCGTCGTATTCGATACGACGATCACGCTTCCGTGATGCGCTTGAGGATCTAACCATATCCTTCAAGTGGTATCAGAGCCTTAGGTCGGTGTTTTTTGGATACGATTCATAAACCGAGGACGACTTGGGTTCATTAAGGTTTGCGAAAGTTTTCTTGCATTTCATTTTCGCATCTCTGTTTTGATATTATTTTCGGCACTGTTAATTATTTAAATACGAAAATAATAATTGGATTTTGTTCCCCATTAAATAAGGAAACCGTAAGATCTGAGTCTGCGTGATTTCGATTTTGTTTGCTCTAGATATGCTCATTTTAGTGAACATGTATCCACATTTTCGGGGACCGCGAATCTCAACGTAATTAAGATGTTAATTGCGGATTTGATACGCCTTGAAATACGTGCAAATCACTTAGGTTCTGTTGTAAATCAAATTAGCAAATTTTAGAAACTTACTTTGCTTAATTTGGATTTAAATTGATTTAGATATGGTATTTTTAGTAAGTGAGGGTCCTTGCTGAAATACTTTCCTAATCAAGAACCTAATGATTGTCATTTAATCAATTAAGTGAAATTAAATTGTTTAATTTCCTGGAATAATTGTGCATAAATATTTGAGAAATATTTTATGATAATTATTTCCTTAAATGACTTTACCCTAACCAATAAATGATTAGATGTGATCTAGATCAAGATTGGTTACATGATCTACTTGATCAACATTCCAACAAACATGTTGCTATAATGTTAATCAAAATTGTTTTGATTATTATTATATGGTATAATTTCGGTTGAAGAACCGATAATCATCTCATGTACAAAATAATCTATTTTGCATTATCCTTTCCCGAGGTGGATATGGTGTCTAGTCGGAGAGCATTGGGGTTGCGGGTTGCAACGTATGTGGTCCGTCCCACTCTCGTCGCAACTGGACATGACAGCGGGTAGGGTTAGTATAATGCTTAAGAAATCATGATCTATTTCTTATTATTAAAATTCGAAATAATACGTATTTGAGATAATACCATAATTTCAAGTAACAATTACAAATGTTTGTTGGATATTAATTGGATCATTAATTTAATATGATTAGATTAATTGGAATCCTATTAAAATTAAAACACTCTATTATGAATAGAGATGTTATTTCCCTTGGAAGAATTAATCATTACGAATATGATTCATAGTGATTAATTAGAATTTGAATATGATATGGAGGATCACATAAGTGACATCCATGGTCTCCCGTCAAGGCGGAGGGTTCCGTCACCAGGGATTGTATGTAGGAGACGCCTGTCCGAAGTGACAGCTCCTATATGCAAGCGCATCTAGATCGGGTTCTTTGCTTCTCGAAAGAGTAAGGCCGTATACGTAGTGACCCCAATATCGGATCCTCATATTATTGGGGCGATATTGGATTGCGTATAGCGAGTACTATTCTTGTTGACGGTTGGTTCAATTAACAACGGGTCAACATTGCCTTAGGGGCGGTGGGCCCGGGTGTTAAAGATTGAATTGGGAAATGCAAGTTGGACTTGCAAGGAGGAATGTGTTCCCGCTTCTTTTTATCCGAGTTGTAGGTTCTCATATTATTGGGATGCAACAAAGATAAGGAAGGAGATCCCAGATCTTGCCCGAGATATATTGGTAAGTATATCTCTTACATTGAAAGTGATTAAGGGAATGAACTTTCAGTGTTGACATGACAAGACAACTTTGATATAAAAATTCCTAAATCAAAGTAAAATATGTATATATATAAATGTATACACTTATGAAAATTTCTTATTTCAGATAATCCTTCATTAAAACCCACTCAATGATATACTCAACAATAACCAGTAGAATATCATGGATTGGACTCATGATCCAGATATTGTACCTGCTGTTGGACACATAATGTATGTGGTTGCAATGTGCAAGTTTCCTCATAATAATGAGGAATGACAATTAAATAGATAATAGGACTACAGCCCTAGGGTTTGTATGTCTCTATAGTTTTGATCTCATCGGATGTACTTTGGAAGTAACATGTCGATGATGATCGCAATTGTCAAATAATCCTTATAAAATCATTGAAGATATTCTTGAATACATATGTGCTCTCAACATTTAATCATGAGTGACATGGTTCTCTGCATCATGTAGAATGGTAGCTCTATAAGAGATGATGTATTCAAATTGTTTGAGTACCTACCTAAATCTATGTTTTAAGAGTTTAGATGGATGTAGATGATGAGTGTCATCATTCTATTATCTATACTCTAGTCATTCATAAAGCTTCATAATATTCATATTATATGAATTTAACGAAGCATGTATAAATGTTGAAATGCTCTTACATTAAATTCTTTTGAATTTAACATAAGAGATCCCTAGTCTTAAGCAATGGTTGCTTATAGATAAAGGGAGCGCAGTGGAAGCATGGGTTGGACCCGAGTAAGAAGTATGGTCAAAGAGTTGACTGTACATCTATGACTTCCATATGTCATCCGAAGAGTTGGATGAATGCCAATACTGCAATTAGTTGATGTGTTGATAGTATGACTATCAAGTATGTCTAGAATCCTTAGAGAAGGACTCGGATGGAGCATTGGATTAATCGGAGGGACGTCGAGGCCCGAGGCTCGAGCACCATGCCGGTGGCGGCGCACGGCGGCGCTAGGTCGCCGGATCGATGGTCTGAGCACTCCCTCCTCGCTGCGACACTACCCTCAGCTTGCTGTCACTCAGGCGAGAGCAATGGAGGTCCTGGGGTGGAGAATGTGCGAGCCAAAGATACTGGAATCGTGCAGCGTAGCTCAAATTAAATAGGGTTAGGGGTCCGAGAAGATGGGAGTCGGGTGACTCGATCGGAGCGCGGACCCCGATGCGATCCTCCAGGAGTGGATCTCGGATCTGCAGGGAAGGAGTAGGACATGGGGTTTAAGGATTTGAAGGTCGGATCAGGCGGGGAAAATGTGGAGAAATCGGGTCGGTTGACTGGATCCGCAAGGAGGGGGTCCGCGGGGGAGAGTTGACCGGGGGTCAACATCCCCCGTGGACTTATTAGGTGCAACCATTTATTAAAATTTTGTAAATTCAATAATAAATAGAAATAGGTCGAATTTCGAAAAACTCAAAACGTAAAAAATGTTTCTTTTATTTTAAATTAATTTTTGGTGAATTTTATTTATTTTTTTGAAATAAAAATTAGGTATTTACAATATAGTATTATATATAGGTATATATACAATATTGAATTTTTGATTTTTATTTATTTATTTATGTACATTTTTATTCCAATTTTATTTATTTATAGGATAAAATTTGGAATATTTTGGTATGTTTATTTTATTTTTATATTTTAATCACAAGGGTAAAATAAATACTTATGTACATTTATATGCATGGTATATACACAATGTTTATTTTGATTTTTATTTTTATTCTTTTCATTTTATTTTTGTTTGAATGGTTTTGTATTTTATTTATTCACAACCTGAAGTATAGAATATATACAATTTTTATGGGATTTTAATTTGTTTATTTATAGGGCTAAATAAATAGCTATGTGGTCTTATGTACATGGTGAATATACACGTGAAGAAGATATTTTTATTTCTTTTAATTTTCTTATTTTTATTTTGGTTTTGTATTTACAAATATATACAAACCCATTTTTATTTTTATTTTTATTTTTAGAGGAAAATATTTTTATTCTATTTACAGGTATATGTATAAAGGTGAGCTTCCTTATCTCTCTCTACTTGGGCTTTTATGTGGTCAGGCCCATGTTGAGCCCTCCCTTGGGATTAGGTCGCTCAATTTTTATTTTAATTATCTCCCTCTTTTTCTTTTGTCTCTTTATTCTTTTATTTATTCACAAAATCATGCTAATTATTCATTTTTACACAATGCATGCTTTTTGATAATTATTTGTATTTACATGAATATACATGTGTTTGGCAAAGGTTTTGTAGCTAAAATAAAAGAATAAAGAGTGATGAATGGGTATTCATCAATGCTGGCAATCTTAGACTACATCAGATTGAGATGCCCAAGAGGATAGTACTTGTACATGAATGCAGATTTCAGATCCTCCCTAGTCGTCGCCACCTTCCCCAAGTGGTTAATCCAGTACAAAGATTTACCCTGAAGATTGAATGGAAAGGCACTCATCTTGACTACTCCCAATAGAATGTTGGGGTAGTGAGTGGTACTACAGATACGGTTGAGTGCTGTAGATGGATATATGGCTCCTCATTTGAGTTCATGTGGAAGCTGGGGAGGAGCGAAAGGAGTTGAGGCTTCAACTCGAAATGTTCGTAGATCGGTGGTATTTGGATCCACTCAATAATGTGACCGCCCTAAGGGTTGTATGTCTTCTTCAAGGTAGGTTTGGGCCGACCTCTCCTTGCTTCTCCCTCGGCTCCGTGAGGTCCATCTACAGAGTGATTATCCTCATTATTACTGCGTTCATAAAACCCTCCTCTAGGATTTCCTTCCATCTCCTCTAATCTTCTCCTTAGTTCATTTAACGTATCTTGAAAGTGACCTGGGCCAGTGCTAAGTCGATCAATTGCTATTGAATGACCCGAATGGAGGCTAGGAGCTGACTATTGACCTCATTCTGATTAGTGCCCTGATCGTATTTTGCTTAGTGCTGGGGAGCTGTGGTCCCTTTCCTCTGCCTATGGGAGACATCTCTGTTTCTGATTGTGAAGATGCCAGCTCCAGATCAAGGTCAAGATCTACAATGGGAAAGATACTCCGATCAATCTACATGTAGGCATCGATTATATGGAATAATTCAGAATTAGGGTCAATTTTGAATTTTATTAAGGATGGAGAGGTGTATGGAGTAAAATCAATCTCCATCCAAAAGGGACACAACTCGTGAAGAGAGTTTTCTCGGTTTGTGGGAGATAGAAGAAGCAGGGAGTCTTGAGGGTGGTTCACAGAGTCCGAAGAGTGACTATCCTCATTATTACTGCATTCATAAAATCCTCCTCTAGGATTTCCTTCCATCTCCTCTAATCTTCCCCTTAGTTCATTTAACGTATCTTGAAAGTGACCTGGGCCAGTGCTAGGTCGGTCAATTGCTATTGAATGGCCCGAATGGAGGCCAGGAGCTAACTATTAACCTCATTCTGATTAGTGCCCTGATCGTATTTTGCTTAGTGCTGGGGAGCTGTGGTCCCTTTCCTCTGCCTATGGGAGACATCTCATTTTCCGATTGTGAAGATGCCGGCTCCGGATCAAGGTCAAGATCTACAATGGGAAAGATACTCCGATCAATCTACATGTAGGCACCGATTGTATAGAATAATTCAGAATTAGGGTCAATTTTGAAATTTATTAAGGATGGAGAGGTGTATGGAGTAAAATAAATCTCCATCCAAAAGGGACTCAACTCGTGAAGAGAGTTTTCTCGGTTTGTGGGAGATAGAATAAGCAGGGAGTCCTGAGGGTGGTTCACGTAGTCCGAACCACGAACCTGGGAATCGACCCAAATTATTGGAGATGTCAAGCTTGAGGAGTCGATGTGCGTGTTGGTGGAGTCCCGACAAAGCCATTCTGGGGTTGACATCTTGAAGGAAAAAAGTGTATGATTATGGAGGAAAGATACAATGATGAACAAGGAATAAATGGAGAGTAAAATAGGAGAAGTCTCACGACGAGCGAGGGTCAAAGAGAGGTATGAAAAGAAGTGACAAAATGTTCAAGTGCGCGGGACTTGATCTTTGGACCTAAGCTAAATCGAACAAGCACAATACAAAATGGGTTCACCAACTCAATTCATTGTGAAGCCGAAAGAGTTAGTTTATTTTTATATTTTCAATATTAGAGCTATGAGTGGGGCAAAAATTGTCACGACTCCTTATTGGCTTGCCCTAGAGGAGAGCATGTACCACCAGGAAAGTATCCCCATACTTGTTCCATCTCCTTTGTATCATGTGATCTGCACTTTTTGAGGTCCTCAATATCGATCATGGGGGGCTGCTCAACCAAAGAAAAGAGAGAGGAAGCCGATAGGTAAAACCACTACTTCCCTCGCAAGCGAGGTACTCGGATGCGAGATGATGAGACAGACACCCCCATGAGGGTGTGACCTATGCTTAATACTTCGAATCAAGTTGGATCCTGTATTCGAGGTGAGAGCACCATCATTAACAAGACCCTACTCATCTATGTATGATAGAATCAACAATACTTCACCGGTCCCAAGTGATAGTTGAGCAGCCATAGATCGGGTTTTTGCCTCTATTCCTTACGAATCATGTCTTGATCTATTTGGAATGTACCTGAAGGAAAAGAGGTCTTTGTGAACCCAAACAATGATGTTCGTTAAGAATTTTAAGTAGGTCAAAGTTCAATTAACTGTGCCAATGTTTTAATTTTCAGATTTTCACCTTTTTTTTGTTTCTTTTCAATGCAACGTGGCTAATGATTTTTTCAATTTTTTAAGTCCTAGGTGCTCAAAATAAGAGGGATAAAGCGACAAAGCGATGCAAGGTGATTCAAGGATGTAAATCTCACACTTGAACCTAAATGACGAATGCAAAGATAGAATTACTTACATCGCTTCCCAACTTTCTCCGCATGGGATGCAAGGAAGGAATTTATAAACCTAATCTATATTCATGATATGCAATAAAGGAAATTACCGTAAGAAGAATTTGCTATTAGACATGAAGAACCAAATGTTGATTACTCAAAAAATGAAACCCAAAGGTCTGGTCTTGAAGACTCTTCGGTGCCTGCTACTATGGTTCCTTCAAATGCTATGTAGAGTCTCTTACGACGCTCGGTTCCAAGTTTAAGTAATGAACAATTAATTATTTAACTATATATAAACATTGGGAATTATAGGTACATGCTTATATTAGGTGCTTGGACCTAGTTTACCAAGCAAGAAATCCTAAAAGGCTAGGGGTTCATTCTACAAAACAAATGAAAATAAAGTGGAAAACACAAAACACTAAAAACAAAGAAAATAAATGCGAAGAAAACACGATAAACATAGTGAGACCCCAAGTGTACATGCACTTGGTAAAATAGGCCAAAGTGTCCAAAGTTTAGTCCACCTGTATTATCACAAAATAATAATGGAAAATAAAAATGACACTCTCTCATAAAAATAAAAGAAAATGAACTATGCTAAATACTCTCTCTTGTGTTGTCTCCAAGTGGCCAACAAGAGGAATGTCCCCTCTCCTTGATATTTGGGTGTTTCAACCACCTAAGCGGTCGTTGTCGCCTCAGGGTCTCTTGCAAGAAATATAGAAGAGAAATTATTAGCACAGTTAAACAATTATCTCAAATAAAGTGAAAATGAAATCAGAAAAATCTATCCTACATGTTGATCCTCGACAACGACGCCATTATCGACACTAGTTTTGTGAGGGTCTAATGTTCCACACAAGGTGGAACACTGTCGTTGAGGAGACCACTCACGAAATCGGATGTCAAAAAACAAAACCCATGAATAAATGAAGTAATGCAAAGCAAGAATGTGGAGTTAGAATCTATTATGAACTCTACAATAAAATGTGTATAGTCGACAAGTATAGTACGGGTCGAACACATGGAGTAAGGAGAATAGATCACACAAATTGGCAAAAACGACAATGAATGTTTTTCTGTTTTTATAGGGATTTTTGATTTTTTGTGGGATTTTAATATTTAATTTTTGAATTTTGAATTTATAATTTTTTTGTTTTTAATTATATATATATTTTTTATATTTTATATTTTTTGATTTTTAATTTTTCTCTTTTGTTATAGGTAATATATGTATATAACTATACAACTATATATAGCTAATATAATAGATTTGAAATATAAATATATATAAATAGAGAAAATAAAATATCCTAAGTATAGTACTTTTTATTTTTAAGGATATTAAAAATATTTTTGTTTTTTCTAATAATTATAGCAATAATAAGAGTAATATAAGTAAATACAGTTGTATATATATGTAATATAGGCTAGTGTATATATATATATATAGCTATAAATACTCAAAATGCACAAAATAAAATCTTTTTATCTTTTTTTATATTTTAAGCTATTTTCGTGATTTTAATCTTAATTTTTTGTTAATATTTATATTTTTTATTGAATAAAAATAGGAAAACAGTTAGCAATAATATGTGGCTGGATTATTTCGGATTTCAAAATATCCAAATAGTTCAAAAATTTCCAAACTAATTTTAATGTATTATATACGCTATAAAGAAAATACAGGAACATAAAATGAATTTTTTGAATTTTTACAGATTTTTTTATAATTTTTTAAATATTAGAGAGTATTTATAATTTTTTGGGTTTTCTTTTGTATTTTTTAGTTATTTTTGGTATGCAGGTTCAAATTACAGCAATAAATAACTCATTTTTTTAGAATTTTTCAATTTTTTGTTTTTAATGTAAATAGGGAATAAATGCCATGTTTTTACATTTTTAAAAATAGAAAAATATTTTAAAGGGAGCGAAAAATATGTGTGATTTAGTAATATGTTAAGGATAAAGAAATTTCCTACATATTTTAGAAGTAAAATGATATTTTTAATGCAAGATATAAAGAAAATAGAAATGCAATACTGGCAAGGACTGAAATGCAATTAAAATTAAATAAAAACGCAATTCAGAATAAAACCAAAGTTTTGGGGACTCCGCACAATTTTCCCACAAGTATTTAAATCATATAATATTGGTAGAGGTACGTATGCAATATACAAAACATGGTAGGGAATACATGCAAAATATCCCAAAAGTTTTAAACTGAGTCACAACTAGTCTAAATAATAACACAAACTCATGAGGGGGGTGGTCCCTACAAAAAACCCACCACCTCACATCTATGGGCACACGAGGTGATGTGGCGATGGACCTAGTTGCAAATACCACAAGTACGGGGGTTGATGAATATGTTATTCATCACTCTAATTAGCTGAAAATAGAGCTTCATCCTGAGAATTTAGGTTCATTTGCATGTTAACCTCATAAAATTAACTTTCAGACACCTGTAAATAATACGCATAAATTAACACTTCATACTGCATTCATAATCATCCATGCATTTTTAATTAATTCATGCTAACTTCAATTGACCTCAAACCTCCGCTATTGTGTACATATCACCAACCTTAATCTAAAAAATCCTAAAAAATGCTAACGTATAAATATGCAAAATAATCTCAAACCCTAATTTTAGAACAGACAAACGGAAGCACTGATATCTCTCGCATACAATGTTCAAATGAACTCTACTCACTTTTGAATTAATGTACATTCAAATATCTACAAATCAAGACCAAATTCAAAACAATCGAAGTTCATTTGTTAAAATTAGGTTTTGGGACCTAACTGTGCATTGTGCATTTTTGCTGATTTTGACCCATCATTTCATGTACATATTTCACTCATTTTAATATTTTTTTTCATTTATTTAATTTATTCATTGTTTTAGTAAATTACATAAAAATCAAAATCCAAAAAATCAGAAAAGTAATTAAAATGACATGTTCTGACTTGAGCTTTCTAAAATAATCCGCTTGTACACAAGTAACTGCCCTAATTTTTATGAAATGTTTAACAACCATAAAATTCTAACAAATAACATTTAAGTTTCTTACATTATCTCACATCATGTGGTATTTTTGCATGCATTTCCTTTTCATCAGAAAATCAAATAAAAATTGCAAGTTAAAAAAATGGTATTTTATATACATAAAATATCACGAAAAAAATCATATCTTGCATTATGCATTTCATTTGCACTGAGTCCTCCATGAACGTTGTAGATCACATTAAGATGAACATTTTTTATGTTGGGAATTTTTGCATTTGATGTCATTTGGTATTTTTTATCTATTTTTCTTTCATTTTTAAGTCCTGGTCAATGCACAATCAACAAGTCATGTGGCGCAACATCACTAAGCCACCTGGCGATGTGGTCACCATTCTTTTTCTCTCATCACATGCAGAGCATGCGTCCACCTCTACCCCTTACGCACATGCCTAGCACACGATACCTGACCCCCTCCTCCTCACGTGCCCTACACGTGTGGGCCTTCTTCTCCCTCTTCTACATGGTGCCACCTTGCAAACCCACCATGCGCTGCCTCTTCCTAAGCTAAGTTGCGCTACTCTAACGGAGCTCCTACACTTCCTCTCTACCCCTAATGAACCATATCTCCAGTGCCCTCATTAGAACACCAACTCCAACCTCTGATGATCTCACAAAAGACCCAGCTTCCTTTATCCTCGCCACCTGCTCGAACCCCACGACGACCGCCTCCATTGTGTGCCATCCATCTCCTCAACATCTAGAACCCAACAACCCGAAGACCTCTTCCATCTTTTCTTATATTATCTCCGGCCAACCAACTACCCTTATCCCCTTCACCTAACCACGCAACTATCGTGGCTGACCCTACTCTTCCTGTCTCTTATCACTGTTGCACCCCCTCGTTGACCAAACTTCCGATTCCCGTCCCCTATTTAACCCACAATCGACATCCTATCACAAGATCGACCTATATCTGCCGTTATCTCCACTGAAACAAGAGAGAGAGAGGTAGTTGAGAACTGGGCTGGTGACAACGACCCGTGTCAGGGTGAAAACCTCGCCTCTAGATGCGATCCAAGGTCATCTCGACCTTGCTGCCCCTTCGTTCCTTGAAGAATGGCTAAGAGTCGCTATTGCTGTGGCTCGAGTCAATTACTAGAAGTAGAGACCTTTGCTCCTCCGTCCTGACGAACCCACCTCTTTAACACTCACCAGATCCCATGCTCCCATGCTCTAGCCCTCTCCAATCGACCATCGACCCGTGCACCTCCCACCTCCTTGTCGTATTCTACTCGCTCCTCCACCGTGTAGGAGCACTTCCACCTTACGCTTCTCCATCGATCATCGACATCGCAACTGTAATCTCTCTGTAGTAGCCAAGCCGAGCCAAGGAACACAGACTCCAGAACCAGGCTACAACAACTGCACGATCAAGAACTCCCTAGATTCGTGCCATTCAATTTCTCCTAAATTAGGGCCATCAGATCAACAATGATCAAATGCCCTAGATTCGACTCTAAATCAAAGTCCACACCTTCATCTTCGAGCATCCCCAAAGCAGCCAAACCTGCCACATGGAGGTTCCACATTCAAGCCGCTGCCCAAGCCAGTCCTCGTGCTATTGCATGTCGCTAGGAAAATTGTAGACCTGTCCTCGTAACTCTTCATAATGACAAGAAAGTCCTCACATGCTCATGAACGCGCTCCAGGGGTATATTGCACCGATGCCCTGTTGAGTTCCCGTATATTTCAAAGTGACCCATGCAACGAGCAATTTACAAGAAGGCCCTATCAATTTCACCAAATTGCACAAATACCCCTCTTAAGGTCCATATTGCAAAAAAAATATTTATTTTATTTACTATTTAGTCCCTAGAACTATAATTATTCATATCTTGAACATTATTTATCGGAATTTGACGTTCTTAGCATCGTTTTGATGCCTATCTGATTGTCTGAGCATTAATAAATAATGGTTCATATTATTCACTTTGAGCATCTTTATTCTTATTCATTGATTTATTTATCATTAATTTTTGCATTAATTGAGGGAAATCTATTGGGCAGATTACTTTAATATTAATTATTAAATTATATCTTAGGTTAAATAAGGGGGAGGATATTTGTATTGCTTTACTTAGCTTGCTCCTCTACATTTATCAATGTGCATCATATTGTTGTATCATTTAAAAATCACAAAAATAATGCATTTATTTATTTCTCACCATATAACATATCATTAATTTCTTGCATTAAAATTAATTTTAAAAGTCATGCATCATATTTATTATTGAATTAATTGCATCTCTTCCTTTGAAAACTCTTATTGAATTAAAGGACACCAAAATACTTTTCTTCTCTTCCTTTGAAAACCCAATTTCCTGAATTATTAAAGATTACTTTTAGATCCTCATATTACCTCCATGAGTTCAACCTTGGGACTTACCCAAGTAAAATAGATAAATTTTGACCGCATTAAGACTTAATTATCTATATCATTTATTAGTGTGATCAATTTTTGACGATTCACTGTATTTCTTGGCTACAACAACATCAACATTTTAATTATTAATTTCACATATATAATGTAGGGAATTTAACTCTCGTCAAATGGATCTGTTGCTGGGGAGGTATATGGTTTAGTATTAATTTTTAGGTAATTTAATTTTTAGGTTTTTCTATCCCCAATTAGTCCAACCCCTGGTGTTCTCTGTTTATTTGATTATTTTTGTCAGTATTTTCATTTATTTTAATTTTTGTATATATTTTTGTGAATATCTCTCTATTTTTTTGTACTAGGTACATGGTATCTTGGAGCAGCTCTCTCGGAAGCTGACACAACTCGAAGCAACCGGAGGCAGGCGATTCTATGGATCGAGCCCATTGAAGAGGTGCGAAATTTTTTTGGAGAGAGAGCGTTTTTCTTTTATATTTGCAATTAATTTGTATTATTTTGCCTATTTCCAGCGGTCTTCATTTGAAGACTCGTGTTTGTACCCAGATTGGACACTCGGCCTATCGACCCCTATTTTGTGGTGATTGGCGTAATCCTAGGATTGCACCATGACTATTATAGCTACTAGGTTTCTTTTTGTACTTGTAGGATTAAACCCATATTCCACTTAATTAGACGGACAAGATCATATTTTACTTAGCCGAATTAATTTGTTCTATCACTCGCTAATAGAAATTCTTGTTATAGGAGCGGTTTTCCAGTGCATTCATGTAGATTAAAATTTCAATTATGTTGAGCATCCTGCATGAAGTTTGTGAGGAAGCACTGTGAGTATCTCTAACTTTGCATTCATCATTGTGTTTTCTCGTTGCATAGCTTATGTGATTCTCGCTCGATTTTCACTCACATAGTATTAAAAGGAAATTGGAATCCCCATGTAGATGTGTATTGATATCCACTCAAATTCAAAGAAAGTGATCGCCAAATAAAATCAGGACTGCTAACATTATTGACTAATTAAAAACCAGATAAATTTTGAATATAGTTGTTTGTGGGAGAGGAACCCTATCTTTGTATGCATAATATATTGTGCTTGTTGAGAGATGAGGATGCATCCCTAGGATAGTGGCCAAAACCCACCTTTTAATCTTCATAATTGGACTCATATCTTGTTTTTCACCAATTTAAAACCAAACATATAATCGACCAAACTTTCACGGCCTTCACCATGTGAGTTGGTGAATTTTGGGGTTTTGCATTGTGTATTGAATTACGTGCATTCAAAGCTCATTGCACTTGCATCCATATATTGAGATTCGTAAGTCATTTCACCTTCATTTTTGAAGATGTCAGAATTTCTGTATTGACGATCTGCTGATCACCCTATGTTAAACGTGTCTTGTTGTTGTAGTCGGGAAATCATGATCGATCAAAAATTAACCACACGAGTTGATAAATCGATGAATTAATTAATGTGCGGTTTAGTGTATTTTTAACCTAGGCAAGCCTCAGGGATGACTTAAGGAGGCAAAGGAAAAATGCCGGATCAAACTAGACGAATCAGCTTACGATTTTCCAAGCGAAAACTTTCTTTTTTATTTTTTATGCAAAATAAATGCAAATGCAAGTATGTAGATGAATGATGAACCTCCATTTCGTCATCTTTATTCTACCATTTTGGCCTAAAAAACCCTAGTAAATGCATGTAAATACCCCTAATTCATGCATTTTAGCATCCATGCATGTGTATGTAAATAGTGTACAAAATATGATTTTTAAAGCCAGAATCATAGAATAAAAAAGAAAAGAATAAAATATTGTAAATATTTTATGACCCGAAACTCTGAGACCTAGGCATCTCGATGACTAGGTCCATAAGGAATAAAGTAGGGGGAGATAAGGGCCAAAATACAATAAAAATACCTTTTATTTAATTCATTCTGGGACCTATTTTTGGTTCCACTTTTTATACTTCAAATAAAGAAACTTCGTACATGAAAGATGTAGACAATTTAATATAGAAAAATACAAAATTGATTTCATTCAAAAACAATGTTCAGATAAAAAGTTATGATCTGAATAAGTTTCCAAAACCCCAACTTCCCAGACCTGTATCTCTCAAATAAAAACTAGAAATGTATGAAAATCACCTTTAATTATATATAAGTTTTCATGAGCTATTTAATGAAAGTGGTTTCATATTTTTCGGAGTTACGGTTTGAAAGTTGAGTTTTGGGCCCCTTTTGTATACTTGTACAGATTAAAATATTCATTTTATTTATTATTCTTTATTTTGGTAATTTCATATTTTTATAATTTTTTAAATATTATTTATAATATATATGTATAATAAAATAGGAATAAAAACACAAAGAAAACATAAAAATAAAATACACATATGCAATACATAAAAGAAATACCAACATAAAAGAAATACCTATGTCTATACCTATGAAGAATATATATCTATTTCATTTTAGTATACAAAACACATCAGAAAAAAAATAAAAATATATTTAAGTTCATAAAATTAATTATGAATTTATAAAATAATAAAAAATAATAAAATTATATATACAAAATAAAAATAAAATGTTAAAATATATAGATACATATACCTATATGACCCAAAAAAGGAAACTTGTGTTTTTACACTTCTAAAAAATAAGTAAAAATCATAATAAAATAATTTATAAAATAATAAATATTTTTATTTAATAACAAAAAATTAATAAATTAATTTTCTATTTTTAAATGATTTTACAAAACTTTTTTTCAGGTTTTTCGTGGTTGGTCCACGTGGACCAACCAGGAGGGCTGGAGAGTTGACCCGCGGTCAACTCTCTGACCCGCACCTGCCAGTACGTCAGACCTCATTTTTGTCCCCTGTTTGCGGATTTTTCGAGGTCAAAGCTTTCTTCCTTTCGTGTCGTATCTTCTCCACTTTTGCTCCTCGATAGTCCAGAATGCACGCCCTATGCTTGCCTTGGGCGGTGCATCGCTGCAATTTCTGTTGCACCTCTATCTTCGGAGCCCGTTCACCACCTATTCAAAAATACCCATCACCGACCCTTCCTCCTTTGAACCCTTTCTTGGCGAAGTTTAGACCTCCGGGAGCATGTGGATTGACTCCGGTGACAGGGGAGCCTCCAGCACTCCCGTGTGAGGTACGACGAGGTCAGGAGGGCCGTGTTCCACCTTCATCTCCGGCCTTGGGCCGTGAGGTTTATCTTGGGCATATCAGACCTTGAGGTCCACTTTTTTTTTCTCATCTTTTGCATTTTTTGTTTCACTAGAGCCTGAGGATTCGACTACCATCCTTCTTGTGTTTCATCCGTCGATTCACCTCTGCCACCTCCCTCACTGGAGCCTGCTCCGGCGAGCCTTCATTTCGCTCTTCGACGCCTTTTTTCGACTATTGGCGGGTCGAGGCATTTTACCACCGACCTTAGTAACCATCCTGCAGGTACCTGGGGAAGAAGAACGCCTAGAGGGTGATTTTGGCATCTCGCCGGAGGAACCTGGGATGCCCCCGCTTCTTCGACGGTGTGGAGGCTCTACGGTGCTCCTCTGCCCTTTTTGGAGCCGCCAACGCCTTGTGAAGACATGCAGGAGCATCGGGCACCATTTTGAAGACCTGCTGGAGCGCCGGAGAGGGAGGATCTCGTTGGGGAAACTTCACAGCGGCGGAGTTCTTCCGCGTTCGTCGTCCAGCCCTGGCCACCGTTGGATTTCGAGGTTGCCCCAGAAGCTACATGAACCGTTAGATCTTTCCCGGCAGATGTACGACCAAGGGGCCAGGATCTAATCCTGATCGTTCATCTGCGAAGGGGTATCGGGACACCGGGTCGCGATACGTGGCATTAATGACTGTCCATCAGCCATCCGATCAGTTAGCCTGGGTATTTTGCACTTTTAACCCCAACGATTTTTGTATTTATTATGTAGTATATTAAATCTTTAATCTGAATTTATTATTTCTGTAATATTTACAAAAAACCCCTTAAACTTTGTCGTATTGCTAAAAGGTCCTTGGCCACGTCACCTCACGTGACACGCACACGTAAGGTGAGTGGCCATTTTGCTGAAAAGCCTTCAGCCATTTTCATATTTCTACTCAGTACTAGAACTTTAAATTCAAAGTGTAATATTTTTGGTTAAATTGCAAAAGAGCCCTCGGGTTTTTGTTATTTGCTTCTAGGTCCCTACCAGCTCACGTGTTGCGTGCACGTGACCCTAGAGATTTTGCACTTTCCTCCCCGGGGGCTCGCGTATTTGTAATTAGTCCTAGAATTTTGTTAAGTAGTTATAACTTTCTAGATAAATTGGACTTTGGCCCCTGAGGTTCTGGATATTTACAAATATGCCCTTGCTAGTAGTGTAGTTTCTCTTTGTTATCTCCAATTATTTCATGCATCTGTAAAATTCGAAAAATAACCAAAAAAATAGGCACAAGTTCCTGTTGCATTGCTCTACCACGCTATATTTTTAATTTGCAATTTTTTTGATTTTTTTATTTATTAAAATTCAAAAGCATGCATTTTCTTCACTGTTTTCATTAAAAATACATACAAATTATAAAACATTTTTGAAAAATTCCAAAAAATTACATTTCGTGTGTTTTTGCATATTTTGACTTTAAACCAAAAATCACAAAAAATTATAAAATAAAAATCATAAAATAGAAAAACTCTCAAAATCTTCATAAAAAATTTATAAAATCCATAAAAAATCTAAAAATTGTGTTTTCTGTTCCTGAATTTTATTTATTGTATTATATTTAGTCAAAAATTAATTTAAAGAATTTTTAACACTGCTTGATATTTTTCATCTCCATTTTAATTTTGGCCATCAATTTTGCTCACTATTTTTAGTATTTTGACTTTAAAAATACCAAAAAATTAGGAAAAATTTAGAAAAATCATAAAAAATTAGAAAAATATAAAAAGCCTAAAAACATTTTATATACTGTAATTTGGAAAATTTTTCCTATTTATATATCTCTCTCATCTCTCTTGTATATATATATATATCCTATATAGTCTTATATCTCTCTATTAAAAGAAAAAGAAGATATACAAGTACAAAAAATGAAAAGAAAATACAAGATCAGTTAATTAAAAATCTAAATATAAAATTATAAAATCAAAAATTAAATAAAAAATAGAAAATTAAAAACCTACAAAAATAACACACTTATAGACATTTGATCACTATCATTCTTGAGCTTGTTTGCCCCGATCTATCATGCTTGTTCCCTGGGTTCGACCTTTACATACTTGCTTATATACACACCTTTTATGTAGATTTATAATAAATTTTAACTCCACAAATTTACTTTCATTACTTGATTTATATGTTGTGGGTTGATTGTTAACTGAATATCGGATTTCTGAGCGGTCAATGGATCGACTGTATTCCCGCCTTGTGTGTAATATACGACGGCTCGATTTTTGGGTTCATCAATAAACAAGATAGTAAGAAATTAATAAACTTAGCTAAATTAATTTTAATGCGAAATTAATCCAATTTAGCGAAATTGTATTTTTCCTAAAAATCTAATCCAATGATGGATGCAAAATATTTTTTTGGAATTTTCGAGGAAAAATTGCAACAATGAAAAATACAAACTTTTTAGGGGTTTTTAATGCAATTTTCCTTGCAACATAATGTAAAAATTATGAAAATTTTACTAGAACTTAAACATGATGAAAGTAAGCTACAATATTGTTTGGGATCTTTTCGAGAATATATGAATTTTTATGATTTTTTAATAAAAATAGAGTTACTATGAGTATTTAATTCCTATTTATTCCAAAAAATATATTAATCCAAAATAAAAATATATCAAAAAGATATTTAAATTAACTAAGAGAGTTGAAATTTCGCAAAAATAATATTCATGGATTTAATTAAAAATCATTTACTGAAATCACTCAGCTATTTATTTTAGGAAAACGACAATCCAATTTTGTTGAAATTTGGAAATAATTAAGATACACTCATACACATCATCTCTAAGTTCATTTTTAAAATCAATATTTAATAAAATATGAACTTCAGACCTTGAATTGGGTAAAATATGCAATTCTTCACAAAAATAATTTAAATTAATTTTCTAATTCTCACAAAATTACAAATAAATAAGCAACATAGAGATAATTATATGGTCTTCAACGTGTAATTTTTATATAAATAATGAAGAAAAATAGATGTCCAAATTAGAGCATAAATGAATGGGTGTTTTTACAATACATGAAATAAAAACTAAAAAAAATGTACACAATGGAACTTTTGCAATTACAAAAATATGAGGGGTAAATTTACAATATTTTGAAAAAAATAAAATAAAAATGTTGTAATGGACCTTTAATTGTGGAAGCTAGGGCACGTCTATGGTGGCACTAGGCACACAATCGTATGTAGGAAGGAACGATGTCCCGATAAGAGACTGGAGCACGACAACGAACGACTCCTAGTGTGGATGAGGTATCGAGGCAGGGGCGACATCGCGTGTGCGATAACTGCGTAAGGGATGCAGTGGACCCAAGGGCAACACAACGTGTGAGGCATGGAGGAGCTGGTGTAGGTCCAAGCATAGCGTGGGGGCGCGATCGCCCGTAGGCGTAGAGCAATGGTAAGAGATGTACAGGCGGTGGCTGCACGCGATGGCCGAAGAAAGAGGGTGCGGTAACCGCATGAGTCTACGTGCAGGAGGAGGTACACGTGCTGATGGGGTGCGGCAGCCTGGAGGGGAACGACCGTGGGTTAAGGCGAAGTGCAATTGCTAGAGAAGGTGGATATTCTATTGTGGTGTAGTCGTGCATGGGTAGCGGACTAGATGGGGCGCATGGCCGCGTGTGTCCACAAGCAAGTGTCTGTTGTTGAAGTGGAGGGTTGGGGTTGGTGTGTGCAGAGGCACGGCTTGTGGCGAGCGGATGGAGGGTGACCGGATGATTGTTGGGGGAGGCAACAGGGTGAATGGGAAAATAAAAATATTTAGGTGGGAATTTGGAGTAGAAAAGAATAAGAGGGAAAAAATATCATATAGAATAAAATAAGTAGGCTACTAAAAATAATGAAGAGAAAAGAAAATAAAAATGGAAAAAATATAAAAATTAAATAAAAAAGAAAGTAAAAATATTCAATTAATTAATTTCATAAAAATAATAAAAGGAATAAAAAATAAATAAATAAAAATAAGTAAAATAAAATAAAATAAATTATGAAAAATAATATAAAATAGCGTAACACATGGCGACTCCAGGAGCTGCCACTTGTTGCTACAAAAAAAATTTAATGTAAACAATAATAAAAAAGAAATAACAGAAGAGGTCAAATCAAAAAGTAATCAACACAAACATCTCATCTTTGCGAGATCTACAACTTTCGTAAAGGATCAAAAACCTAAATAAACCATATGTACAAAGTGTATTTTTAGGGGTTCCTTATAGGTAGAAAATACCGAATTTTTGTATTTTGCATATTTTTGACATTTTTTAAGTAGAGAAAAATCAAAATAAAAGTAGAGAAACAATGAAAAGAATATTTACAACTTAATCTATTTTTTCGGATTCATAATAACTGAGAAAATAAAAAGATAAAATAAGAGGTACTTTGGTCAATATGTACAATATGCAATAGGAGACCAAAACCCAAGTTTTACATACAAGCTCCGATTTTATGAGATTGGTCTTGTTTAAAGATCTTTGAATGTATATTACTTTAAAAGTTATTATATCTAAATTGTACACTATATGAGAGAGATATGCGTATTTTAAGGTTCTTAGTCTCAAACTAATGTTTGAGTTTACGGGATAATTTTACAAGTTAATATTTTTTGATATTTTTTCCTATATTAGTGCTAATAATATATACACTATAGAATTTATTTTATTGGATTTGGAGTTAGTATAAAAAATATAAAAATATGTGAAGTTAGCTAATATACATATGAATATGTATAGATGAATTTGGCTCCTTATTTAATGCAAGTATGCATGCTAAAATGCGAACATTAATTCTACATGTATGAATGTGAATAATGCACAATAAGGGATATATTGTTGGAAATGCGAGCCCACGGCGAGCCATTATGCAATAAATGTTATTGCAAATATCATTAACTGATCTGAAATGAAGAATAATTAATTTGCATAATAGGTCCCTTAGTACAATTAGGGTTATGTACCATGGCCATCTTAATAATCATACAGCTGTTGGTTCAACTATTAAATCATAGCGGCTGATGCTTGGATGAATATCTAAAGGGTTAGATTGAGGACTCATCAAGCACCGTCAAATGATTGTTAAGAGATGATCTCCAGCATGAGTAGGAGATGGCAATCCTTATCTTTGAAGGCTGATATCTGACCAACCTCTTGATGCAGGTCCTCTTCATAGGAATAGAGATTCGGAGGTGTCAGATTAGTTAGGTCAAAGAGTTGACTTAACGAGATCGAGATAACCAAAGTCCTATATCGTATGCTGTCATGATATAGGCATGCATCCTTTGACCGGAGACAGATGTGTTACTATATGTCTGAGTATGTACATTTGGCAGACCAATAGGTTGATGACCTAGCCAAGGTCTATACACCGGCGCGCTGGTGTGCATATAAGGGCGTATGAGTAATACGATCTCTCAAAGGGATCACACAGGTTCAGTTACTGAACCGGAAGGCATGAGCTCACTCATGAGATATTGGGAAGAATCAAATTCCATGCGCATGGTCGTCTCGCTTTGGAAGATTGACTGAATTTGTAGGTCTGATATATACTTTTGGAAAGTATATGATCAAGACCTAGTATGATATATGCTTTTGTAAAGTGTATGATCGATACCAACTCCCAATGATCGAATGAGAAACTTACTGATAAAACCATGAAATAGACAGTATAAAGTTGATCCAATACTTCGGGTTTAATCTGAGTCTTCCAGTATGCAGGATGTACAGGTATTGGGAATACCTGAGGGTGATGTGATCACAAAAGATTGAATAACCATGACGCTTCCATTCCTAGGGAGTGATGAAACGGGTCTGGATTTTAGTGACTCCTCTCAGTAGAGAAGTGATCTGATCTTGGTCCAAGTGTTGGACATTGATCTGAATGTGATTCAGATGCAATGAGAAGATTAGATTTACGGTCTTGATTTAATCAAGCATCTATGGGAGGCCCGCGATCTAGATTTGAGATACGATCTCAATATCCATGTCACTATACGTGGAACAATACAATCGCCCTATCCTTATCTCCAAGTATCTGCGGAGAAAGCGCATTATCCTTGAAGGAGTTCATGGATAATTTTATTGTTTATTTATGTATCTGAGCATTGAGAAAATGGATAATTAAATGTGATTTAATTATCATGATTAATATGAATTCGATTCTTATTATAAAGAGAGTTGTCTTAGATAATTAAATATGATTTGATTATCAAAGATGTAAATAATGTGAATATGATTCATGTTATTTGAGAAAAAGAGAATAGAGATCCAAGATGATTAAATGTGATTTAATTATCATGGATATGAATAATGTGGATAGCAATATCCATATTAGTCATATATATTGTGATTTATAATATATAAGAGAGAGCTATTTGTAATTTATATTTGTTAATTAAATGTTAATGTGAATTGGATTCACATTGGACATTGAATTGAAAATGTAATTTACATTTTGTTTTGGGTTGTGAATATTATTTACAAATTTTTCAATGGCAAGATTGCAATGTCTACAAAATAATTGTGAATTATTTTTGTAGAATAATTTGCAACAAAAGTTGTTGCAAATAATGGAGATTACATAAAGATGAAATAGCCACCTTCCTAATGGAGGAGGGTGGACGACCACCACTCCCATTAGGAAAGGGAGGCCGTCCCCCCTCTCCACATGGAAGGAGGCTTTCTCTCCTTTCATTATCTCCATGTATTGATGATTTAATTTTGTGATTAAATTGTGTTGATTTATCAACATATATTTAAATTAAATTAAATTAATTGTTGTTGGTTTTACCAACACAAATCTTAGCCATTAAAAGAAACACAATCAATGAGAGCCATTGGATTTGTGTTGTACCATGAATTGAAATCCATGGATCCCAAAAACCTATAAAAGGAGAGGCACCCCATTGCTCTTCTTTACACACACTATGCTTGAGAAGCATATATCTCTCTTTCTATTCTCTCTACACGCCCTCTCTCTCTCCCTCTCATGGCCGTCCACCATGGATGCCCTAGAGAGGTTCTCCATCGCTGCAGCGTTGTCGTTATGCTGCCCGATGGTTTGCTCGTGGAACTCCGTCTACTTCAGCGTGCCATGCTCATGAAGAAGACGTCGGATCTCGTGTGTCGAGATTAGGAGATCCGCTGCTTGGATCATCGGCATGGATTGCGAGAAGCACGCGGTTCATCCCCGCGCTCGCAAGCGTCTCCTCCGTCGGATCGGACTTGAGACAGGAGGTCTCTTCGTTTAGAGACTCGATCGCAACTACGCTTCAAGAGGTAACCCTAATACTTGTTTGTAGTTTAGACGAAACGATCCGAGAAGTGTTCTTGGATCATGTGGTTTCGTCACATGAAAAATTTTAATTTCCGCTGCATAGAACAACTTGTACGATTAGTCGTTCTTCGTCGTATTCGATATGACGATCACTCTTCCGTGATGCGCTTGAGGATCTAACCATATCCATCAAGTGGTATCAGAGCCTTAGGTCGGTGTTTTTTGGATACGATCCATAAACTGAGGACGACTTGGGTTCATTAGAGTTTGCGAAAGTTTTCTTGCATTTCATTTTCGCATCTCTGTTTTGATATTATTTTCGGCACTGTTTAAATTGTTTAAACACGAAAATAATAATTGTATTTTTTTCCCCATTAAATAAGGAAACCGTAGGATCTGAGTTTGCGTGATTTCGGTTCCGTTTGCTCTAGGTATGCTCATTTTAGTGAACATGTATCCACAGTTTCGGGGACTGCGAATCTCAACGTAATTAAGATATTAATTGCGGATTTGATATGCCTTGAAATACATGCAAATCACTTAGGTTCTGTTGTAAATCAAATTAGCAAACTTTAGAAACTTACTTTGCTTAATTTGGATTTAAATTGATTGAGATATGGTATTTTTAGTAAGTGAGGGTCACTGCTGAAATACTTTCCTAATCAAGAACCTAATGATTGTCATTTACTCAATTACGTGAAATTAAATTGTTTAATTTCCTGGAATAATTGTTCATAAATATTTGAGAAATATTTTATGATAATTATTTCCTTAAATTACTTTGCCCTAACCAATAAATGATTAGATGTGATCTAGATCAAGATTGGTTACATGATCTACTTGAGCAACATTCCAACAAACATGTTGCTTGAATAGGACTTGGGATTTGTTTAACAAATCTCATTATAATGTTAATCAAAATTGTTTTGATTATTATTATATGGTATAATTTCGGTTGAAGAACCGATAATCATCTCATGTACAAAATGATCTATTTTGCATTATCCTTTCCCGAGGTGGATATGGTGTCTAGTCGGAGAGCATTGGGGTTGCGGGTTGCAACGTATGTGGTCCGTCCCACTCTCGTCGGTACTGGCCATGACAGCGGGTAGGGTTAGTATAATGCTTAAGAAATCATGATGTATTTCTTATTATTAAAATTCGAAATAATACGTATTTGAGATAATACCATAATTTCAAGTAACAATTAAAAATGTTTGTTAGATATTAATTGGATCATTAATTTAATATGATTAGATTAATTGGAATCCAATTAAAATTAAAACACTCTATTATGAATAGAGATGTTATTTCCCTTGGAAGAATTAATCATTACGAATGTGATTCATAGTGATTAATTAGAATTTGAATATGATATGGAGGATCACATAAGTGACATCCATGGTCTCCCGTCAAGGCGGAGGGTTCCGTCGCCAGGGATTGTATGTAGGAGACGCCTGTACGAAGTGACAACTCCTGTATGCAAGCGCATCTGGATCGGGCTCTTTACTTCTCGAAAGAGTAAGGCCGTATACGTAGTGACCCCAATATCGGATCCTCATATTATTGGGGGCGATATTGGATTGCGTATAGCGAGTACTATTCCTGTTGACGGTTGGTTCAATTAACAACGGGTCAACATTGCCTTAGGGGTGGTGGGCCCGGGTGTTAAAGATCGAATTGGGAAATGCAAGTTGGACTTGCAAGGAGGAATGTGTTCCCACTTCTTTTTATCCGAGTTGTAGGCTCTCATATTATTGGGATGCAACAAAGATAAGGAAGGAGATCCCAGATCTTGCCCGCGATATATTGGTAAGTATATCTCTTACATTGAACGTGATTAAGGGAATGAACTTTCAGTGTTGACATGACAAGACAACTTTGATATAAAAAATCCTAAATCAAAGTAAAATATGTATATATGTAAATGTATACACTTATGCAAATTTCTTATTTCAGATAATCCTTCATTAAAACCCACTCAATGATATACTCAACAATAACCAGTAGAATATCATGGATTGGACTCATGATCCAGATATTGTACTTGCAGTTGGACACATAATGTATGTGGTTGCAATGTGCAAGTTTCCTCATAATAATGAGGAATGACAATTAAATAGATAATAGGACTACAGCCCTAGGGTTTGTATGTCTCTATAGTTTTGATCTCATCGTATGTACTTTGAAAGTAACATGTCGATGATGATCGCAATTGTCAATTAATCCTTATAAAATCAATGAAGATATTCTGGCATACATATGTGCTCTCAACATTTAATCATGAGTGACATGGTTCTCTGCATCATGTAGAATGGTAGCTCTATAAGAGATGATGTATTCAAATTGTTTGAGTACCTACCTGAACCTATGTTTTAAGAGTTTAGATGGATGTAGATGATGAGTGTCATCATTCTATTATCTATACTCTAGTCGTTCATAAAGCTTCATAATATTCATATTGTATGAATTTAATGAAGCATTTATAAATGTTGAAATGCTCTTACATTAAATTCTTTTGAATTTAACGTAAGAGATCCTTAGTCTTAAGCAATGGTTGCTTATAGATAAAGGGACCGCAGTGGAAGCATGGGTTGGACCCGAGTAATAAGTATGGTCAAAGAGTTGACTGTACATCTATGACTTCCATATGTCATCCGAAGAGTTGGATGAATGCCAATATTGCAATAAGTTGATGTGTTGATAGTATGACTATCAAGTCTGTCTAGAATCCTTAGAGAAGGACTCGGATGGAGCATCGGATTAATCTACATAAATCATTGATATTGACTTGCTTATTAAATAAGATAAAGTCAAATAATTGTATCTCAATATTCTGATGACATTTGCAATAGGTTGCATATGTTTTAGAAGATTGGAAAATTTGATCTTAAAGGTTTATAGTTATCCATATGGATATTGATGCAATTGTTGTAACAATCTCTGTTGGATTGATAGACTTGTTAATTTCAGTGGGAGAGCCCTTAGTCTTCGAGAATGTCTCTATGACCTGGATATAAGAATACACTCATTGTTTGTTTCTAAACGTTGGAAAAAAACATGAATTCTGAGATAGAACTATCAAAAAGAGTTATGATGGAAATATTTCAGATAGTAATCTAAAATCTAGTGGACTCCACTAAATTAGAAAATTGATGAATTGTTCATTAACATTTCTAAATGCTGAAATTAAACCTTAAGACAAATATGAGGATGAAGATCATTTGATAATGATCTAGCATCAAGTCTTGGACATTTGTTTATTGATTTGATCAATAGACTAGTAAGAGATGAAACTTTAGAATGTATAAAATTTCAAAACTTACATACTTATGAATATTGTATTCAAAGTAAAATGTCCAATACACCCTTCTTAGAGAAAGGTGTAAGATGCCAAGGTATTCAGCATCTCATACATATTCATGTATGTGGATCATCTATATCATAGTGAACATTGTGGATATGTGATATCTATCGATGATTATGTATGATATGAGATTTCTTCTCTTCACCTAAGAAACCTTTGAAATGTTCAAAGATTTCATTATTTTTGGTTTAGAACCAAAGTTTGAAGGAAGATAAAATGAAATTGATCTAATCTAGGTAGCAAGTACCTGCAAATGCATGTAGATACTTGAAATACAAATAATTACCAAAAAGCATGCATTGTGTAAAAACTAATAATTAGCATGTTTTTGTGTAAAAATAAAAGAATAAAGAATTAAAAGAAAAAGAGGGAAATATTTAGAATAAATATTGAGCAACCTAATCCCAAGGGAGGGCTCAACATGGGCCTGACCGCATAAAAGCCAAAGTAGAGAGAGATAGGGAGCTCATGTGTAAATATACCTGTAAAAATAATAAAAGTATTTTCTTCTAAAAATAAAATAAAAACTCCTTATATATATGTAAATATTTATAAATACAAAATCAAAATAAAAATAGAAAAATTAAAAAGAAAATAAAAATAACATTCCTTGTACAAATTCACCATGTATATAAGACCACACATGTATTTATTTAGCTTTGTAAATAAATAAATTAAAATCCCTAAAAATTTGTATATACTCCATATTTCATGGTGTGAATAAATAAAACAAAAACCATAAAAACAAAAATCAAATAAAAAGAACAAAATTAAAAATAAAAAAGGACATTGTACATATACCATGTATATAAATGTATATATCTATTTATTTTACCCTTGTAAATAAATCATAAAAATAAAATAAAAACATCAAAATATTCCTAATTTTATGCTATAAATAAAATATAAAATGGGAATAAAAATGTACAAAAATAATTAATTAAAAATCAAAAATGTAAAAATCCATATTGTATATATACCTATATATAGTACTATATTGTAAATACCTTATTTTTATTTCGAAAAATTAATTAAAAATCACAAAAAATAGTTTAAATAAAATAAACATTTTTCATGTTTTAAGTTTTTCCTAAATCGGCCATTTAGTATTTTATTTTGAATTTCCAAATATTTCTAAGGTGGCCTATTCTGATTGGTCCACGGGGGATGTTGACCCCCCGGTCAACTCCCCCCTGGACCACTAGCCTCGGATCCGAGCCCGCGACTCGATTTCTCAAAACTCTCTACACTCGATCCGACGCCCATATCCACAAACCCCGGGCTCTCCTTCTTCCTCGTGAATCCGAGATCCACGCCCGCTCATCCGTGTTGGGATCCACGCTTCGTGGAACCCTACCCGACCTCCTCTTCTCGGACCTGCATTCGTATATAGCCTGAGCTCCGCCTCCATTTTCTCGCATCTTTGGATCGTTTCACTCCACCATAGGACCTCCACAACCACCGCGAGAGTGACAGCTTGCTTCCGGCCGTGTCACAACGAGGAGGGAGTGGACGGACCTCTGATCTGGCGACTTCGCACCGCCGTGCGCCGCCCAGAGGTGGTGCTCGAGCCTCGGGCATCGACGACCCTCGAGGCTAGGACCTAGAGCATCCCCAGATCTTACCCAGTCGATCTCATCCGTCAGGTACCAATAGTTCTTCCTGTTCTTAGCTAATTTAGCTTTTCGCCCAATTCACCCCGTCGCCGACGAGCTCCGATTCCGACCACCCTGGCCCCCCGTTCGATCATCGGAGTCGACCCACATCTTTTTTCATTCCTTTTTTCAACCCAATTTTCCACGGAACTGGGATTGGGGCTCCACCGCCGTCGCTTCGCCGGAGCCCCTACGTCCCGACGCACAGATCACCTTCACCACCCCTAACTGGGTCGAGGCACTTTGCCCTCGACCCAGGAGTGTGTTGCACAGCTTTGCAGGTTCAGAGGAGCCCATCTGAGGGCTTCGACATTCAGGGGCAGCAGCTCAGCCTCCGCTGGTGTCGCCTGAGCTCTCCGGAGCTCTGTTGCGTCATCGGAGGAGCCCATTAGACGCGGGAGGCCCAGGCGCACTGTCTTCGATCTACAGAAGCCTCCGAGGAGGGTCACCGTGCGTGCACTGGGCCGGTGAAGTTCACCGGCCGATTGTTCTTTGTGCACCCTCCAGAGACGTCCGATCCAGCCCCTAGCTCCAGATCTTCATCGCACCGTTCATTTGAGGAGTAATAGTAGCCGCTTGATCATCCGAGGGAGGATCGCGACCGTCCGATCAGCGCGGTCTACCCACGTCACTTCCCAACCGCCCGATCTTCCACGTGGGCAGTCCCCAGCCGTCAGATCTACACCGAGGGTTCCTTTGCTTAGCCACGCCTCTTCCCCACCGTCGGATCTCCACGTGGCACGCATCCGACCGTCGGCTTAAATAAAGGGTAATTTCTTCTTAGGACCTTAGCCTTTTAGTTGTTAATCTTTAGTCTTGTAAATATTTTAGAACTATTATTGTAGCTTGGTACTTTGCATATAGATCCTTGTCTTTTCCTGTATTTGCTTTTATACCCCTGTACGTAGTGGTGCACGTGCTTCGACACGTGATTTTGTGGGATATTTGCATGTATAGGCCTTATGTTCTAGGGTGTTAATGAATGACATTATGTTTTTGATATTAGCAGAAATACCCCTGTGAGTATTTTAATTGCGCACGTGCTTTATATAGTGGGTAATTTATACTTTCGCCCCTGGACTTTTAGTACGTGTTACTATTTAGTCCAAAGACTTAAGTTTTCTTGCAATTAGGTCCTTGAGTGCCCAGCTCACGCGTTTGGCGTGTGAGTTCTTGGAGAAATTGCACCGGACCCCCTGGAACTTGTCTTAATTGCGTATAGGTCCTTGTGTACTGTACCTTTGTGTTTGATTTTAATAAAATAGCAAATCGACTCCAAATTTGATGAAAATTGGACACATGGCGCCTGCCATGGTGTAAACTTTTCTCTAAATTTTGGAGATATTTTTGACATTTTTTATTATTTTTAAAAATTTGAAAACACACAATTTTCTTACTATCTAGATTTAAAAATCACAAAAAATATTAAATTAAGTTTAAAAACTACAAAAAAATTAGATAGTGTTTGTTTTGTGTTTGCTTTTCTGACCAATTTTGGTAATTTTTAGATTTATAAAACCAATAAAAATTACAAAACCCCTAAAAACCCATAAATATTCTAATAAATAATTGAAAAACCAAAAATTAAAAATTCCAGTGCCTAATTTTTCCTTGTATTTTCTACTTTGCAGGAAAATTACCTTCACAGCTTGATAGGGCCATCTTTCATTTTAATTTGGCCCTCCAAGTCCGATTGGACAGTGCCTTCATTTTTTAGCCTTGTTTGATTTTTATAAAATTCTATAAAAATCAGAAAATCACCAAAAATTAACCAAAAACAGTAAAAAATATAAAAAAACATAAAAATATTTTTTTTTGAATTTTTGGAATAATTTTGAGTCGTTAAATAATTGTGTATTTGCTTGTTTCCTTGTTTTCCTTATTTTCTTTATTATTTGAAAATCCAAAAAAAATATAAAATATTAAAAATCCCCCCAAAATATTTGTCTTTTATTCTTCACTATTTTTGACTACTTCGTAGGCCGCAAGGCCATTACATGCTCCCTGAGTCCGACCCTGGTCGCTATACCAGGCTAATCTAATAGCCAGGGCCACTATTGAGCTTGTTTGATTTTTATTCTGTTTTGGTGGTCTGATCCTTATATTTTCTTGTTGAGTTGATTTATCTCTCGATCCGGGTCGCAACGACCCTTTGAGTGATTATTTTATCCCGGATTGATTGAGATTTTTCAGCTCATCAGAATGGCGCCGTTGCCGGGGAGCACTGCTTAGTAGTCGTAGTCGATTTTTCCGCTGTTTTCTTTTCGCGGCTTTTTGTACAGATTTTTGTTTATATATCTGCCTTGATTATATAATAATCCGGTTTGTGACATTCTGTTTGTTTTCTTGCAAGGGCCCGAGGATCGAGGCGGCTTTCTTCGGAAGCCAAAGCAACCGCGGGAGTCGGAGGCGGCTCTCTTCTCTACAGAGCCGCAGGAGGACGTGAGGAGCGAGAAGAAGTGCGAGAGATGCGGAATAGTCGCGAGATTAGTGTAGCTTAGATTAGATTTACTCTTCCGCATTATTTGAACTGTTGTAATAATACAGGGACCAGAGACAGAGACTTAGACTTTCGGGGTCTGTTTCGCCGAGCACCGGTGTGCTCAGGGGACCCCTCAGTTTTTCATGGCTTTTTACGCGGCTTTGCTTTCCTTTACTGCCTTTTCCGGTTTCACGCGGATTTTCGAGTCCCTAGCCATAGGATTTTTTGCTTGACTGTGACGTAATAATTAGGATCCAAATACGCTAATATATCTGCCTGCACCTATAGATCGGTAACTGGACCTACAATAAAAAGATAATAAAATAGTTGATTCACTACCTTCGAGCCTACGTGCCGCGAGCCCACCCCATCAAGCGCTACTCCTGAACCCGACCTGTCGAGAAGAGGAGGGGTGGGTCTAGACCGGACTCTCTGGATTGGAGGCTGGTGGTCAGCTAGTGGTTCTTTCGAGTAGCACTGCTGTTTAGGGACTCGGTTTTCCGCCTGCACCATTTAGGTAGTTTATTTCCTGTCTTTCAATTCTGCGCGGATCATTTTGCATGTAGACTGCTGGAGTCAGGTACGCATTTCTTACTCTGCATGCATCATTGCTTTCATTGCGCATCGGCTTTTTCGTCTTCTCCCCCTGTTTTGGACTTAATAACCAGGAGAACCGAAAAATTCGTTAGGCGATTTGTTTGATAAATGAAAATACTTAAAAAGAAAAACAATAAAATTTGGGACTGCTAACATTATCGACCCTAAAAGACATCCCACTTAAAAATTTATCTTGGGGAGAGCAGCCCCCTCATTGTCTGGTTTGCTTGCGCGAGAGAGTGACCCCACACACTAGGTAGAGCCCTCCGATATTCTTCTCGACTGATTACCGACTATTTCTGTACGGTATAGTGACGTGCCCGCAAAAGCCGCGATAAGAAATCGTTTTTAATCGTCGTTCGTGAAAAGAAATATGTGTCGTTCGTTGTAGGCGGCGATTCGGAAACAAACAAGAAATAACCACAATGTTTAATCAAATTCAATCAAGTGGTTTTTATGTTTATTTTACTTGTGCAAGTCCCAAGGTCGATCACAAGGAGGCAAAGGAACAACCTAGATTAATGTCTATCCAATTTTAAGTTCGGTTTTCAAGGTGGTCTTTTTTTTGGAATTTTTCAATGCAATAAGGGATGCAAAGTGCAAATGTGGCCTATTTTAGGGACTAAAATATAAAATACATTCAAACGATGTCCGAAAAATACAAAACTTGGCCACAATGTAAATAACGATGAAATGAGTGCACTGCAATTTTTTTGGAATTTTCAGATGCAATGTGAATTTTTTACGAATTTTTAATTGCAAACAGAATGATTTTCAATATCTAATTTTAATAAATATCAAACCTACTTATTTTCAAGGATCAAAATTATCTGAGATCTATCACTAGGTGACGGATCTCAGAAAAATCCTAATCCTCGAAAATTTGGGGTTTAATACCTATTAAAAATTAAATACTAAAATATGCAAAATGATTTTTACAGGGCGAATAATGCATGCAAATGCAATGATTTTTGGGCACAATGTCAAGCAACTTAATTTCTACAATTTGTGATTTTTGGGGAATTTTTAGAGATACGGTTAATTAACTAAGAATTTCCGAGCACAGATTGGGTAAAATAGTCTAATTTTCGCAAAACAATTATTTATTAATCAATCGTTAATCACAAAAATATCCAAGACATGTCAAAATGTAGAGGATTAAGAGATGAACAAAGTGCTATTTTTAAACAAATAAAATGATGCAATGTAGAGGTCTATAATGGATGACAAAGACAGGGGTACAGCTGCAAACAGAATAATAAAGAAAATATAAAAATAATGCAAGGGGACCTATTGTTAATTACCGATAAAAGTGGGGGGGGGGTTTCTGCAAATTTCCCAGAGGGGCACGTGCGTGGCACGTGCCCTCTGGGGGCGGGGGCTGGAGTGTAATTTGGCGGAGCACCGGGGGTGTCTTTGCTATTTGTCCACGGTCACGTGCGTAGCACGTGACCTGGGCTGAGGTCAGCTGACGTGTGTGTTCCCTCCCGCACGTGCGCCTCACGTGGGAGGGCCTCGGGCTAGCCGCCCGGTGGCGCGGCGGAGGGATATCGGAGACGGAGGTGCGCCTCCTGCGCTGGAGGAGAAGGCGGCGGCGTGGGATGAACTCGGCGGTGTTGTCGAAGCGGGGAAGGCAACGTAGCTGGAAAAGACGATCGTTGACGAGGCGGCGAAGACGTTGGTCGGAGAAGAAGGCGGCGTAGGAGGCGGAGCAGCTGGTTGGTGAAGCGGCGATGGCCGACACACGACCGTGGGACGTCGAGGGTGCAGCAGCGACGGCGAGCGGAATTGGAGGTGGTTGCTGGTGGTCGGCGAGGTGGAGCCCAGGAGGCGAAGGCGGCGAATGTCGCTGGAGGAGCGTCGGCGGTCGATGAAGATGAGGCGGCTGGAAGGCGGTGGTGGCGCGAAGTCGAAGGTCCCGGGAGGCGACTGCGGTGCTCGTGGAGTAGCCTCGGGCGGCGACACGATAAGGGGCGATGCGATGGTCGGTGAGGCGGAAAGGAAGGGGTGGCTCCGAGCGGAGCGAAGAGCTCGGAGCGGCGAGGTTGAGAGCGGCGAGGTAGAGCGAGAGAGGGGGAGATAGAGAGAGAGAGAAGGAGAGAGAGAGAGATACCTGGGGGAGGAGGCTCGACGGCGAGTGAAGGCCGGAGCGGAGCAGCGGCTTGGAGGCGGCACTGCGGCAAGGTCGACCGACCTCGGATCTCGCCGATGGAGGGGGGCTTCGCCGGACTGTCACTACCGGAGAAGGGTTCCTGGGGTTGAACGGCGGATGGGCTGCTCTGGTCGTGGCGAGGGTTTTAAATAGGCGAGACGAGAGGTCGTTGGAGAGGCGAGGGAAGCGGAGGCGGTTGGCTGCGGTCGTTGCGGAGGGGAGAAGGCGGCGGAGGGCGCGAGATCAGCGGGCGGAGGTTGCGGAGAAGAGGTGCGGCGGTTGCGAGGTTGGGGGTGACCTACAGCGGCCGTTCGATCGGCCATGATCGAACGGTTGCGGGGTCGCCACGTGGGGCACAGGGAGGAAGGGAAGGCGCGGCACGTGCGGAGCACGTGCCTGGGGGCACGTGCAACGCACGTGCGCGAGTTTTAATTTTTAATTTAATTTTTTTTAATAAAAACGAGATTTAAAAAGGCGAAAAAACCATGACACGTGGCGGCCTCTGGGGCTGCCACGTGTCACCTCCAGAAAATTCGAAAATAAAACCTCTTGTAAAATAGATAAAAAAATAGCAAATGACCTCGGATCGAAAAAGTTCCTTCACGAAAAAAGCTCGTCTCGACGAGATCTATAACTTTCATGAAGACATCAAAGCCAAATTCGGTCAAATGTGAAAAGTGAATTTTTGGGGTATCCCATGTACATAGAATACCTTGATTTTTGGGTTTTCTAATAATTTTTTTTTGTCATTTTTAAACAAGATTAAAAAAACGGAAAAATAAGGAAAACTCGAAGATAAATAAAAGAGACCTCAATCTAATTTTTTTGGATTTTTATTAATAAAGAAAATATACACATAAAATACAGGTCAAAAAGCCGCGAAAATACAATGTACAAAAGAGGCCCCAAAACCCAACTTTCACATACAAGCTCCGATTCACTTGAACTTGGTCTTGTTTTGAAGATAATTGAGTGTGCATTAGTTCAAAAGTGAGTAGGATCAAATCAGACACTGGATGGGGAAGATATGTGGCTTTTAGTCTGAAAATCCTGAAACTAGGGTTTGGGTTTTTGGTCCACTTACCAGGGTTAATTATTTTTTTTTATTTTTTATTTATTCATGTTAGTGATGTGCACACAGTGGAAGTGAGTTTGTGGTATGCGGTGTTAGCATGAAGGAGTTAAAAATAGGGGAAGTTAGGCTATTTACAGGTCAATTTGGGCTTGGATTTTTGGCTTCCTATTTTATGCAGAAATTAATGCTAAAATGCAATTCTTATGAAATCATGCATGAATGCTAATTATGCAGAATAAATGCAGAAATGCAGTTAATTTTTAGGGACTTAAGCTTAATAAATGAGATTTAGAGTGATGAATCCGAGATTCATCATCCCCCTATACTTAAACCATGCTCGTCCCTGAGCATCAAAAAGACATGCCATGAAGTGAAATGAGACCGGGTTCCATACCAAGACCATGAGCTGAAGGTGAGAATGAAACTAAACTCGACCTTTGGATTAATAGTGTGTCGGAACTTCTGTGAGACTTAGAATTTCAAAATCAACAGCCCTCAAGTTCTACACATCATTGACACAGATTCAACTCAGAAGTCATCTTAGATCAATCCTCTTCCCAAAGTATACCCTATGAACATTGAATAACCGACTCATGTGTGTGAAGGGTTTTTAGCTCTTCCCATCCAGAATGCCGGACTACCATGCTCCTCTCCTCTCCAGTAACTCGTCCTCGGGGAGTCAGGTATTTCCTTCTAAGGTCTGTCGTGCTGTGTTCACAATCGAAATGGGGGAGAAGCTAGAAGAAAGAGAAAAGAACTGGAGGGGGTGGCCAGTGTAGTCACCTCTCCTTGTGAAGATGGCCAGTGTAGCCAAGTCTCCACCAAGATCTGCAGGTTTCTTGAAGCTTGGACCTTTTTGGTCGAATTTTTATTTGGTTGAATGCTTCTTTGTATTTGGAATTTTTGGTGGTTCTGCTTGGATCTTGTTTTGCCCCTACGGATATAGCATCTTTTTATTCCATACATTTTTTGGGGTCTTAGAAAAAATTGTGCCCAGCCGTCCATCCCTTTTCCGAAGCTTTATTTCAACCCGTACTCCGGTCTTTAGATTTCCACGCTACCAGAAAAGAAACTCACATAGTCTTCCAACATCCCGTCTGGGTTGAGCTAAGTGCATAGTGAGAGAGTGCAAATTAATTCCCTATTCCAGAGTGGTACCCAGAATGAAGAGACCAGGTTAGACACTAAGAGTCAAACGCTGCACATTGTCATGTGGAACTTAAAGAATTAAGTCAAAAGACCTGAAGCTCTTAAAATCCTATTTCTCGGTGAAGTTCCTCTGAAAATTAGGTAGATTAAGGGCAAGCCCAGACCACTCTCGGTTTCGGCTCATAACTTGGTTCAGAACCCAATGACTTTTCACAGATGCAAATGCATGTAATGTTGGATGAAGTGCAGGTGTGTGTAATGCAGACACAAAATTTTATTTTTTTTTTTGACATTTTATGCAAGGGATTTTTTATGCAGAAAATGGAATAAGAAGCCTCTTTTTTTTTCAAATATTTTGGCAAGTTAGTGTTAGTATCAAAACTCCTTTTTTTTTTAAGTTAATACCCACCCCGTAAATACATATAGACTTACGCGAAAGTACGAGATATGGGTAAAATATATACAGAGTATATATACAGACCCCCCTATACTTAGCGAGTGCTGTGTCCTCAAAGCACAAAAAGCGTAATGATGACATAGCTCGTGCTAAGCGTAAGGGAGTCGAAAATTTTATATACAATGGGTTAGGAAGTAAAGCGGATAAGAGGCGGTTATGATTTGTGAATGAGGAGAGGATATACAGGTGGATGTCGGTTCCCCCTATACTTAGGCTGTGGACAGCCTAAGTATGGAAGAAGGGTGAAAATGGAGCGGTTAGGAGTCAGGAGAAGAATGATATAAACAGATGGCATCGGTCCCCCCTATACTTAGGCCTTGGCCTAAGTAGAGGAAGAAGCTGTACAAGGAGACCAATGTGGTCGGGAGGGAGGGTGGGTGTGATTAGATAGATTTTCAATATCCTCGCTCTGCGTGAAATATATGGACTCGACTTGAATTGTTTGTTCTTTGGATGATTCAATGTATGGCTTCAGCATTTGTCCATTTACTGAGAACGGTTGTGCATTCTCTTTGAGTTCGGCAATATCTATGCTTCCATTGGTATGCACATCGACAACAATGTAGGGACCCGTCCATTTTGATTTGAGCTTCCCATGAAAAATCTTCAACCGAGCATTAAACAACCACACTTTCTGTCCAGGGATAAAGGTCTTCTCTCGAATGTGTCTATCATGCCATCTCTTGACCTTATCCTTATAAATCACACTGTTGTCATATGCCCGATTTCGTATTTCAATAAGCTCATTCAGATTTAAGTCTCGACATAGTTTCCCAAGGTGACAACTCCAATTCAACTTTTTGATCGCCCATTCAGATTTGTGAATCAGTTCTGCAGGAAGATGACATGGCTTGCCATAGATCATCCTAAAAGGTGAAGTACCGAGTGGAGTCTTATAGGCTGTCCTATAGGCCCATAGAACTTGGTCCAACAGTTGCGACCAATTCTTCCTATCGGGACGAACCAACTTCTGGAGAATGCTCTTCACCTCTCTATTAGAAACCTCTGCCATGCCATTGGATTGGGGATGATATGGGTTGGCTATTCTATGCTCAAATTTGTACTCCTTAGCCAAAGATCTCATTTCCCGATTCACGAAATGGCTACCTCCATCAGAAATCAATACTTTTGGTATCCCGAACCTCGCAATGATGTTGTCTTTGATGAACTTGCATACGACCTTGCTATCTGCGGTTCGGGTCGGAATAGCCTCTACCCATCTTGATAAATAGTCAACCGCTAACAGGATGTACTCAAATCCATTGCTGTTGGGAAAAGGACCCATAAAATCAATCCCCCATGCATCAAAAACATCACAGAAAATCATTGGTTGCATGGGCATTTCATCTCTATATCCCATCGTCCCTCCCATTCTTTGACAAGTCGGGCATGACCGTACAAATTCATTAGCATCCTGAAATAAGGTCCGCCAGTAAAATCCACATTGGAGTACCTTGTGCGCGGTTCTCTTTCCCGAATGGTGTCCTCCAGCCTCGAGAGAATGACAGTGTGTGAGGACACTCTGATATTCCTCCTGAGGAATACATCTTCTCCAGACACAATCCGGCCCTTCATAGAAAAGGAAAGGATCGTCCCAATGGTATTTTCTTGAATCTGACTTTAATCGCTCAATCATTTTTTTGGTCCAACCATAGGGAACCTTCTTGGAAACAAGATAGTTCACTATGTCGGAATACCAAGGGGTTGAATCAATGACGCAAACTGATTCGTCTGGAAAAGTCTCCTTGATTGGTCCGATATCAGGATGATCATTTTGCTCGATTCGGGAAAGGTGATCAGCAACAACATTCTTTATCCCAGGTTTATCCTTAATCTCCAAATTAAACTCCTGGATTAACAAGATCCATCTTAAAAGTCGTGCTTTGGCATCCTTCTTATCCATGAGATATCTGATTGCTGTGTGATCTGTGAAGATTGTCACCTTGGAGCCCAATATGTATGATCTGAATTTTTCCAGGGCCCAAACAACCGCAAGCATTTCCTTTTCAGTTACTGTATAATTTTTCTGTGCAGGATCCAACACTTTGCTCGCGTAGTGAATCGCATAAGGAATTCCATCTCTTCTTTGTCCGAGTACTGCTCCGACAGCAAAATCCGATGCATCAGTCATGATCTCGAAGGGAAGAGACCAGTCGGGAGCTTGTAATATCGGCGATTCACATATTTTCTTTTTCAGGAGCTCGAAGGCCTCTAGACATCTGTGATTCACAATAAACTCGGTGTCTTTTCCTAAGAGCTCAGTCAGTGGGCGGGCGATCTTTGAAAAATCATGAATAAACCGTCGATAAAATCCAACATGCCCTAAGAACGACCGCACTGACTTGACGTTGGTTGGTGGCTCAAGTTTCTTGATCACATCCACCTTGGCAGGGTCCACCTCCATCCCTTTTTTGGAGATGACGTGCCCCAACACGATACCCTCAGTCACCATGAAGTGACTCTTCTCCCAGGAGAGTACCAAATTTACCTCCCTGCATCTCTGAAGGACTCGGTCCAAGTGTGCTAAGCATGTATCAAATGAATCACCATGAACCGAGAAGTCGTCCATGAAGACTTCCAGGAAATCACCAACCATTTCGGCAAATACGGCAATCATGCACCGCTGAAATGTGCCTGGGGCATTGCAAAGCCCGAAGGGCATGCGCTTGAATGCGTAAGTACCGAAGGGACATGTGAATGTGGTCTTTTCCTGGTCCTCGGGAGCGATAGCTACTTGATTGTAGCCGGAGTACCCATCAAGAAAACAGAAGAATGCTTTCCCTGCAAGTCTCTCCAATATTTGATCAATGAATGGCAGTGGAAAGTAGTCTTTCTTGGTCGCAGCATTCAGGCGCCGGTAATCGACACAGACGCGCCACGACGTGGGTACTCGGGTCGCGATCTCTACCCCCTCCTCGTTGGTAACCATCTGGATTCCCGATTTCTTCGGGACGACATGAAGGGGGGCTACCCACTTGGAGTCAGAAATGGGGTAAATGAATCCTGCTTTGCACCATTTCTCTATTTCTTTCTTCACTACTTCCCGAAGATTGGGGTTTAATCTTCTCTGGAATTCACGGGAAGGCCTTGCATTATCCTCAACATAAATTTGGTGCGAGCAGAGAGCGGGATTTATTCCTACGAGATCCGACACAGTCCAACCTATGGCTTTTCGATTTCGCTCAAGGACTTCGATCAGTCTGGATTCTTGGTCCATGGTTAATGATGAACTAATGATCATAGGGAATTTTTCTTTGGGTCCATTGAGGAATGCGTATTTCAGCGTGGGAGGTAGTGGTTTCAGCTCAGGTAATTCTGAGTCGTCGATCAAGTCTGGCTGAATGACTTTTGCTTCTGGTTCAGTATCGGTTGGTGGTGAATCACTGTGTGAGATGTTGGCTACCAATTCCGAAGAAAAGTGAGTAGGATCGCTAGAGGAGAATGGTAATTCGGCCAGCGCTGTGTCCGACTCATCATCGATTGACTGTCCCAAAGGTGATGTGATTGACAAATCCAAGGGGATTTCTGTGGTGTCAAGTGTGTGATAATCTGGGGGTCTAGAAGTCTCAGAGACTGCATTGTGTATTATTTCTTCTTCTGAGGATGTGCTTGCTACCTGTAGGTCTGGAAGTTGGTCCCATGGCCCAGTGGTTCGGAGGAGATTGCATTCAGATGTTTCAGCCTCTTCAGTTGTGGATTCGGAGTCTGGCCTTTGCCACTTTGTTTGTTTCATCTCTAAGTCCACTTCTCCGCCTGGAGAACGGAATTTCATCATGCCAGTTCCGTAGTCAAATACGGCCTTAGCGGTTCTCATGAAAGGTCTTCCGAGAACGATTTGCGATTCCTTCCAATGGTTCGGGGTCTCCATGTCCAGGACCGTGAAGTCTACTTTGTATTCAGTACCCTCGATAATGATGATGACATTCTTTACTTCTCCCTTAGGTCTTTTAGTGGATTTATCAGCAAATTGGAGTAAAGATGATGATTTCTTAAGAGGGCCCAACTCCAATCGATAATATAAGGCTAAGGGTAGAAGGTTTATGGAAGATCCATTGTCGAGAAGTGTGCGTGTGAATGATGTGCCGCCAATGTGACTCTCCACATAAAGGGCGCCCAGATCCCTTTTCTTTCTTGGCAGATGCTGGTTTTTGACGCACTTGGTGGTGGCAACTGTCAAGATATGAGTCTCCACGAATTGACTTGTTCTCTTTGTACGAGTCTGGGTGGGGGTGCATTTTGCCTTCAAGTATTTCTGAAAGGCTGGATTACCTGCCACGTATTGATCAAAGGGTACTTTGACCGTGATGTTTTGATGGCAGAATTTTTCCATTACTGGATCATCCTGAATGTTTTTCTTTTGTTTCCCTTTCTTGAGGGCATGGGGGAAAGGAATGGAAGCACTTGAGACAGGGGACAGAAGGTCAGAATCATAAATACGAGCATCTTTATTAGACTTGGAGTTTTTATTACAATCATCAGATTTTTGATAATAATCAAAATCAGGTTGCTGGAAAGATGACAAAGGTATTTTTGCAGCAACTAGAGGTTCAATGTCCTCTGCCGACTCCATAGATGCTTTCCCCTTCTCTGGTGCTGGGATCTTCAGGTGTCCTTCTTCATCCTCCTCGGAAGCATCCTCCGGCTGATCCTCCGAGTCTCCATGAACCGATTCCCGAGTCCGATCAGGCACGGCCACGGTCCTTCCGCTCCTGAGTGACATGGCATGTATATGGTCAAATGAAAGATTCTCATGTTTAGATGTGGAAAAATCCGAATAGTATACCTGGCCAGTGTGTTGAGATGATTGAGATCGGTTCAAGCTATTGGGGTTAGCTTGAACTTGGGCGGGAATGGTTGTAGTGGGGGCAGTCTGCTCATCCTTCCATCGGGATAGACGATTAACATCTACCCGCAGATCATATAGCTCACTTCGGAAGCTGCGAAGTTCTTCCAACATCTGTCTCTGGATATCAACAGGTTCTTCCGGAGGATTGGATGATTGAGCCGAAGGTCTGGGAGCTTGGTGTTGCTGACGGTATTGCTGAGATTGGTTTGGGCAATTGTAGGGCGGCTGCTGTTTCGGGTGCTGAGAAGTTGAAGTGCTTTGAGGGTACTGAGGAGGCTGAGGGAATGCGGCATTATAAAAAGTAGGGGAGCGTTGATAAGGTTGGCGTTCCCCTATACTACCCTGTCGGGTAGTGTCCTGAGTGTACCAAATGCCGTTTATTTCGAAGGTCAGGGGCGGGGCTTCATGGATTGTCTCGGCCGGTGGGGGTGGTTGCTGAGAAGCTTGGGCATAGGATTGGTCCTGTACCCATGATTATTGCTGTTCTGGTCCTGGCTGCTCCTGGACATGGTGCACATGGTAGACCGGGACTGTTGGAGCAGTAGGTACCCCCATCTTGGACATCTTGGTAGTGAGCTCCTCCATCTGCTTTGGGAACTGGGAGATCCGGTTGTCGATGTCGCTCACTCTCTTGTCCACTAGTGTCAATTTATCAGAAATAAAATGCATGCTTGGAATTAAGTCCTCAGCTATTTCTGCCACAGTCTGCTTCCCCCCTTTGGCTTGAAGGGTGTTTAGGAAATCAGTGTATGCTCTACTGGCAATTTGAGACCGGCTTGTTTCTGCCATCTGCTCTAGTATTGTCCAGACGGTCTCAGCCCCACGTGATGTATAATTCCCTCCGCAGGCAGCGCTAACTAATCCTTGAGTCTCATGATTTAGACCAGAGTAAAGAGACTGGACTAGGATGTTATTGTCCAGGTTGTGGCAAGGACATTTCTGAAGTAGATCTTTAAACCGGTCCCATGCCTCACAGAGTGGTTCATTGGGCATCTGAGAGAAGCTGGTGATGCGGGTCCTCATTTGATTGGTCCGGCTCAAGGGGTAGAATTTCTTCAGAAAGAGGTTTTTGAACCTCTCATAAGTTGTCACAGTCACCCCCAAGTTTTTCACCCAGTAGTCTGCCTTTCCTTTCAAGGCGAAAGGTAGTGCAGTGAGACGAATGTAGTCTTGGCTGACTTGTGGGTGCCTCAGATTCGAACATATCAGCTCCAGGTCCCTCAGGAATTCATATGGCTCCTCAGTCGTATTACCATGGAATTGGGGTAATTGACTGACGAAATGTGGTTTCAGTTCATAATGGATCGCCGGTTGTGGTGGCTGTAAATAGTTCCACACTTGGTATTGTCCAGGGTTATAAGCGGCTTCCATTGGTACTTCCTCCCCAGCATTCAACTGCTCAAGCTGTGTCCTTAGTAACTGTTGTTGCTGCTCAGATGCAGCCAATCTTGCTAGGATCATTTGAATGGCGTCATCATTTGTTTTATCTTCAGGGTCTTTTTTGGGAGGCATCTCTTCTTCTTCACCTTCAGAATATAAAGGGTTCGAGTTAATAGATTGGAAAGAATTGATGTAATAGTTGTCCTCAATTTTTGGTGATAGAGAGATAGTTTGGGTCTGTCCTCCTTCTAAGAAGAAGAAGGAATCGTAAGAATTGAGTTCTTGGGAATGGTTTCCCGGAGGCCAAGCAGGTCCAGAGTAAGAGTTTCTCTGGGCTTTTGAGATTGGGGAATTTGTGGTAGAGAGAGACGAGCCTGAACAAAAATTACCACAGTCCTCCATTCTCGGGGTCAACAAGATGTTTTGTGATGTAGACACAATTGTGTGGTATTCGTTGATGAGCTAATTTCTACGCACAATAAAACACAATACAAGGGTTGTTTCACCAACTCAACTCAAAGTGAAGACCGTAAGGGTCCGGTCAATTATCTTGTTAGTTTTACTTGGTGAGAATTCAAGTCTTGCAAGCCGTTTACGCGAGCTGTTAGGTTTGGAGCTGGGCTCTATCCTAGTATGCGTCTCTCTCCTCGCGGCAAGATAAATCAAACAATGTCGGGGTTGCTCTCCCGCAGAAATTCTTGATTTTATGGATTTTTAGATCGGCTATATTTAGCAGTCCCAGTTTTATTAAGGCGATCACTGTAGGCTTTAGATGAACACAAATACACGTCTACCGTCCAGTCCCAATTTCCTTTAGATTTATGTGATAAAACAAGGGGGAGGAAGTCGGGAAAAGCCGATGCACGTGGAAAACTATGATGAATGCTCAGTTAGAAGACTTACAGTGCCTCCTCGCAATCTCCATGTGGGATGCAATACAGAATTTTAAAAATTACACTAAATGCGTGCAAGCCGATGAAAACCGCACCTAAGCAGAAAGTTCTATTAGCGGGAAGAATTGAGTTAAATTTTTGGCTAAGTTGAACGATCTAAGGTGCGTCTCAGTTAATGTGCAGTGTGGCTTAAGATCCTACGAGCACAAGCAAAGATAAAAATGCTCTGAGAGCCGTATGTGCAAGTCTATCCTAATCGCCACTCAAGTCGGGCCCCACCCTCACCGGAGAGTGAACAGGCCACGACACACCACAGAAAAAGTTCAAGGTCTTTTTTACATACGCGAGAGTCCAAACGGACACCGATGTAAATGAGCAGAAATGGAAATTTGCGGAAATTAAAAACCTAGACTCTACGCTCTCTCACGACTCGACTCGATCTTAATTTAATTGCGATTTCTTCGGGTGTCGGTGAAGATGTGTCGGTTCCTTGAGAAACCGCTCCACGTGCGCCGGGTACCTCGCAAGAAAAATAAGAGAGAGAATGTAAGAGAGTGACTCAGAAAATAATCAGAAATAAAATAAATGAAAGAAATGCTGAAAAATAAATACAAGAAATAAAATGGGATTTACAGTGAAAGAATCGGGGGTCAGACTACCCGAATTCGAAAAAAAAACCGAGCAAAAATTTTCAAAACAAAAAAACTAAGCCGTTTGCCTCCCCGGCAACGGCGCCATCTGACGTGCCCGCAAAAGCCGCGATAAGAAATCGTTTTTAATCGTCGTTCGTGAAAAGAAATATGTGTCGTTCGTTGTAGGCGGCGATTCGGAAACAGTCAAGAAATAACCACAATGTTTAATCAAATTCAATCAAGTGGTTTTTATGTTTATTTTACTTGGGCAAGTCCCAAGGTCGATCACAAGGTGGCAAAGGAACAACCTAGATTAATGTCTATCCAATTTTAAGTTCGGTTTTCAAGGTGGTCTTTTTTTTGGAATTTTTCAATGCAATAAGGGATGCAAAGTGCAAATGCGGCCTATTTTAGGGACTAAAATATAAAATACGTTCAAACGATGTCCGAAAAATACGAAACTTGGCCACAATGTAAATAACGATGAAATGAGTGCACTGCAATATTTTTGGAATTTTCAGATGCAATGTGATTTTTTTACGAATTTTTAATTGCAAACAGAATGATTTTCAATATCTAATTTTAATAAATATCAAACCTACTTATTTTCAAGGATCAAAATTATCTGAGATCTATCACTAGGTGACGGATCTCAGAAAAATCCTAATCCTCGAAAATTTGGGGTTTAATACCTATTAAAAATTAAATACTAAAATATGCAAAATGATTTTTACAGGGCAAATAATGCATGCAAATGCAATGATTTTTGGGCACAATGTCAAGCAACTTAATTTCTACAATTTGTGATTTTTGGGGAATTTTTAGAGATACGGTTAATTAACTAAGAATTTCCGAGCACAGATTGGGTAAAATAGTCTAATTTTCGCAAAACAATTATTTATTAATCAATCGTTAATCACAAAAATATCCAAGACATGTCAAAATGTAGAGGATTAAGAGATGAACAAAGTGCTATTTTTAAACAAATAAAATGATGAAAGGTAGAGGTCTATAATGGATGACAAAGACCGGGGTACAACTGCAAACAGAATAATAAAGAAAATATAAAAATAATGCAAGGGGACCTATTGTTAATTACCGATAAAAGGGGGGGGGGGGTTTCTGCAAATTTCCCAGAGGGGCACGTGCGTGGCACGTGCCCTCTGGGGGCGGGGGCTGGAGTGTAATTTGGCGGAGCACCGGGGGTGTCTTTGCTATTTGTCCACCGTCACGTGCGTAGCACGTGACCTGGGCTGAGGTCAGCTGACGTGTGCGTTCCCTCCCGCACGTGCGCCTCACGTGGGAGGGCCTCGGGCTAGCCGCCCGGTGGCGCGGCGGAGGGATATCGGAGACGGAGGCGCGCCTCCTGCGCTGGAGGAGAAGGCGGCGGCGTGGGATGAACTCGGCGGTGTTGTCGAAGCGGGGAAGGCAACGTAGCTGGAAAAGACGATCGTTGACGAGGCGGCGAAGACGTTGGTCGGAGAAGAAGGCGGCGTAGGAGGCGGAGCAGCTGGTTGGTGAAGCGGCGATGGCCGACACACGACCGTGGGACGTTGAGGGTGCAGCAGCGACGGCGAGCGGAATTGGAGGCGGTTGCTGGTGGTCGGCGAGGTGGAGCCCAGGAGGCGAAGGCGGCAAATGTCGCTGGAGGAGCGTCGGCGGTCGATGAAGATGAGGCGGCTGGAAGGCGGTGGTGGCGCGAAGTCGAAGGTCGCGGGAGGCGACTGCGGTGCTCGTGGAGTAGCCTCGGGCGGCGACACGATAAGGGGCGATGCGATGGTCGGTGAGGCGGAAAGGAAGGGGTGGCTCCGAGCGGAGCGAAGAGCTCGGAGCGGCGAGGTTGAGAGCGGCGAGGTAGAGCGAGAGAGGGGGAGATAGAGAGAGAGAGAGAGAGAGAGAGAGAGAGAGAGAAGGAGAGAGCGAGATACCTGGGGGAGGAGGCTCGACGGCGAGTGAAGGCCGGAGCGGAGCAGCGGCTTGGAGGCGGCACTGCGGCAAGGTCGACCGACCTCGGATCTCGCCGATGGAGGGGGGCTTCGCCGGACTGTCACTACCGGAGAAGGGTTCCTGGGGTTGAACGGCGGATGGGCTGCTCTGGTGGTGGCGAGGGTTTTAAATAGGCGAGACGAGAGGTCGTTGGAGAGGCGAGGGAAGCGGAGGCGGTTGGCTGCGGTCGTTGCGGAGGGGAGAAGGCGGCGGAGGGCGCGAGATAAGCGGGCGGAGGTTGCGGAGAAGAGGTGCGGCGGTTGCGAGGTTGGGGGTGACCTACAGCGGCCGTTCGATCGGCCATGATCGAACGGTTGCGGGGTCGCCACGTGGGGCACAGGGAGGAAGGGAAGACGCGGCACGTGCGGAGCACGTGCCTGGGGCCACGTGCAACGCACGTGCGCGAGTTTTAATTTTTAATTTAATTTCTTTTAATAAAAACGAGATTTAAAAAGGCGAAAAAACCATGACACGTGGCGGCCTCTGGGGCTGCCACGTGTCACCTCCAGAAAATTCGAAAATAAAACCTCTTGTAAAATAGATAAAAAATAGCAAATGACCTCGGATCGAAAAAGTTCCTTCACGAAAAAAGCTCGTCTCGACGAGATCTACAACTTTCATGAAGACATCAAAGCCAAATTCGGTCAAATGTGAAAAGTGAATTTTTGGGGTATCCCATGTACATAGAATACCTTGATTTTTGGGTTTTCTAATAATTTTTTTTGTCATTTTTAAACAAGATAAAAAAACGGAAAAATAAGGAAAACTCGAAGATAAATAAAAGAGACCTCAATCTAATTTTTTTGGATTTTTATTAATAAAGAAAATATACACATAAAATACAGGTCAAAAAGCCGCGAAAATACAATGTACAAAAGAGGCCCCAAAACCCAACTTTCACATACAAGCTCCGATTCACTTGAACTTGGTCTTGTTTTGAAGGTAATTGAGTGTGCATTAGTTCAAAAGTGAGTAGGATCAAATCGGACACTGGATGGGGGAAGATATGTGGCTTTTAGTCCGAAAATCCTGAAACTAGGGTTTGGGTTTTTGGTCCACTTACCAGGGTTAATTATTTTTTTGTATTTTTTATTTATTCTTGTTAGTGATGTGCACACAGTGGAAGTGAGTTTGTGGTATGCGGTGTTAGCATGAAGGAGTTAAAAATAGGGGAAGTTAGGCTATTAACAGGTCAATTTGGGCTTGGATTTTTGGCTTCCTATTTTATGCAGAAATTAATGCTAAATTGCAATTCTTATGAAATCATGCATGAATGCTAATTATGCAGAATAAATGCAGAAATGCAGTTAATTTTTAGGGACTTAAGCTTAATAAATGAGATTCAGAGTGATGAATCCGAGATTCATCATATAGTCGGTTGAGAAAATATCGGGTAACCCAACAGGTTATGCAATCGCTCTACTATCCTGACTGATCACCAAAATAAAATTGACAAGATAATTGACCGAGCCTTTACGGTCTTCAGCTCGTGTTGCGTTGGTGAATCGAGGGTTTGTTTGTGATCATATTTGTTACCAGATCTCATCCGCACTACTCGCCAGATCACGATGATGGGCAGGAGGTCTCTTAAGCATCCTCTGGCTGCACCGCTTTTTAGCACTCCAGTCCATTTATCTAGGTCGGTTCGTGGGAGCTCAGACCCGTTCTCCGAACCCGAGTACGACTCCGCCCTGTTCCCTCTCGACCATCCTTCTTCAAAGACTGAGATACCAGTGCCAGAGGAGAGACAGAAAGATGATTTATCGGCACCTGAGTTTGGATGTTTTGATTTTGTAGAGACTATGGCCGGCAGTAGTGATGATCACACCAGAGGTCCGCAGCAGGAGCATTTCGTTCTGGACCAGGGTGCGATCAACTCCACCCTGATCGCCTCCCTTGACTCAATGCAGCAGCAGTTGAGGGTTCAGGGAGCATTCATGATAGAGATGAGGCGCGAGCTTGAGCAGATGAGAGCCGACCGCGAGCAGCGCGGCCCGGGGGGAGGACCCGATGATGCGGCAGCAGCAACCGCAGCAGGAGCAGCAGGACCTCCGAGACCGATGCGGGAAAATCACAACCCCGGATCGACTTTGATGCACCATTGGGTGGTTCTACCAGCCATCGTGGGGGACTTCAAGTTCCCCCCGAACACACTTCAGCTCCTACCCCGGTTCCACGGGCTGGCTACTGAGGAGCCCCATCTCCACCTGCAGGAGTTCAAGATGATATGCAGTACTATCCACGATCGTCAGGTGGACCAGGATACCATACGAATGATTGCCTTCCCCTTCTCCTTAGCAGACAGAGCAGCCACCTGGCTGAAGCACTTGGGGAAGTTCGTCTACACCTGGGAGCAGCTCCGCGCCGAGTACTTGCATAAGTACTATCCACTCGGGCGGACGAACGCCGCTAGAGCCCTGATCAACAACTTCTCCATGCTCCCCAACGAGCAGTTCCACGAGGCATGGGAGAGGTTTGGAGAGCTGACTGACAGATGCCTGCACCATGACATTTCCAAGCCGAACCTTGTTCAGAGCTTTTTCAGCGGGCTGACACCAGAGCTTCAGTGCTTGGTGAACGCTTCTTGTGGCGGGTCTTACTTCGCCAAGGATCACGATCAGGTCTGTGCCATCTACGAGGAGATGGCTGAGAATTACATAATGATGTCCCAGACCATATTGTACACTCAGGGCAGACCCCAGCAGCCACAAACCGTGCAGTACCAGAGGATAGCACGGGTCGACGTCGGTCCATCCAGTTTGTCAGCGGTAGCCGCAGCACAGGCCGAGTCTACAGCTGTAGACATGAGGATCATCAGCGAGAAGCTGGACCGGATGGAGATTATTGAGAAGAAGCAGTGCCAGGGCATCACACCGATGGAGCAGATGGCATAGACTCTGAGTGACCTGAAGACATAGCTCATGTATCCAGTCATTATCTCAGCCGATTTGACTGGAGAGCAGGAATCCCGTTTGATGGGGGTTCTTGAAAAGAACCGTAAGGCGATAGGATGGAGCGTAGCAGATCTCCAGGGGATCAGTCCGGCTCTGTGCTCTCACCACATCTATCTCGAAGATGAGGCAAATCCGTCGTGTGAGTTCCAGCGGCGGCTGAACCCGAATCTGAGAGAGGTTGTCATGAAGGAAATTTCGAAGTGGTGGAGCGCCGATTTTATCTACCCCATCTCCAACTCCAAGTGGGTCAGTCCGTTACATGTGGTGCCCAAGAAGACGGGCATCACTACAGTGGTTACGGAGTCCGGAGAGGAGATTGGTACACGAGTACCCACTTCTTGGAGGATGTGCGTGGATTACAGACGACTCAATCAGGCCACCAAGAAGGATCATTTCCCCTGCCCTTTATTGATCAGATCATTGAGAGACTGGCAGGGAAGAGCCATTATTGTTTTCTGGATGGGTACTCGGGCTACAACCAGGTGACCATCGCTCCCGAGGACCAGGACAAGACGACCTTTACCTGTCCCTTCGGCACATACGCCTTCCGACGCATGCCATTTGGGCTATGCAATGCCCCTGCGACTTTTCATAGATGCATGCTGTCGATCTTTTCGGACATGGTAGGGGAATGCTTGGAGGTCTTCATGGATGATTTCTCAGTTTACGGCGACGGATTTGACTCCTGTCTTGACTGCCTAGACTGAGTACTTCAACGATGTATAGAGGATCGCCTAGTATTATCTTGGGAGAAGAGTCACTTCATGGTGACTCAAGGGACGGTGCTTGGCTACATCATCTCCAACAGGGGCATGGAGGTTGATCCAGCCAAGGTGGATGTCATTAGCAAACTCGCACCACCGTCCAACTTGCGGCAGTTATGGTCATTCCTGGGGCACGTCGATTTCTACCGGCGATTCATTCATGATTTCAGTAGAGTTGCCCGACCGTTGACTGATCTGCTAACGAAAGACACCGAGTTCCTTGTCGATAACAAGTGTCTTTCGTCATTTGAGACTCTCAAGAGAAGTGTGATAGAGGCTCCTGTCCTTCAGCCACCCGATTGGTCTTTCCCATTCGAGATCATGACGGACACCTCCGATTTTGCCGTGGGGGTTGTGCTAGGACAGAGGAGGGACGGAGTTCCATTTGCCATCCACTACGCTAGCCGCACATTGGATTCCGCACAGCGGAACTACACAGTCACAGAGAAGGAGATGCTAGCTGTAGTCTTCGCCCTAGATAAGTTCAAATCATATATTATTGGATCTAGAGTGACCTTATATATTGATCATACCGCCATCAGGTACCTCATGTCAAAGAAGGATGCCAAGGCCAGACTGACTAGATGGATCCTTCTACTCCAGGAGTTTGACATAGAGATTAAGGATAAGCCTGGAGTCAAGAATGTGGTGGCGGATCATCTATCCCGATTGGAGTATCTTGAGGATTCTGAGCAGATTGACCCTATTTGTGAGACCTTTCCAGATGAGGCGATCCTTGCTATCGCTTCTCTCCCATGGTACACCGATATTGTGAACTATCTTGTCGCCAAGAAAGTTCCACAAGATTGGCCCCGGCAGAAACTTGAGACCTTCCTCGCGAAGGCCAAGTTTTACCATTGGGAGGATCCCATCCTTTACCATGAGGGAGGGGATAGTATCTGGCGCAGATGCATTCCTCAGGAGGAGCATCACAACGTCCTTACATACTACCACAAGCTGGAGGCAGGAGGACATCACTCAGGGAGGAGAATGGCACAGAAAGTGTTCCAATCCGGCCTATGGTGGCCTACTCTCTTCAAGGACTCTGATGAGTTCGTGAAGAGATGTACTGACTGTCAGAGGATGGGCACTTGTGGATAGCGTGATATGATACTGATGCAGCCCATTCACTTCTGTGAGGTTTTTGACGCATGGGGCATCGATTTCATGGGTCCATTCCCTAAGAGTCAGGGATTTGAGTACATTCTGTTGGCCGTGGATTATGTGAGTTGTTGGGTTGAGGCCATCCCCGCGCGAACCACAGATGTAAGGACAGTTTGCAGATTTTTGAGGAAGCATATCATTACACGGTTCAGGGTACCTCGAGTATTGATTTCAGATGGGGGATCTCATTTCATAAACAACGAGGTGAAGGCCCTTGCTATCGAGTTCGGCATAGACCATCGAGTTGCCACTCCATACCACCCTCAGACGAATGGTCTAGCCGAGGTGTCGAACAGGGAGATCAAGACTATATTGCAGAAAGTCATCCGCCCTGACCGAAAGGATTGGTCACAGCTTTTGGACTCGGTCTTGTGGGCATATAGGACGTCTTTCAAGACACCGTTGGGCACATCTCCCTTTTTGCCTCGTTTATGGCAAGCCATGCCATTTACCTGTTGAGTTGAGGCACATGTCACTTTGGGCAGTTACATATATTATTTTGGATCCAGATAGTGTAGGAGACCAGAGGAGGGCAGAGTTAGCAGCCTTGGAGGAGCTTCGTGATACCGCCTTCTCAAACAGCCTACAGTATAAGGAGAGAGTGAAGGAGTGGCATGATTCTCATATCAGCCACAAGCATTTTGAGCCTAGACAGAGAGTATGGCTGTTTGATGCTAGGCTTTGTCTATTTACAAGGAAGCTACAGAGAAAATGGAAGGGACCTTATCTTGTGAGAAAGGTACACGACAATGGGAGTATTGACATATCTGAGTTCTCTTCTGAGAGTACTTTTCGAGTGAACGGCCAGCGGCTCAAGCCATTTCTAGATCATGAGCCGTGGGTCGTTGATGTTGCCCCTATTCACTTTGCGTGAGATGTGGTCTCTTGACTCACATCCATTGCATCTCACGCCTGATTATCACTATTCTTCTGACCTGTATAGATCTAGCTGTCCATATCACTCTATTCTTTAGTCCCACATCCCTTTTCTCATCCTATGATTATGCTATACTTAGGGTGTACTTTACCCTAAGTATAGGGGGGATGTAGGACCTTCGGGTATTCTTTTGATTCTTTCTACCCATGTTTTGCTGCCTATACTTAAGGATATTTCACCCTAAGTATAGGGGGGGTTAGGACCTGTACATCCTTCACTCGGATTTCCCTTCATGTATAACTGCTATACTTAGGATTACTTGATCCTAAGTATAGAGGGAAAACACAGAGTTCTCCTCATTCTGTTCTTTCATTCATCTCTGTATTTAGCCATTCCTTTTCACTTCCCTATACTAAGCACGAGTTATGTCTTCTTCATCGCTCTTGATCACTCTGAGGACATCGTTCGAGCTAAGTATAGGGGGTGTGTGTATATATTTCATATATACTTTAGCCATAACTCGTACTTTGTGTGAGTGTGTAAATAAATAAAAATGGCTAAAAACTCATGAAAATTTAAAAATTTTCCTTGTATATAAAATTCATTTTGCACATACCTATTTATTTATACAAATTATTTTTTGTACAAATGATTGTAAAATGATTTGTGTAAAGGATTTGTAAATATCTTCATAGAAAAATTAGGTATATAGTACAAAATTTTTCCAAAATGTTTTGAAAACAAAAAGTTTGCAAAAACTTTGTGTAAATGTTTGTAAATATTTTGCAAAACGTACATTCATGCATACATTCATGGTTTCAAAACATTTTTCAAAAATTTTGCATATTTGTAAAGTCACATTTGTAAAGAGCATCTTTGTAAATACTTGTATAGTTTTCCTGGATCATAGTTGACATTTAAACTAGCCTGGAATTAAATTGGGAAATGGAGCTTGATTAAGATCTTAATCCACCTAATTTTAAGAGGAACCTTATAGGGCTTAGGGTTAAGGCTTTTCGGGTCCATTGGGACTTAATTCTTTGAGTCCACTAGGCTATGAGCATATGTCATCTTGATGAGCCTAAGTAGAGCACTTAACAATACACGCATGACTCTTAGAGACAATGGCTTGACTTGCACCAGCACTTTACACATAGCTCTCCATGTATGAGGTGGTGAGGAGGCAGTTTCCTTTGGCTTGGGGTAGCATATGAGGGTAGTACTTCTACGTGGAACCTCTCTTCTTCTTCTAGTGAAGGAAGTGCGTCTCAACTTGGTCTAGTGGTGATGAAGTCTAAAGACAGAAGTCGTGGATTGCAATAAAGCTTCAAAAGAGGGATAGTCTGCTGTCTCAAGAGGAAAATCTCTTGTATATATGATGCACCATGTAGATATGTTGTACAGTTGCACATGAAAAAAAATGTGCAAAAAGAAAAGAACTCCAAAAAATGGTGGGTCGGATTGAAAATTTAATAATCCCACCGGAGTGTATATAGTCAAATAAAGCAAAAGCTCATGGTATACATGTTACATCTCATGAAGCTTGCAGCGGGAGACTCAGCTACACTGGTTAGAGCTCCCAAGGATACATGGCTACACTGGCCATGGTCCATTCTCTTCTTCCCCCTCTTCTTGAGCCAATTGCACTTGAACTTAGAAGGGAATACCCCGCTTCTCGAGGAAAGAGTCGCTAGATCGAGGCATTAGAGTTACCAGGTTGGGGGAGGTTGTTTCTTTGTTACTTCTGAGGTGGGGAGCTACATATCACTTACACCGTATGGAAAGATTCATGGTCATTAGAGTTTGTGTATGTAGACTTGTTCTGATCTGGTTTATTGAGGAGTCCATAGATTGGTGGAACTTAGAGGCTGTTGAGTTTAAGCTTAAGTCCAAATAAGGATCCAACACATTAATAATCTAAAGATCTGATCGAGCTCCATATCTCAATTTAATGAAGGCAAGTTTAATAATCAACCTCGATCCATGTACATTCTCCTCTTTTTCTTTTTCTTTCTCTTTTTCACTTCTTTCTCAAATAAGTGTTTGCTAAGGGACTAGCAAAGTTAAGTATAGGGGGGTGACGAATACTCATTCATCACTCTTTATTCTTATATTTTAGCTACAAAAAACCTTTGCAAATGCATGTAGATACTTGAAATACAAATAATTACCAAAAAGCATGCATTGTGTAAAAACTAATAACTAGCATGTTTTTGTGTAAAAATAAAAGAATAAAGAATTAAAAGAAAAAGAGGGAGATATTTAGAATAAATATTGAGCAACCTAATCCCAAGGGAGGGCTCAGCATGGGCCTAACCGCATAAAAGCCAAAGTAGAGAGAGATAGGGAGCTCATGTGTAAATATACCTGTAAAAATAATAAAAGTATTTTCCTCTAAAAATAAAATAAAAACTCCTTATATATATTTGTAAATATTTATAAATACAAAATCAAAATAAAAATAGAAAAATTAAAAAGAAAATAAAAATAACATTCCTTGTACATATTCACCATGTATATAAGACCACACATGTATTTATTTAACCTTGTAAATAAATAAATTAAAATCCCTAAAAATTTGTATATGCTCCATATTTCATGGTGTGAATAAATAAAATAAAAACCATAAAAACAAAAATTAAATAAAAAGAACAAAATTAAAAACCAAAAAGGACATTGTACATATACCATGTATATAAATGTATATATCTATTTATTTTACCCTTGTAAATAAATAACAAAAATAAAATAAAAACATCAAAATATTCCTAATTTTATGATATAAATAAAATATAAAATGGGAATAAAAATGTACAAAAATAATTAATTAAAAATCAAAAAAGAAAAATCCATATTGTATATATACCTATATATAGTACTATATTGTAAATACCTTATTTTTATTTCAAAAAATTAATTAAAAATCACAAAAAAATAGCTTATAAAATAAAGATTTTTCATGTTTTATGTTTTTCCTAAATCAGCCATTTAGTGTTTTATTTTGAATTTCCAAATATTTCTGAGGTGGCCTGTTCTGATTGGTCCACGGGGGATGTTGACTCCCCGATCAACTCCCCCCCGGACCACTGAGCCCCGGATCCGAGCCCGCGAACCGATTTCTCAAAATTCTCTACACTCAATCCGACGCCCATATCCGCAAACCCCGGGCTCTCCTTCTTCCTTGTGCATCCGAGATCCACGCCCGCTCATCCGCGTTGGGATCCGCGCTTCGTGGAACCCTGCCCGACCTCCTCTTCTCGGACCTACACTCGTATATAGCCTGAGCTCCACCTCCATTTTCTCGCATCTTTGGATTGTTTCACTCCACCCTAGGACCTCCACAGCCACCGCGAGAGTGACAGCTTGCTTCCGGCCGTGTCGCAACGAGGAGGGAGTGGACGGACCTCTGATCCGACGACTTAGCACCGCCGTGCGTCACCCAGAGGTGGTACTCGAGCCTCGGGCATCGACGACCCTCGAGGCTAGGACCTGGAGCATCCCCAGCTCTTCCCCAGTCAATCTCATCCATCAGGTACCAGTAGTTCTTCCTGTTCTTAGCTAATTTAGCTTTTCGCCCAATTCACCCCGTCGCCGACGAGCTCCGATTCCGACCACCCTGGCCCCCCGTTCAATCATCGGAGTCGACCTACATCTTCGCCTTTCCCCCGCACACCTTCTCCATCCCTTCGTTCAACCCAGTTCGCCGCGGAACTGGGATTGGGGCTCCACCGCCATCGCTTCACCGAAGCCACTTCGTCCCGACGCACAGATCACCTTCACCACCCCTAATCGGGTCGAGGCACTTTGCCCTCGACCCAGAAGTGTGTTGCACAGCTTTGCAAGTTAAGAGGAGCCCATCTGAGGGCTTCGACATTCAGGGGCAGCAGCTCAGCCTTCGCCGGTGTCGCCTGAGCTCTCCGGAGCTCTGTTGCGTCATCGGAGGAGCCCATTAGACGCGGGAGGCCCAGGCGCACTGTCTTCGATCTACAGAAGCCTCCGAGGAGGGTCACCGTGCGTGCACTGGGCCGGCAAAGTTCGCTGACCGATTGTTCTTCGTGCACCCTCCAGAGACGTCCGATCCAGCCCCCAGCTCCAGATCTTCATCGCACCGTTCATTTGAGGAGTAGCACTAGCCGCTTGATCATCCGAGGGAGGATCGCGACCGTCCGATCAACATGGTCTACCCACGTTGCTTCCCAACCGCCCGATCTTCCACGTGGGCAGTCCCCAGCCGTCAGATCTGCACCGAGGGTTCCTTTGCTTAGCCATGCCTCTTCCCCACCGTCGGATCTCCACGTGGCATGCATCTGACCGTCGGCTTAAATAAAGGGTAATTTCTTCTTAGGCCCTTAGATTTTTAGTTGTTAATCTTTAGTCCTGTAAATATTTTAGAACTTTTATTGTAGTTTGGTACTTTGCATAGAGATCCTTGTCTTTTCCTGTATTTGCTTTTATACCCCTGTACGTAGTGGTGCACGTGCTTCGACACATGATTTTGTGGGATATTTGCATGTATAGGCCTTATGTTCTAGGGTGTTAATGAATGACATTATGTTTTTGATATTTACAGAAATACCCCTGTGAGTGTTTTAATTGTGCATGTGCTTTATATAGTGGGTAATTTATACTTTCGCCCCTAGACTTTTAGTACGTGTTACTATTTAGTCCAGGGACTTAAGTTTTCTTGCAATTAGGTCCCTGAGTGCCCAGCTCACGCGTTTGGCGTGTGAGTTCTTGGAGAAATTGCACCGGACTCCCTGGAACTTGTCTTAATTGCGTACAGGTCCCTGTGTACTGTACCTTTGTGTTTGATTTTAATAAAATAGCATATCGACTTCAAATTTGATGAAAATTGGACCCATGGCTCCTGCCATGGCGTAAAATTTTCTCTACATTTTGGAGACATTTTTGACACTTTTTATTATTTTTAAAAATTCAAAAATACGTAATTTTCTTACTATCTAGCTTTAAAAATCACACAAAAAATATTAAATCAACTTTAAAAATTACAAAAAAATAGATAGTGTTTGTTTTGTGTTGTTTGATTTTCTGACCAAATTTGGTCATTTTTAGATTTATAAAACCTATAAAAATTACAAAACCCCTAAAAACCCATAAAAATTCTAATAAATAATTGAAAAACAAAAATTAATAATTCCAGTGCCTAATTTTTCCTTGTATTTTCTACTTTACAGGAAAATTACCTTCAGACCTTGGTAGAGCCATCTTGCATTTTAATTTGGCCCTCCAAGTCTGACTGGATAGTGCCTTCATTTTTCAGCCTTGTTTGATTTTTATAAAACTCCATAAAAATCAGAAAATCACCAAAAATTAATCAAAAACAGTAAAAAATATAAAAAACATAAAAATATTTTTGTTTGAATTTTTAGAATAATTTTGAGTCGTCAAATAATTGTGTGTAGTTGCTTGTTTCCTTGTTTTCCTTATTTTCTTTATTATTTGAAAATCCAAAAAATATAAAAATATTAAAAATCCACCAAAAATATTTGTCTTTTATTCTTCACTATTTTTGACTACTTCGTAGGCCGCAAGGCCATTACGTGCTCCCTGAGTCCGACCCTGATTGCTATACCAGGCTAATCTAATAGCCAGAGCCTCTATTGAGCTTGTTTGATTTTTATTATGTTTTGGTGGTCTGATCCTTATATTTTCTTGTTGAGTTGATTTATCTCTCGATCCGGGTCGCAATGATCCTTTGAGTGATTATTTTATCCTGGATTGGTTGAGATTTTTCGGCTCATCAGATACTGACCTATCTAAAGGGATAACACCTCAAAGAGTTGAGGAAGTGAATGCTAGAACTACTTGTCCTTGGGCATCAGTTCTGAGAAGCCGGGTGTGTGCTTGATGTGTACAAAAGCCAGATGGCTGCCATACAGTGGGAGTAGTAAACTGTTACTAATCCTACTATGGAAATAAAACACTTGGTTGCAGTAAATGCAAAATCTTCATAGATGACAAGATTTTTGAGATAGTGATATCAAAGTCTTATCTTCAAAAACTTAAGACTTTATAGATAGAGGTCCAAAAGGTCTTAATTGTGGATACCTTAAGAGATAGTGATCTCCAGGAATAAGGGTATTCTGATAAGGATTATGGAAATACTGGTTATGATAATTGTTAAGCTGTAGTGAAGGACACTGTAACTAACAAGATTGAGTATTCGTTGCATAAGATGCAACATTCGCATTGGATGCGAGCACTGTTACCGGGGATATGCAAGTGTCGTAAAAGGACTTGGCATAGTCTCGCGGGAACAGAGTGACTGATCAACTTACCTAGCTATTTTCTAAATATCCTATGATTGTCACATGAGTGCGGGTTTAAATGATTAGCCCATTAATGGCTCTTTGGGCTAGTGGGAGATTGTTGGAAATGCGAGCCCACGGCGAGCCATTATGCAATAAATGTTATTGCAAATATCATTCCCTGATCTGAAATGAAGAATAATTAATTTGCATAATAGGTCCTTTAGTACAATTAGGGTTATGTACCATGGCCATCTTAATAATCATACAGCTGTTGATTCAACTATTGAATCATAGAGGTTGGTGCTTGGATGAATATCTAAAGGGTTAGATTGAGGACTCACCAAGCACCGTCAAATGATTGTTAAGAGATGATCTCCAGCCTGAGTAGGAGATGGCAATCCTTATCTCTGAAGGCTAATATCTGACCGACCTCTTGATGCAGGTCCTCTGTATAGGAATAGAGATTCAGAGGTGTCAGATTAGTTAGGTCAAAGAGTTGACTTAACGAGATCGAGATAACCAAAGTCCTATATCGTATGCTGTCATGATATAGGCATGCATCCTTTGACCGGAGACATATGTGTTACTATATGTCTGAGTATGTACATTTGGCAGACCAATAGGTTGATGACCTAACCAAGTTCTATACACCGACGCGCTGGTGTGCATATAAGGGCATATGAGTAATACGATCTTTCAAAGGGATCATACAGGTTTAGTTATTGAACCGGAAGGCATGAGCTCACTCATGAGATATTGGGAAGAATCAAATTCCATGTGCATGGTCGTCTCGCTTTGGAAGCTTGACTGAATTTGTAGGTTTGATATATACTTTTGGAAAGTATATGATCAATACCTAGGTATGATATACGCTTTTAGAAAGTGTATGATCGATACCAACTCCCAATGATCGAATGAGAAACTTACTGATAAAACCATGAAGTAGACAGTATAAAGTTGATCCAATACTTCGGGTTTAATCTGAGTCTTCCAGTATGCAGTATGTACAGGTATTGGGAATAACTGAGGGTGATGTGATCATAAACGATTGTATAACCATGACGCTTCCATTCCTAGGGAGTGATGAAACGGGTCTGGATTTTAGTGACTGCTCTCAGTAGAGAAGTGAACTAATCTTGGTCCAAGTGTTGGACATTGATCTGAATGTGATTCAGATGCAATGAGAAGATTAGATTTACGGTCTTGATTTAATCAAGCATCTATGGGAGGCCCGCGATCTGGATTTGAGATATGATCTCAATATCCATGTCACTATACGTGGAACAATACAATCGCCCTGTCCTTATCTCCAAGTATCTGCGGAGAAAGCGCATTATCCTTGAAGGAGTTCATAGATAATTCTATTGTTTATTTATGTATCCGAGCATTGAGAAAATGGATAATTAAATGTGATTTAATTATCATGATTAATATGAATTCGATTCATATTATAAAGAGCGTTGTCTTAGATAATTAAATATGATTTGATTATCAAAGATGTAAATAATGTGAATATGATTCATGTTATTTGAGAACAAGAGAATAGAGATCCAAGATGATTAAATGTGATTTAATTATCATGGATATGAATAATGTGGATAGAAATATCCATATTAGTCATATATATTATAAATGTGATTTATAATATATAAGAGAGAGCTATTTGTAATTTAAATTTGTTAATTAAATGTTAATGTGAATTGGATTCACATTGGACATTGAATTGAAAATGTAATTTACATTTTGTTTTGGGTTGTGAATATGATTCACAAATTTTTCAATGGCAAGATTGCAATGTCTAAAAAATAATTGTGAATTATTTTTGTAGAATAATTTGCAACAAAAGTTGTTGCAAATAATGGAGATTACATAAAAGATGAAATAGACACCTTCCTAATGGAGGAGGGTGGACGGCCACCACTCCCATTAGGAAAGGGAGGTCGTCCCCCCTCTCCACATGGAAGGAGGCTTTCTCTCCTTTCATTATCTCCATGTATTGATGATTTAATTTTGTGATTAAATTGTGTTGATTTATCAACATATATTTAATTTAATTTAAATTAATTGTTGTTGGTTTTACCAACGCAAATCTTAGCCATTAAAAGAAACACAATCAATGAGAGCCATTGGATTTGTGTTGTCCCATGGATTGAGATCCATGGATCCCAAAACCCTATAAAAGGAGAGGCACCCCATTGCTCTTCTTTACACACACTATGCTTGAGAAGCATATCTCTCTCTTTCTATTCTCTCTACACGCCCTCTCTCTCTCTCCCTCCCTCTCATGGCCGTCCACCATGGATGCCCTAGAGAGGTTCTCCATCGTCGCAGCGTTGTCGTTATGCTGCCCGATGGTTTTCTCGTGGAACTCCGTCTACTTCAGCGTGCCTTGCTCGTGAAGAAGATGTCGGATCTTGTGTGTCGAGATCAGGAGATCCGCTGCTTGGATCATCAACATGGATTGCGAGAAGCACACGGTTCATCCCCGCGCTCGCAAGCGTCTCCTCCGTCGGATCAGACTTGAGACAAGAGGTCGCTTCTTTTAGAGACTCGATCGCAACCACGCTTCAAGAGGTAACCCTAATACTTATTTGTAGTTTAGACGAAATGATCCGAGAAGTGTTCTTGGATCATGTGGTTTCGTCACATGAAAAATTTTAATTTCCGCTGCATAGAACAACTAGTATGACTAGTCGTTCTTCGTCGTATTCGATACGATGATCACGTTTCCGTGATGCGCTTGAGGATCTAACCATATCCTTCATATATGAATCTAATTACTCAGGAATAAAGATCATTTTCGGCTTTTAGAGTATGATTCACAGATTCATCAATCCCTTATGCTTAAAACTTGCTCGTCCCTGAGCAACTAAAATGAAATGCAAAAGTGAAATGATTTTGGATTCCATACCAAGGTCATGAACAAATGGTGAAAATGGATATTGACTCGACCTTTGGATTAATAATATGACAAAACTTTATTGGGAATTGAATTTAATGCCTAATAACCTTTGAGTTCCACAAGTCTCTTTTCAAGTCGCCTCAACAGTCAGGTCAGAATAAATCCTCATTTGCTCATTCCAATGACTATGAATCTTACTTGTACTATTAAGTGAAATATAGCTCTCCACATCAGAAATAGTAAAGTAACAACCTCCTCTGACAAGGTAACTCTAATTCCCCGGTCTAGCAACTCTTTCCTCGAGGAGAAGGGTATTCCCTTCTATGTTCAAGTGCGACCAGCTCAAGAAGAGGGGGTAGAGAATTGAACGGACTGTTAGCAGTGTAGTCACATATTCATGGAGCTTGACCATTGTAGCCAAGTATCCAATTGCGCTTCCATGGTATGAGGCCCTGAAGCATATGCCTTGCAAATATACATACTCTGGTAGGCGTTTTTTTTCAATCAGGCATGTACAATTTTTTGGAGTTTTTTCCTTTTTTTCCTTTTTTCTTTCTTCTTCTTTTTGACTAGATACAAGGAGCAACATGTACATAAGGAGTTTTTCTTCTTGAGCTAATATACTATCCCTGTTTTGATGCATTATTGCAACCCACAACATCCCGTCGTTAGACATCGATGCCACTAGACTAGGTTGAGATGCACTATCCTCCCTAGAGGAGGACGGATGTTTCCATCCATGTGGTACTCCAAGCTAATGGATTCTACCACCTCATCAATGAAGAGCTACGTGCATGGTGCTTGTCCAAGTTAGGTCGCTGTCTAAAAGAATCATGCATATGTATGGAATATTCTTCTATACCAATCAAGATGAGTGACCATAGACTTACATACTCAAAAAATTAAGTCACTTGACCTGAAAAATCTTTACTCCAGTTCCTATAACGTTCTCTGAAATTAGGTAGATTAAGGTAAACTCAAATCCATCCTCGACATCTATTCATAACTTGGTTCAGAACCCACTAACTTTTCACATTGCATATGCAAGATATGCAGATGAAATGGAGATGACATGGAATATAGATGACATGCAAGACACACATTTTTCTGAATGCAAGGATCATATACAGAGTAAATAAGAAGCCTCTCTTGCTCTCTTTTTTTCTTTCAGAACTCTGGTATACCTCCTATTTTACAAAAAATTTATAAAAGTACTTTTTTTACAAGAATTTTATAAGCAATATACAAAATATACAAGTACTTTACAATTTTTTTAATTTTTACCAACCCGTAATTATTGCATAATATATACAAACATATGTGAAAGTATGAGCTATGGGTAAAGTATATATGTAATACATACATGCCCCCTATACTTAACACGTGCTACGTCCTCAGAGTACGAGAAACGAAGAAAAAGACATAGCTCGTTCTAAGTTTAGGAAAGCTAAAATAACAAAAGGTATAGAAGTCAATCTGCCCCATATACGTAGGCTCTTGGTTGCCTAAGTGTAGAAGAAGATAAAAAAACGGGGCGGGCGAGATCAAGAGGAGAAATGGATGAATATATATATATATATATATATATATAGACATGATGGTCATCGGTTCCCCCTATACTTAGGCTTTGGTCAGCCTAGGTCTAGGACAGAATTGAGTGTGAGAATCGATGAGATCTGGAGAATATACAGAGAATGGTGAAGAGACTCAGGTTACCTTCTTCCTATACTTAGGATTTGGCCATCCTAAGTATATCCATAAAATGAAACGATATGGAGCCGAGGCGAGTGATACTAATAACCAGGGAGGGAGGGAAAGGGAAGAAAATCTACACAAGAAGGGGTGAGATTATTCAAGGATCAAGAAGGTATGTGACGAACTTTCTTGCAGGAGCAAGGAGGTGGGTAATATACATATATGTCACTGTCATATTTATCCTCAAATGAACAATATTGAGGTGAAAGGATCGTCTAATGAAGGTCGACACATGGCTGCTTGCTCAGATATGGCTTAAGAATAACTGAACTGTGCTCACTCATACAAACCACTTCATCTGGACTTGATGAGGATTCCTCTGAAAATTCCTTCTCTGGTATGTTGAAGGAAACTTTCTTAGTCAGTTTTATAGAACCTGAATCATTGAGAGGGAGAGGAGAGTGAGATGCCATGAGGGGTTCGGGGGAACACCTCGAGGAATCAATTCTTGACTTCCTCTAACTGGATAACCGACTAGAGGAAGGAGAAACCATGTTTTTGGGTGGGGTCAATTCAGTCCTAGTTGTCTGCTTTAAAGGTTCAGGATGTGGTGCGATGTTGATCATGGATTCCTCATCAAAAGAGTCACCATATAGATTATAATATTCCCAAAGGGTTGGCACACGTCTCGGGGAGGTGCTAGTGGTCTCGGTAGGCTTGTCATAAGGAGTGATGCAAGAAGTGGGATTCAATGATGTGTGGGGAGTCTCTGATCCAATGGTCGGCTCGATAATCAGTATCTCAGGTGTAATAGAGAGATGTGACTCATCTATCTCTCGATGGTCACGACTGTCACGACTATCAACAACCTTAGAGTAGATTGTGTCAAAGAATGGATACGGTCGGAGTTCTCCCAATGCTGTGAAATTGATCTCCCGAGACTCAGAATCTATAGTTGCCTTAGACAAGCCTGAGTATGACTTCCTAAGAATAATAGGAGATTGGGTAAACTCTCCTCGGTGCTCAATGTCAATGACCGTGAAATTTATCTGGAGTAGAGCACCTTGGAAAGTAATGATGACTGAAATGGTTACTCTCGGCCGTTTTATAGATCGATCAACCAACTGAATGATCTCTCTTGACTTTCTAGTTTGACTGAGTTGGAGTTCGTCAAACATAGAGGTCGGGAGGATATTTATCGGTGAGTCATCATTGATTCTTGCATGGGTAAAGATAGTGTCTTTGATTTCACACTCAATCCTAGGCAACCTCTTCACTCTACGACTCTTGATCTTTCTCCCCATCACCAATGAGGTGGTCATAGACACTAGATGTTTATCATTCCTTGTCCTCTTATTGCCCAACCTCTTAGGCACCAAATTACTTCTCACAAATCATTTGATGTCGGAGAAGTGATCTATGACCTTTATTAATGGAAGTTTAAAAATCAATTCTTCATCGAGTGCTTCCCTTAGGGTAGGATCCAATTTTTTTAGGTCCTTTACATTTTCTATATTAATGAATTTTCTGATTTTCAATGTTTTTGGTCTTTTTAGGATTTTCAATTTTTTGTTGTTTTGAATAGGTGAAGGAGTAGTGTGGGAGGATGTGTAGACTCTAGATTGGAAGGTAAGTGGTTAGTATAAGATGGAGGTAGAAAGGACTCCTGTTGTACAAAGTGTGTGTGTTTCCTTGTATCCTCTAAGTTTTCAACATTGAATATGTTTATTTCATTATCTCCTTCTATACCTGAGCTGGAATAAATTGAAATGATTCGGTCGATGACATTTCTAAGTTTATCCTTAATAAATTCATTTCTCTTCACAACCCTGCAAATGTTATCCTCCAAAGAGTCCTCATAACAGATCATTGAAGTAGTTTGTCTACTTGGAGGATACTGCTGAATTCTTGAAGTCTCATACTTAACATACCTAAACTCTGGCATGCAATACTGGGTCGAGTATGGACCATCTGAATGGAAGATCTTGTTCGGAGCCTCGAATAATGAAGACAATGAACGGGGGTCGGGATGTCTAGCTCATGCGTTTAAGCATGTATGTGTAGGATCTCCGAATGTGTGATATGAAGGATGGTCAATGTGGGCTTGATTACTAGGGACAATCAAGTCAGGAAGATCATATGAGCATGCCTCTCCATTCAGATTGTTCGATCGACCATGTTATGCCCTAAGGTCATGTCGGGATGTGTATATGTAATTTGTTTCCCGGTCCTAACTTAAGATGAGAAGGAGGCCTGTGGGGGTACATAATTATGCCAATAATTTATCTCAGCAATGTCTTGATCTTTGAATTGTAAATTGATTCCGGTAAGTGACTGACTATAAGGTCAGTTAGCCTAGGTTGGAAGTGAGTCAGGGGTGTAAGAAGGTGGGGTAGGTGAGAATTACAAAGAAGTGAGGAAGTTAGTCGAAGTTACAACTTCACGGTATGGATGGGGTAAGAGGAGGGATAAGAAAGTGAAGATGAGCGGATTTTGGTCAAAGAGGAGTGACTTGGATATGATGATCAGTATCCCGACATCTTGAAGAGGAATGAATGTAAGCAGATCGAGTAGAAAATATGCAAATACACATGCTAACACACACAGATAAGCACAAAAAATGCAAGAGCAAACACCAAATTCACCAACTCTATATGCGAGGGCCGTAAAGGTTCGGCCGAATTATCTTGTCAGCTTTAGTTGGTAACAAATGCAAGTCTTGAAAGATTAATGAGATGTTAGGTGCATGTACTTCCCTACAGACTGACCTGATTCTTAAGAATAGTTGCACCCACTTTTAGCCAATATAGGAGTAAGTGCGGACCGTATAAATATGGCTAACCGTTACTCAAGGATGGATCCTAACACGGTGTCCTCTAAACCTCCCACTCTGCTATGAAAATCCGAACCGTTTACCAACTACCCGTCAATCCTCATTGCAAAGTAGCTTATCATTTTTTGAACTAGTAATCTATATGAAAATTATGGATTTGGCTCTATCCTAGTGTCATCTCTCTCTCACTTGCAAGTAAATCAAACACTGACAAGGTTGCTATCCTACAAACAAGGTTTAATTTTACTCATTTTTTCCCAATTCAATCAACAGTCCTGATTTCAGATTTTAGTTATCACTATAGTTAATCCACACAAGCAATCATGTCTACCATCCAGTCCCAGTTCCTTTATCCTAGGTTAGAAAAACTGAGAGAGGGATTAGGAAAAAGCCGACACAATCGAGAAAACTATGACGAATGCTTGAGTAAATACTTGTTCTGCCTCCAACTCTCTATACGTGGGATGCAATACTGATTTGAAATTTTACGCTATATGAAATGCAAAAAAGAAAATCGTTCCTAGACAGGAAGTTCTATAGCGAGTGATAAACAATTTAATTTGGACTAATAGATCAGTGGTCTAAGTGCATCTCGTTAAATATGATGTGTGGTCCTATAGAGTACGAGCACAAGTAAAAAAATTTGCTCTGAGAGCCATGAGAGCAAGTCCTAGTCTACGTCAATCAACCACACGACCACGAAGGGTCCAATGTCAAGGGTCTGGGTACGCACACGAGATTTCAAACAGAATCTGCTGTAAATATGTAATTATTACAAATTGTTTCGCAAAAATTGAAAATATCACTTCTCAAAGCTTCTTGGCATCTCAACAACTAGCTCGCTCCACGAATCACCAGCCTCCAATGCACTTTGAGGATGTGTCGACTTCAAAAAAGCCGATCGAAGTCCACTGGGCCCTCACATAAAAAGATAAAATTTATATCAGAGCGAGATATACAAATATATACAAAAATAAATAAAGAGATAATAGAAAAAATGAAATAACTATAAGGTGGCTCAGGGGTCAGACTACCCAAATGATGAGAAAACCTAATTCTAATTTTAAAAAATCATCCTAAGCCGTTTGCCTCCCCAACAATGATGCCATTTAATGATATGCTGATCACTCTATGTTAAACGTGTCGGGTTGTTGTAGTTGGACAATCAGTGTTGATAAAAAATAACATGAATTGATAAATCAATGAATTAATAAATGTGCGACTTTATGTATTTTTAACATGGCAAGCCCCATAGTCGACTCGAGGAGGCAAAGGAACAATGTCAGACCAAATTAGATGAATTAGCTCATGGTTTTCCATGCAGATTTTTTTCGCAAAATATATGCAAATGTAATTATGCAGATGAATTAGGTTATTAATAAATTAAGCAACTTAGGTAAACTAATTTTAATGTAAAATTAATCCAATTTAGCCAAATTGTATTTTCTAGAAAATTAATCCAAATATGGATGCAAAATATATTTTTTTGGAATTTTCGGGGTTAAAATGCAACATTGAAAAATGAAAAATTTTTAGGGGGTTATGCAATTTTCCTTGCAATCATAATATAAAAATCATGTAAATTTTACTGGAAATTAAAAATGATGAAATGAAGCTAGAATATTTTTTTGGATTTTTTCGAGAATATATGATTTTTTACAAAATTTTTAATAAAAATAAAGCGATCGTGGTTATTTAATTCCTAGTTAATCCAAAAAATAATTTATCTAAAAGAAAAATTATCTAAAAAAGTAATTTTCTTGAGTAATTAAGAGAGTTGAAATTTCGTAAAAATAATATACATGGATTTAATTAAAAATCATTTACTAAATCACTCAACAATTTATTTTAGGCAAAAGAAACATCCATTTATGATGAATTTTTATTAGTAATTAAAACACATTCATATACATCATATTTATTTTTTCACAATTTTTAAAACAATATTTAATTAAATACGAATTTCAGACCATGAATTGGGTAAAATATAAAATTCCTCACAATTTTTTGATTAATTACCTAATGCTCACAAAATTACAAATAAATATGCATCCGATAGAGAATTATGTGATCTTCAAGGTGTAATTTTTTATATATTATAATGACGTAAAATAGATGTCCAAATCAGAGCATAAATGCAGGGGTGTTCTTGCAATACATGAAATAAAAACTTAACAAAACTATGCATAGGAGCACTTTTGTAATTACGGAAATGTGAGGGGAAATTTTGTAATATTTTCAAAATAAAAAATAAAAATAAAAATGTGTAATGGACCTTCGATCGTGGAAGTTAGGGTACGTCTAGGGAGGCGCTAGGCACACAATCATACAGAAGAGGGTGCAGCGACGCATGCAGGAGGGCGACACGACAAGAGGGCGGCGTGACAGGAGGCTGGCATACAGTGACAGACGACTCCTGGTGTGGATGAGTTATTGAGGCGGGGGCAACGTCGTGCACGTGACAACCACGTACAGGAGGTTGTGGACCCAAGGGCGGCGCGTGATGCGGAGGAACTAGTGCAGTAAATGATGATGATGGTGGTGAGGTGATTATGGAGTGATATGGTGTAAAATATAACAACAAAAAATGTTAGAAAAAAATGAGGAGAATAGAGAAAGGGAACTATACCTGATGATGGGTGGATGTTGATGCCTATGAATCGACAAACTGGAGATTTTCCTTGGCCGGAGTTATCGCCTTAAGCGGGCCGATAAGGCTCCGGCAAAACTTTGCTGGCTTCTACTGAAGAACAACGATGTGGGGATGGAGGTCGCCACAGATCTTGCTTCGACTCGTTGTCTCTCAACACTTAAGGACGCGCTGTCACCTCAGAGTCTCGGTGGAGCCGGAGCTCTTCTCATGAAATGACAGATGAAGAAAAATGAAGAGGATGAAGGGAATAAAAGGAGGAGGAAGATGAGGGCAAGTTGAAAAAGAAGTGGGGTAGAAGTTGGAGGGTGATGGAAAATGAGGGGAGAATGGGAGTTGGTGACTTGAGTGGGAAGTTGGAGTAGAGAAGAAGTAAAAGGGGAAAAATATAATATAGAATAAAATAAGTAGGCTACTAAAACTAATGAAAAGAAAAGAAAATAAAAATGGAAGAAAAATATAAAAAATAAAATAAAATAAAATAATCAATTACTTAATTATATAAAAAATAATAAATGAATAAATAATAAATAAATAGAAAAAGTAAAATAAAATAAATTACGAAAATAATATAAAACTCGGTGACACGTGGCAGCTCCAGGAGCTACCACGTGTCGCTACCAGAAAGATAAAAAATTAAATGTAAATAAAAAAAGAAATAACAAAAGGGGTCAATTAAAAAGTGGTAACACGAAATTGCTCGTCTCGACGAGATCCACAACTTTTATGAGGGACCAGAAACCAAAATAAATCAGTTTTACAAAGTGTATTTTTTGGGGTTCTTATAGGTATAAAATACAGAATTCTGTATTTTACATATTTTTGGCATTTTTAAGTAGAGAAAAATCAAAATAAAAGTAGAGAAATTATGAAAGGAATATTTAAAGTTAATCTTATTTTTTTGGATTTTTAATAATTGAGAAAATAAAAACATGAAATAAGAGGTAGTTTGGTCAATAAGTACAATATAAAGTAGGGGCCCAAACCCAAGTTTGACATACGAACTCCGATTTTTATGAGATTAATGACTCTTGAGGCTCCACCCCAAGTGTCGTTAACAATTATCCAACACAATAGACATCCGCCAACCATGATTTTCTCGGATCCTCTGCGAATCCGATTCCAGAGGCATCCTCCCGAGCCGCCGACCATCATATTTTTATGCTTTTATTTTATTATTTATATTTTTACATCCATCTTATTTTGTTATCTTCTCTTTCGTATAGTTATTCGTCAAGACTATCGCGAAATCCGTATCTAACAGTGGTTATCCTAGACTCTTGGAGAACTAGGACATGACACGAGGTTCGGGGTTTATTCGTGGTTGTAACCACATCCAACTCACCTCGCTAGAATACCCAATTTCATGAAGAGTTAACGCGTACGAGTCCATTTGGAAGTTGCCGCATAGAAGGGGAGAGATCATCACTTACCGACCTGCACTATTGCCTTCTCCAATTTTCATTTCAATCTTTGTTATTCAAACATTTTGGAAATTTATAAAAGTATCTTTACTTGTAAAATAAAGTGCAGAATTTTCCTTTCCCTGTGGATTCGACCCTGACATACCCTATACTTTGCCTTATGCATAATATAGCTAAGTCTGGTAATTTATTTGTTTGAAGTATATTTTTGTGGGTTCTCAATGACTATCCGATTGCAAAATCGGGTACTTCAACCCTCAGAAATACGCTCTAACACCAGCTTCCCAGCCAACAGGAAGTACCACCAATTAGAAGGTCGTCATTTTGGGCAGTCCTCACAGCCGCCTCCACAGTATCACCAGCCTCTCAGTATGCCAATCAATGGAGGCAGAATCAACACTATCAGCAACCACAGTACCGTTAGCCACTGACATACCACCAGTATGCTGCTGCCCCACCTCAGCAATACCAGCAGTATCCTCCTCCCTCATACAATCAATTTCAGCTGTCTTCGCCTCAGCTCCCACACACGTGGCAACAACGTGGTCTGCACGCTGAATCTTCTGAGGAAATTCCCGTGAACTCGACCTTGGATTGCTTGGCCCAGCTTGTAAAAGGCCTAGAAGATTCGACCAGGAAGCTGGATGACCTAACCGCCACTGAAACCAGTATTCCAACGCAGGTCGAAGCTAACCCCAATAGCTTCAAGAGAAAGGAACAAGTAGAATGCGATGTCCCGTCTATGCCTGTAGAGTCAGATGATTGTACTATTGTTTTATCTAATGTTGTTACTCTTAGGAGCGGTAGGACCTTGCCTCCACCTGCCACCAACAAAGGGGAGAATAAAGCTTCAAGTAAATTGTCATCTTCTGCATCAATCGTGCCATCTATAGGGACGAGAGAGGAAGAAGAAGAAGGAGGAGGCATGCCAGTTGCCACTTGCCACTATCATCCAAAAGAACAAAAAATCAGCAAAAACAAAAAGAACAAAAAGAAGATCATTGCGAAAGTGAAGCCGTGCCATCCTTGGAGGAGGCTAGTAGCAACCGATCCTTTGCCAACTGACGGAGCGGAGGCCCCACTTTTTGCCCGTGCACCAGCACCAACATCTCAGCTTCCATCTTGTACTCCTTTTTGTGACCCGTATGTACAACATATATTGTGGACGATGATTCTATTGTAAATAAGAAATCTATTTCGGTTCCAATAATGCACATATTCCTTTTCCCGATGCAATAGAAAAATCCAAAAAAATTGCAAAAAGAAATAGTGCATTATCTGATCCTGGAGTTATGGATATCATAAATAACTTAACTATTGAGATTCCTCTGATGAAGGCCATGGAGTACATGCCAGCTATGAATAAAGGTTTGAAGGAGTCATGTACAAGCAAGCGTCACTCAGCATGAAAGAACAAACGTAGACATGTTGAGAAGTACGTCCTCACCATGGCCACTGTAGCAGCCATCAGCAATCTCCAACAAAAGAAGCAGGACAAAGGAGCATCTCTTATTAGTTGTGAAATTTTTGATCAAACTTCGAGCGCATTCTGCTTGACAGTGGTTCTTCCATCAACCTTCTACCCTCGTCACTACTGCATAATTTGGGCTAGGTCCTCTCAAGCAAACACGAATAATCCTTCAGTTCGCAGACTGATCTATCAAGCGACCTATAAGTATTTTGGAAGACGTTGTGGTAAAGGTATGGGAAATGCAGTTCCCAGTTGACTTTGTAGTCCTTGATATGGACTCCTCCGCACTTTTACTTCAGACTCCTATCATCCTTGGCTGGTCATTCCTACACACCTCAGAAGCCGTGGTTGATTATGGGTCTGGCAAGACCACTTTCAACTCGGGCAGAAAGAAAATCACTATTGACATGATCAGCGAGCCGAAAGTCATGACTGATGAGAGCTGTGCAACACCAGAAGCGGACTATGACTTTATTACAGTAATCAAAGATACACCACTCTCTTTTGACGATCCATGGACCCAAGAAATCCTCTCTCTAGAGGAGGACTCGAAAAGCACAGTCTATACTTGCTCCGACGATACTTGGGAGACAAAATCCAATGTGCTGATGTACCTTTTTGACTCCAATAATTCACTCTGGCCTGAACACGATGAGCCTAGTGCAGAACTGTTCGACACAGTATCAGAATCTCAACAGAATACTGAGGTCAGTAGCTCTACCAAAATTCAAGCAGTACATCCCACCACCAGTGCAGTTTTTGAAGTGACTAATAAGTTGACCAGATCTGAACCGGAACTCAAGCCACTTCCTGCAGGCCTGAAGTATGCTTTCCTTGCGGATGAATAAAACATGTATCTGATCATCATCAGTAGCAAGCTGACCTCAGAGCAAGAATCTCGACTTCTCGAGGTTCTAGAGAAGAAATGTAAGGCACTTGGTTGGCACGTATCAGATCTCTGCCGGATAAATCCTGCCTTGTGTTCACACCACATTTATTTAGAAGAAGATGCCAAGCCGTCCCGCAAATTTCAAAGAAGATTGAATCCGAATCTTCGGGACTTCGTCATGAAAGAACAAGAAATGGTGTGACACAGGCTTCATTTATCCCATCTCCGATTCAAAATGGGTGAGCCCCTTGCACGGTGCTCCAAATAAGTTAGGGCTTACTGTGGTTACAAATGACAAAGGAGAGGAATATCTACTCGGGTACTGACATCCTGGCGGGTGTGTTGACTACCACTGTCTTAATGCAACAACTAAATAGGACCACTTCCCCTTGCCATTCATTGATCAGGTTTTGGAAAGATTAGCCGGTAAGGAGTTCTTCTGATTTCTAGATGGGTACTCTGGGTACAACCAAGTGGCAATCACCTCTGAGGACCAAGAGAAGACTACCTTCACTTGCTCGTTCCACACCTATGCTTTCGGGAGAATGTCATTTGGATTGTGCAATGCACCAACGACATTCCAGAGATGCATGCTTGCAGTTTTCGCCGAGATTGTAGCCAGTTTTCTTGAGGTGTTTATGGACAAATTCTCCATCTATGGTGACAGTTTTGATTCTTGTCTTGAGCACCTAGACAGAGTACTTCAGAAATGCTATGAAGTCAATTTAGTGCTATTATGGAGAAGAGCCACTTCATGGTGACATAGGGAATTGTGATGGGTCACGTCATTTCCAAACGTTGCATGGAAGTTGAAATGGCGAAGGTGGATGTGATTACCAATCTAGAGCCACCTCAGATAGTGAATAATCTGAGGCCATTCCTGGGGCACGTGGGTTTCTACAGAAGATTCATCTCTGATTTCAGCCGCATCGCCTGACTTCTTACATAACTTCTATGCAAGGAGATCAAGTTCAATATTGATCAACAGGTTATCCTCTCATTCAATCAGTTGAAGGAGCTTATCACTCAAGCTCCAATCGTACAACTGCCAGATTGGTCTCTACCCTTTGAGATCATGACAAATGTGTCAAACTTTGCACTTGGTGCTGTTTTAGGATAAAGGAAAGACAAGATGCCCTATGCCATTCATTATGCCAGCAAGACATTAGATGAAGCTCAAAGAAATTACACTATAACAGAGAAAGAGTTGATGGATGTGATATTCGCCTTAGAGAAGTTCAGATCTTATTTTCTTGGATCAAAAGTTACCATCTTCACAGACCACTCTGTTATCTGATATTTATAACAGAAGAAGGATGCCACGCCCAGACTGATTAGATGGATCCTTCTCCTCCAGGAATTCGATTTGGAAATCATGGTCAAGCCCATAGTTCAAAATGTGGCAGCAGATCATCTCTCCATAATTGAGCAGTAAGAGCCTCTACTGAGCAGTGCACCCATCATAGAGACCTTTCCTGATGAGTCAATTTTGGCCGTGGATTCTCTCCATTGGTATGCGAATATTGTCAATTGCCTCATCTCAGGGGTAATGCCGCAGGATTGGACGAAGATTCAGAAGGACAAATTCTTATCGTCAATCCATTTCTACTAATGGGAAGATCCTCTCTTATTCAGGGAAGGAGCATATTGCATTTGGGACAGGTGTATCCCTCAGGAGGAGCATTATAGTGTCCTCAAGTATTGTCACTCGCTCGAATCTGGTGGACACCACTCTAGAGACATAACGATAACAAAAGTACTTCAGTGTGGCTTCTGGTGGCTCACACTATTTAAGGATGAAATAGCTTTCATGAAACGATGCACTGACTGTCAAAGTTGAAAGGCACCCTCACCGCAAAAGATTCAATGTCCCTAAAGATCATCCAGATTGCAGATGTATTCGATTCTTGGGGTATCGATTTCATGGGACCCTTTCCCAACAGTCAGGGATATGTGCACATCCTTCTTGCCATTGACTATGTGAGTCGTTGGGTTGAAGCTATCCCTACTCGAGCCGCTGACAGCCGTACAATATGTCGATTCTTGAAAGAAAATACCATTTTACGGTTTGGGATTTTGAAGATTCTCATATCAGATGGGTGTAGCCACTTCATTAACAAAGAGGTCAAGAAATTAATGAAGGAATACGTCATCGAGTATCGAGTCACATCTCCTTATCATTCGCAGACCAATGGCATGGCCGAGTTATCAAACAAAGAAATCAAGACAATCCTATAGAAACTTGTAAAGCTGGACAGAAAGAACTGGTCCCAACTCTAGGACTCCGTCCTTTGGGCATACATAACCGCTTACAAGTCTCCTTTGGGCATGTCGCCCTACCATCTTGTGTATGGAAAATCGTGCCATCTGCCCATGGAACTAATTCACAAATCCTTATTGGCAATCAATAGGTGCAATTTGGACTCATAGAGAAGTGGTCAGAAAAGAAAAGACGATCTGAACAAACTCCTGGAGTTTCGAGACTATGCATACGATAACACATTGATGTACAAAGAGAAGGTGAAATGCTGGCATGACCGACACATTAGATGAAAGACCTTCGAAGTTGGACAGAAAGTGTGGTTATTTGATGCAAAGTTGAGGATCTTCCCAGGAAAATTAAAGAGCAAATGGACAAGGCTGTTTCTAGTACGAGAAGTCGTGGCAATGGTAGCATTGCAATATCAGAGTTGTCTCCTGACGCATAGTCATTTGTTGTCAACGGTCAGCTACTAAAGCCTTACCTTGAGCCTGATACTTTCTTGGCCGTTGTCGATCCAATCTAAGTACTGCACTATGAAGACATCCACAATGCTGGAAGCATCAATAGATTCAGATAATACACCACAAAAACTTTTCCTCTAATCTCTTGTCTTTTCTTCTTTTCTCCTTTTCAGTTCCCACATTCATCCTATATATATTAAAAAAATAAAAAAAATCAGGTGTATCACCCCTTTTTTGTCAGTCTTCTATACTCAGGATGTACTTTTTCCTAAGTATAGGGGGTGTACACCCCAATAGCCTTCATTCTTTGATCCTCTCCATTGTCTCCTCTTCTCGCCTATACTTAGGGTTCTCTTACCCTAAGTATAGGGGGGGAGACAATGCAGGTACGATCTGTTCATTCTCATCCTTGACCATCCCTATCTTGTGTACAACCTACTATACTTAGGATTATTTGATCATAAGTATAGGAGGGACGGTCAGCTTCCTGTTCATTTATTCATCTCCTCATTCATTTATTCTTTAGGCTTTTCCTATACTCAATCCGAGTTATGTCTTCTCTTCTTCTCTTTGATCTATCAGGACATAGCTCGACTAAGTATAGGGGGGTCATATATACTATGTATATACTACAAGCCATAACTCGTACTTTTGTATTCTAAATAACATTTACGGCTAAAAAAATGTCAAATTCATCACAATTTTCTAATAAAAAGATGTTTATAGCTCCTCAAACTCTTTTTGTACATACTGATTAATAAATCAGGCAAAAATACTTTTGCAAAAAGTTTGAAGAACCTTTTGAAAAATCTTTTGAAAACTGTTTGGAAAATATTTGTAAAGAGTATCCAACTTGTGTAAAAATATTTTTGGTTTAAAAATTTATTTTCTTCTCATGAAATAAAAATGTTTGAAAAACTATTTGCAAATAGTTTGAAAAATGGTTGCAAAAATATTTGACAAAATCTATACATACTGTTTGAAAAACCTTTGCAAAATGATTTTCAAATGCCTGTACATGTTTTTAAAAAGTGTTTGTAAAAATTATTTTGGACTATAGTTTTTCAAATATTGTTGAAAAATGAGTTTCAAATATGTTTGAGTAGTATACAAACCATACTAAAAAAATCTTTATACATTAATCCAATAAGAACCAAAACTTTTGTAAATATAAGACACTGCTTTCAAAAATAACAAAAACATTTGCAAAACTCAAACTACTAAAAATATCCACACATGTATTAACAAATGACATTTTTTTATTCCTCAAATTATCTTTGTATATACTGATTAATAAATCAGGATAAAAACATTTTTGCAAAATGATTTGAAAAATGGTTTGACCTGTTTGGAAAACTTTTTGTGAAATTTTTTCAACATTTGTAAAAACATTCTGATTGCAAAATTCTTTTTCTTTTTGTGCAATAAAAGTTTTGGAAAACCTATTTGCAAATGATTTTAAAAATATTTTGTAAAAATATTTGAAAAATGTAAATATATGGTTTGAAAAATCTTTGCAAAATGGCTTTCAAATGTATGTTAATAATTGCAAAAACTATTTTATACTACAGTTTTCAAAATTGTTTTCGAATAAATTTGAGGAACAAATGCATCAATAAAATGCATATAAAATACATAAAATTCTTCAACAATTGTATATATACCTATAAAATAACTTTTTAAAATTTGTAAATTCTTGACAATTCTTAATAAATAAAAATAAGCATGCCCGTGTAAATAGCTGTATACATTTTATACTTCGAGCACTAAGATCCGTTGTTATTTATCGAAATTCTTTTTTTATAAAATTACTTTTATTTGACAAAATTATTTTTACAAAAATTCTTTTTATTTGAAAAATCATTTGTGTGAAAATTCGTTTCTTCTCAAAATTATTTGAAAATTGCATCATTCTTTCTGCATTGTACGTAACATTTGCATAACATGCATATTCTTTTCAATTGAGCTTCATGACTGAACAAGTCCAAATAAAATTGAAGATTGGATTTTTGGTTGGACCTTATTGCCCCTAACTGCACTGGAACCTTATGGGAACTAGGTTTAAGGTACCTTAGGTCTACTCAGACTTAATTCTTTTAGACTCAGGGCTGGATTCAAGTCACCTCAACTGACTAACTCGAACTTTCGTGATGCACACATGACTCTTGTCGGTCGTGACCTAACTTGGACACTTGCATCTTTCACATGGCTCAACTAAGTTGGAGTGGTGAGGGGGTTGGATTTGCCGGTCTGAGACGCACATGGGTAGAAACATTCGTCCTCGTCTAGGGAGGGAAGTGCACCCCAACCTAGCCCAGTTTCAATGAAGTCGAATGACAAGAGAGTGTGGGTTGCAATAAATCTTCAAAAGAGGGATAGTCTTTTGGCTCAAGAGGAAAAACTCCTTATGTAAACGTTGCTGTAAATAACATTTTGAAAAAAAAATCCAAAAAAGTGGACAAGCCTACAAATAAAAATAAAATGCCTGCCGGAGTATGTATATATGTTGTATAGCAAATAATCAAGATTGAGCATCAAAGTTATACCATGTGAGCCTACAACTGGATGAGTTGACTACACTGGTCAGGAATCCCGAGATAGGTAGATACACTGGCTACCGTTCATTCTTTTCTTCACCTCCTCCTCTTGAGTTGTATGCCACTTGAACTTAGAAGGGAATACCCCGCTTCTCGAGGATAGAGTGCTAGATTGGGGAATCATTGGACTGTCACTTTTGAGAAGTGAGTTCCTTTGTCATTTCAATTGGGGAGAGCCACTATCACTTACACCGTACAAGTCAGCTTCATAGTCATAAGGGTTTGCGCATGATGTAGGCTTGTTCTAACTTGGCTATTGAGGTGATTTGAACCGGGTTCTGTGATTCTCGAAGGCTTTTGTGTTTTAAATTTGGTTCCCGACTAGGTTCCACACACATTCTCACATCAAGGTCTAACCTTAGCTCCAAACTTTGATTTTGTAAAGACAAGTTAATAACTGAAAGCAATTTTATTCATTATTCCTTTTTCTTTTTGTACTTATTGCATAAGTGTTTGCTAGGGACTAGCAAAGGCAAGTATAGCTGTGTGTGTGTGGGGGGGGGGTGATGAATCTCCATTTCATCACCTTTATTTTATCATTTTGGCCTTAAAAACCCTACCTAATGCATGTAAATATCGTTAATTTGTACAAGATAGCATTCATCATTTAGTACATTTATTGTGTAAATAACAATTTTTTAATGCCAACATTATATAATAAAGAGAAGAAATGAAAAGGAATAAAATATTGAAAATATTTTATGACCTAACCTTGAGACCAAGTCCAGAAGGGAGTTGGTTGACAAGGAATAAAGTAGGGGGCGATAAGGGTCAGAAATAAAATAAAAACCTTATTGTTTCATTCATTATTTATGCATTTTTAGCATCTATTTTATTCTTTAATATTTATTCTTCCAATAAAGAAACTTTGTCCATAAAAGTTATAGATAATAATGTAAAAAATACAAAATTGAGTTTGTACAAAAATAATACACAGTGTGCATTTTATGCACTAAATAAAAAGCCAAAAACCTAACTTCACAGACTCATATCTTTCAAATAAAAATCAAAACATATCAAAATCACCTCTAATTGTATATAACTTTTCACAAGATATTTAATGGTGGTGGTTATATATTTTTTGGAGTTACTATGTGAAAGTTAGGTTTTTGACCACTATTGTACATTCTACCGATTAAATATTCAATTTATTCATTATTTTTTATTTTTACAAATTTATATTTTTATAATTTTGTAAATAATATTTATAACATATGTCCATATTAAAATTAGAATAAAACCAAAAGGAAAATTTAAAATATAATAAATCTATGAGAAAACATATATAAAATACCTATGTTTCTACTTGTAAATAAATAAAAGGGAAAAATATTCTTTTATTCTTTATTCATTTATATTTTTCTAATATTGTAAATATTGTATATATTATAGTAAAAATACAATACTAAAATAGAACTCATTAAAATGTACTAAAATAAAAAGACGTTTATAAAACATAGGTAAAACACCTACAACTATACTTATACAATATACTTATCTATTTATTTAAATATATAGGTATCATCAAAAAAACATAAAAGTATATTAATACTCACAAAAATAAGTTATAAATGTATAAAATAATAAAATAAAATAATAAAATAAAATATACTAAATAAAAATAAAAATGCATAAAACATAGATGAATATACCTATAAATACACTAATAAAAATTAACTACTAATAAATAAAACCAAAAAAATAAAAACCATAATAAAATACTACACAAAGTAATAAACATTTTTATTTTATACTCAAAAATTAATAAAATCATTTACTATTTTAAATTAATTATTTTCGAATAAATATGCTATTTTGTCCTGTAGTGATCCCAACTGGACCAATTAGAACGCGTCGTGAGTTAACCTAGGTCAACTGCCTCCTCTGCTCCAGATTTGCCGGGCATGTCTCGTCCCGCAATTTCTCCATTAGTTCCAGCTCGATTTATCACTCAATCGCGATTACTTCCTTCAGACAATCTGATCTACCATCATTGTACATACACGCCATACCTTCTAATCGTGTGTACATACACCCAAATCCTTGTTTTTCCCCGATCAATAAGGGTGCTCGATTAGGTCTATAAATAAATCCCTCCACCTACTTATTTAAAATATGTCATTCTCACAAGCCTACAAGCCCTTGCCTTGAACCCCAATCACCTTCTCGTGACAGGAGGAGGTGGTGCGTGCTCAGACGAGGCTCCAGGAGGCCGACGTGCACCCACACTCGCCTCGCCGGTGACCTTGCTCCCTAGTCATCCCTCAGGTATAAGAGTTGTTCCTTCTTCGTTTATTTTGCTTATTTTAATCGTAGGTTTAATTTTCCACCGTTAGTTTAGGATTTAGCGAAGTAGATTAGACTTAATCATGATCCCGTACTTCGCCGGAGTTGAGCATCGACGAGCTCCTCCACGTGCCATCTCCGCCGCTCCGTCATCCACTTCGACCCCACATCGTTCTCTCTACACTTCCCTTCACCCCAGGCACCCTCGTTCCCCCAGATCCGTAGTGGATTTGGCGATCCACTTCTCTAGCTCTGCCGTTCGTTAGAGAAATGCCGCCCACTCCATCTGTCATCCAACCTCGCTCAATGAGGCCTCCGAGACCTCCTTGTTTGCTCGCAACCATTTCCTGCAGGTACTGAAGGCCAAACGACCCGTAATGGTCAAGTTTTAAGGAAGAACAAGGCACTTGGGCACCCACATCTTTCTCGACCTCGCTGGAGAGCTTCGGTGGACCTCCGGTGCCTTCGAGCCCTCCAGTCGATCCATAGTGCCCCCATGAAGCTTCTCGTACCATCCAGCATTCGTGGGAGGCTTGGAGTCTTGTGCCATCACCAATCGAATCTTGGAAGGATGGGAGTTCATTCCTGTTCTTCCAAACGCCATCCTAACCATCCGATCATGAAGAAGCCTCCAGATTTACCTGGAACCATCGGATAGAGACGCGTCGTCACCGTCCAATCATGCCAAGTGATCTAATCTTGGCCATCCGCGGATGAAGCGTCATCGCGCAACGTGGATGTGCCACGTGTTTGAGTGAAGATATCCCAACCGTGCATAAGCACGCACCTTTGGGGTAATTGCATATTTAGCCCCACATTTTTTGTATTTATTATTTGATGCTGTAAATAAGAGTTACCATTTATAAATAAGTGGATATTTTGCAAATGGACCCCTGGACTTTTATGCATTTGTACTTTGGTCTAGTCCACGTCACCTCACGTGTCGTCCCACGTGAGGTAGCAAAATTGCATGTATACCCCTGCAACCTTTTGTAATTATTATTTAATCCTATAAATTGAAATGAATGTTATATATTTTTGTAGAAATTGTTGAGAGTCCGCTGAACTTTTTTATAATTGCATTTTGGTCCCTCCCAATATGAGTTGTGTGATGTCCACATACTGGTAAATTTGCACAGACGCCCTGGAGGGTTTTGTAATGGTTAAATAGTGCATTAAAGTTTTAATTAAGTTGTATATTTTTGGTGTTTTTGCACCGAACCTCCTATACTTTATTTTAATTGCAAAATGCTTCTACTAGGACGTATTTTTTATGTTTCACCTAATTATTAAAAATACCCATAGTGCTCCTAAAAATTCACAAAAATAGGATTAAATGATTTATTTGTATTTTCATGCCCATATTTTAAATTGGCATTTTTTTCATTTTATCTAATTATTAAAAATGAAAAGGAGCCTTTTTCCCTATTTACATATAAAAATTCTAAAAAATATAAAAACTTTTTACAAAAATTCCGAAAAATTATATATAGTATATTTTGGTATTTATTCTATCTAGAAAATAAAAAATCCTAAAAATAGAAAAAGAAAATGATAAAAATCATAAAGCTCCATAATCTAACAGTACTAAAAAATTCAATAAAAATCCAAAAATATGTTTTTCCTATTTTATAATTATCTATATATTATTATTTATACAATAAAATTAATTTGGGTAATTTTGGGATCTATTTGTTATTTTTAAAACCCAAATCAATTTCGGATTATAAATTAACCCCTTATTCGAGATGTTTTTGACTTTAAAAATACATAAAAACTAGAAACAATTCCAAAAAAATAACAAAAAATGAAAAATATAAAAATCACAAAAACATTATTTTTAATATATTTTGTCTATTTTTACATATTTATATACTTATAGTATTTATATATACTTTATATTATATTTATACATATACATACTGATCTATATACATGTATATATATCTTATTATTATATTTAAACTAAAAAGGAAATATAAAAAATGAAAAAGATAAAAAGAAAATACAAAATTATAAAACCAAAAATTAAATTATATATATAATCCAAAAACCCACAAAAAGACCTATATAAATGAATGACTCAGTTGTGCATAAATACTCACAGGCTACCTGTTTTGCTCTTTGTGGTCCGACCTCTACATGCTTTACTGATATGCATTTTATGGTAGAGAAAATAAATTTTAATTCCACATTTTTGCTATTAGTTGTTTCACTAATTATTGTGGGTTAACAACATACTAACCGAGATTCATTGAGCGGCCAATGCATCGACTATTGATTCGTCTTGTGGATTAATACGACCCTCAATTCTTCCATTTATTGGTTCCCTAGACACTCAAAATAAAAAGCCAAAATTCAAACTTTACAGACCTATATCTTCTCCATACTGTACCAAAATTTACCAAACTCACATTAATTGTATATAAAATTTAATAAGCTATTTAATGAAGGTGGTTTCATTTAATTTTGAGTTAAGATGTATAAGTTAGATTTTAGACCCCTATTATATATATTATACACGAATAAGATAATCAATTTATTTATTCTTTATATTTTCATTGTTTCATATTTTTATAGTTTTGTATATATTACTTATAGTACATGTACATAAAGTAAAATCATTAAAAAGACACTGAAATAATTAAGTGTACTAATATACCTAGATGATATATACATATATATACCTATATAATAAACATATATATATATATAAGAGTACATATTATTTCAAAAAATACAACAAAAATATATTTATGTATATTTAGTTAAGTTATAAATATAAAATTATATATATATATAATGATATAATAAAATAGAAAATAAAATTCAAATATGTGATATATAAATTAATATACATATATTTATATCTATAAAAAGTAACATACAATAAATAAATCAAAAAATAAATAAAAATCGTATTCAAATAGTACTTAATAAATAGTTTCATATTTTAATAAAAAATCAGATAATATTATTTTATTTTGATTTATTTTTTATTTTTATTTATGTTTTGGTATGTAGCGGGCTAAGGTGGCCCAATGGGTGGGCAATCTTGGTTGACCTGCTGGTGAACTGGTCCGCTATCGCCCTAGACTTGTTATACCCGCTAACTCGCCTACTTCCTCGATTTTTCCCTGCTTCATTTTACATCATTTTGGGTTGATTCCTTTAGTATTTTTGTTCCTCGATCTTCACTCTTTCACTACATCAATTTCTCGATCGATGAATTGTTGGAGCAATCACAAACCTAGGTCAAAGATCTCCATGTATTGAAATAGGTCGTCAGCCTCATTTCGAACTTGATTCCCTTTAGCCCCTCAAAATCCTCGACTCCCGTGCGTTGTAGCTTCCTGGTGGCAACAAAAATCTTACCTCTTTGGCGTGGAGGCTGAGATACAGGAATCGCTGGCCACCAACGGTGGAGATCCTACGGCTCCTTTATTTTCTGAGGTAGAGCCTAGTTTAAGTTTTATTTTTGTTCCTAGTTCATAGCTTAGCATAGTGTAGCTTTTATTTCAACCATTTTTCATTTGATTTTCTATCAAATCCATCTATCGTAGTTCGTCGGAGCTCACCTTGGCAAGGAGGTGGTCTTTGTCACCTGTAATGGCCGGAGACCCTCCTTATAAAGCCATTTGATGAACATCAAATTTGCCTCTTCAATAAAGTCGTGTTATCATAGTATAGGAGACAAAATTGGTTCAATAAAGACCACACCTTCGAATATATGGACATTATTTTACTTGGCAAGTTTACCAAGGTCGAACTTAGGGAAACAAGCTTCTTTATCTATTTATTAAATTTTGTTTATTAATAAGTGATTATCTTCTCATTTTAGGTCTTCATGTAGAGGAACAATAAAATGTAGGTCAAATAATGCAAGTAATGATGCATGCAATTTTTTATTTGAATTTTAAATGCAATTAGATGAGATGCAAGATGACTGCTATGCTAACATAGAAATGATGAATAAATATGCTTTGAGAAGATCAAATCAATGGAAACATACTATGTTTTAATTTCATATTCAAATCGAGCGTAAAAATCAAGACCAAGTATCTATGTAATGGCAAGGATTTATCGAGTAAAAGACACTATATAACATTAAAAATTCATCACATTTCATTTAGTGCCAAATTTCTAATTTAAACAAGTCATTAAATGGAGGGTAAAATTATCAATAAAATGAAACTAAAATCATGCAATTTGGATGTATCATGCTCAAGTTATGAAACAAACAATGCAATAGTATAAATGTAATAAAAATACGAGAGAAAATAAAGATAAATATTGAAAATAGGTCCCTGGAGAGACCCATTTGCAAATACTAAAAACCAGTGGGGGCCCTCCGTAATTTTCTTTTAGCACAGAGGGGCATTTTTGTAATTATCCGTTCCCTGTAGAGCCTTCCTGTAAAATACCCTGGCACGTATATGAGGCATTCACATGGGGACCAAACTATAATTTCTGATAATGTAGAGGGTCTTCTCTGCAATTTACCCAACCCCACACGTGCAAGGCACGTGAGGGGGCCAGGCTCAGGAGGCGACCTAGGCTTGGGCCAGGTGGCATCGTTTGGCACTTTGGTTTTTGGCATGGACCATCGAACCTATAGATTCAACGTGGAGACTTGGGAGGTGGACATGGCTTCATCTGACCCGTCCGATCATGGGGATCGGATCGCGCATGTTGTTTGTGTTCGTTAGAGAAGCGTTAGAGAAGGTAGTGCTCCGACGACCTCCTTGGAGCTCCTCCGTGCTCCCGCCACGTCTTTGATGATCGAAGAAGCTTTCTAGAGCACCAATGAGGACAATTCATGGGTGGGGAAGCCACAGGGGAAGTCATAGATGGAGGATGATGGTTCTTCACCGGAGTGAAGATGCGAGATCGGAGAGGGGTGTGTGGGTCCGGCCATTGACGTTCTTGTAGAGTTAATATAGCTGAAGCAACTCGATGTTCATGTGAGAGTGAAGTGGAGTGTAGGGTCGTGGGGGTGTAGAGGACGGTGACCCTAGTGGTGTTCTTCGGTGAGGGGAAGAACAAGGGACGAACGTGGTGGAGGTTGTGGAAAAGGGAGGACGGTGAGTGGATTGGTCGGTGAAGGTGAGGGTGATATGGTAGAGGTGATTGGATGGTCAGGCAATGGCGAGAGTAAATAACTATGAAATACACTTGTTAATTAGTCAAAATTAATGTTTGAATTTTGTTCATTGTAGTTGACCAATTAAGGGTTACTAAAAAATCACTTCTTAATTAGTGTGTCAATTAAAGCGAGTGGTCAACTTTTTTTACTTGGTAAGTTCAAGGTTGAACTCAGGGAGGTAACTATCCCTTATTTTGGTTTTTAGTCGATCTGGAAATTAGGTTTTGAAAGAGGTATTTTTTTATTTTTAAATGCAATGAATGTGCGATATGTAATTTTGGCGAAGTTCAGGGACTAACATGGAATTTACGATCAAACATTGTCAAAAAATTATGAAACTTGGCCGAGATGTAAATAATGATGAAATGAACATACTGTAATTTGTTTGGAATTTTTCTGATGCGAGATAAATATTTTATGAATTAATGAATGCAAACTGTACGATTTTCAATAATTAATTATACTAAATAATAAATCTACTTATTTTTAGGAAATAAAATTATGTAAGATATATCACTAGGTAATTTATTTCAAAAAATCCTAAACCCTAAAAATTTTAAATTCAATATCTATTAAAAAATAATTAATGAAAACACAAAATATTTTGTATAAATTAAAATATGAATGCAAATGAAATTGTTTTTGGGCAAGTTGTTAAAAACAATTAATTCTACAAATTATGAATTTAGTGCATTTTTTTTGGAATTATGGTTAATTAGTTATGAATTTCTAATCTAAAAATGTGAAAAATATTCAATTTTTCATAAGAATTTTAATTATTAATTAACCATATAAGATAGAAATATCACAAATATGCCATAATGTAAAGAATTTATTGAGAAACATAATACCAATTTTTTATAAATATAAGGATGACAAATAGAGGTTCAAAATATAAATAAAACATAAGGGTTTATTAGCAAAATAGTAAATAAATAAAAAATTACATGGGTGCAAGTAAAATTACCGAGACTCGGAGGGGATTAAGGCAAAACTTCCATAATGTCACGTGCGAAGCACGCGACTCTTGACTGAGGCTTCTTTCGAAATATGTGGAGTTCCAGGGAGTTCTCTACAAATCATCCCCTCCCGCATATGCACAACACGTATGAGGGTCTCAAGCCTGCCCTCGGTGGCGTGGGAGCGGTCTGATGGTAGTCACTCGCTGGTGGAGAAGTGACTGATAGCGGGAGCTGGAACAGATGGTGTCGTTGATAGTGGTCAATGGTGCGAAGGCGAGTGGGATGGAAGTTGATGGAGGGGATTGGTTCTGGATGCGCTTGGCGCCGACAATGAACTATAGAGGAGGAGTGGTAATGGCGAGGCGTCGGTGGAGGCGCTTTTTCTCATGATGGTGAAAAACTTTTGGAGTTATGAAGGGCGGTGAGGTACCTCTGGCAGGAGGTGAAGTGATTGAAAGCTTCGATGGCGATGCCTCTGGCCGAAGTTGAATGCGATGTCAAGCCCTCTAAGCGACAACTAGAGAGAGGTGCGTCGGGGAAGCTGTACATGCGATATTGATGGAGGGGACTGGTTTCTAGAGTAGCTCCCATGTGATTTCGTAGGCGGATATGAAGTGGAGATTCGTGTCGATGAAGATGGAGGCGTTGGCTTGATGGCTTTGAAGTAGGAGCAAGGGCAGTTGTGGTGGAGGTGCCGGCTCAGGCGAGGTGGGTAGATGGATTGGAGGAGCCCAATGGTAAGGCATAATCGGTGAAGGTGTTGAGAGAAGAAGAGGGAGGCGAAGTGGGGAGATGGGTGTGTTTGAGGGAGCATGGGGATGAGGAGAAAACAAGAGAATGCGAGAAGATGACAGGGGGAGGAAAGGAGGAAAAGAGGGAAGGAACGAGGGTGTCAATTTGGAGAGCAAAGTAATGATGCATGAACATGGGAATTGGATAGGAACATGGGAAAAGAAAAGAAGGCGGAATAAGGAGCAATGAGGATCACCTGGACTTGAAGCGGTAGTAGACGGATTTCACATTCTCGCTAAACTCCACGACTGAGGAGGAGGCTATGATGATCTTGCTTGGAGGAAGTATTCGTGAGAGAGAGGGTCCCTGTCATCGACCCTCCTCATGCTCTCTCTCTCTTATTTACTGGATATGGCAGATGATAGGAGGTAGAGGATGCGACAAGTTTAAATATCGAGGGAGAGAGGGGATAAGGTAGGATGCGGTCAGTAGGTAGGTGGAGAGATAAGGGGAAATGGTTGACCGACGAGGGGATAATGAGATAAGGAGGTTAAGCGATTGTTGGGAGTTGGTGGAGGAGACGGAGGACATGGGATTGACCGGAGAAGAAGGTTGGCGGCACGTGTTGGGCACGTGCGCAGGGGCGACGTGCGTAGCACATGTCAGAGGTTTATTATTATTTTTTAAGAAGATCTAAGGAAAAAAATAATGACAAAACTGGCTGACACATGGCGGATTGAGGAGCTGCCACATGTCAGCTCCAGCAAATTTAAGAATACAATTTAAAAATAAATAGAAAAGAAATATAAAACGGTCTCAGATCGAAAAGTGCTCAATACGAAAATTGCTTGTATCAATTATATCTAGAACTTTCATGAAGGAGCTAAAAGCAAAAGAAGTCATCAGTGCAAAATGATATTTTTAGGGTACTCTATATATATAAGACCTTGATTTTTGGGTTTTGTTATTTTTTTTGTGATTTTTAATTAAGAGAAAAGTTTAGAAAAATTATGATAAAATCAAAGATAAATATTTACACATTAATCTAATTTTTTCGATTATCATTAAATAAAAAAATAGGGAAATAAAATAAAGTTGAAAAAGAGAGACACTTGTACATACTCACAAGAGACACTCAAACTTGGTTAGTTTCTTTGATTTCAATTTTGAATTTAAATTTTTGACAATTTTAATAAAACTTTCATCAAAGATATAAATGAAAAAGAAATAAAAGAAAAAGGATTAGTTATGTACATAAAATACCAGGTCAAAAACAACTAAAACACAAAATACACAAAGAGGCCCAAACCCCAACTTTCACAAATGAGCTGCTATTTTTATGAAATTGATCTTGTTTTGAAGTTCTTTGAATACATATTGCTTTAAAATGAGTAGACCTAAATCAGACACTGTATGGGGAAGATATTAGCGTTTTAGTCTGCCTGTTCTGTTATTTGAGTTAGGAATTTTTTATATTTTTCCTTAAATCTTGTTAGTTATATGTACACAATGGAGGTATTGAGGTCAATTGAAGTTAGCAAGAATTAGTTAAAAATGCATGAATTTAGTTGGAAATGCGAAGATGATTATGAGTACAATTATGAGTGTTAACATGCAAATATTAATTCTAAGTGCGCGAATGGTAAAAAAATGCAGAATAAATGATAAATTACAGCTAATTACTGGGGAATGAAGCTATATTTTCATCTTTTAGTATGATGAATCACATATTCATCAACCCCCTATGCTTAAACCTTGCTCGTCCCCGAGCAACTAGGCCTCCTCACGTGCATCGCACGTGGGGGCTGGTTAATTTACAGAAAAGACCTTGGAGCTATTGATATTTATATATTGGTCCTCCGGGCGCTGCCTCACGTACGTGCCTTTAGGTATTTACATGGTGGCCCTCGTAAGTTTCAGAAATTGCATTATGGTCCCTGTATGCAATGGAAAAATTAAAAAGGACCCTACTGGTCTTTGTTTATTGCAAATAGGTCCTTACAGGAACCTATTTGTGATATCTATCCTTTTATTTCTTACATTTTTATTGCATTTATACCCTTGCAGTATTTTATTCATAACTTGAGCATCGTAAGTCCAAATTACATGATTTTAGTGTCGTTTTGTTCCTTATTTTATCATCTATTTCATGGCATGTTTAATTTTCTCGACATCATTGTAAATGAAATGATTTTTTATGTTAGAGGATGTTCTTTGCTTTATATGTCTATGCCATTAAATGGATGACTACCCATATTTTATGCTCAAATAGACTCTGATTTCAATCTTCATATGTGCTCATGACTTGTAGGGCATTTTGTAATTAATTTTTAACATGCATATTCTTTGCCTTTATCCATATATTATACCTTGCATAACATTTAATTACATTGAAAAACAAACTCAACATTGAAAAAACAACTCAAAATACACACATCATCTAATTGCATTGTATTCCGCATCTACACGAAGACCATAAACTCAAAAAATCATTATCACATGCTCTTAATTAACAAAAATTCGATACATAGATAGAGTAGCTTGTGCCCATGTGTTCAACCTTAGTAGACTTGCCAAGTATAAATACTCCACAACATTCAAACAATTATGGTCTTTGCTGACCAAAATTTGTCTCCTATACTACTACAATTTACAACTATTAAAGAGGCGGATTTCATGATCATCAAATGGAGCCGTTGCTGAGGACACAACTCACCTTTATTTATTTGTTGAATTTTGATATATTTTGTGTTGAATAGTTTCAAAATTTATAGGTCTTTTTTTCATGCATTATTTTTTCATCATTTCTGTTCATTAATTTCCTTGCTATTTTCCAACATTTCTCTTTTGTGGCAGGGCTCATGAAGATCGAGGATGCTTGATTTCCATGGAGGCGTGGAGTTGGGAGCTCCCACTGAAGATGCCGCAAAAGATTTGACGGAGAATTAAAGGAACTTTTATCAGATCTGCTTGCATTCGTATATTGTAAAAAAAAGAATTTGTTGCATGTGCGTTTTTAACAGTCCTCATTAGAGGGCTCACATGTTGTAAAAAGAAGAAGAAGAAAAAGTAGATCACTAGATGATATACCCCCGTTTCTCCACACACACATACAAATTTGCACATATCCACCCCCTCCTCTTTGCATATTTTATACAATCACTCCCCCTTCTCATCTGTACAAAAAGCACCCTCCTTCTCATCTTCTATAAAAATTCATCGCCCCCTTATATCTTTGTTTATATACTCCTCCGAGATCGCACTCTCACTCAGATCCTTTATTTAGGCTATTTTTAGCCTAAATATAGGGGGGACCTGACTATTTATCCATACCTCGTTCTATCCTTTTATACTTAGGCTATTTTTAGCCTAAGTATAGGGGGACCCGCCTCCTCAGTTCTGCTATATCACCCTATATTTAACCAAGCCATGGCTTCAGATCAGTTATGCTATGAGGACATAGCAAAAGTTAAGTATAGGGGGTACACCATATATTACTACATATTTACTTTAGTCATAGCTCGTATTTTTAAAACTTTTTGATAAAACTTTTTAGGCTTGGTTTAAGTAAACCTGTGAACTGAGTTTTATACAAATCATGTAAAATTTTTTTCTTTAAAAATGAGGGAGTAACTTATTGTAAATAACCCTTTTACAAAAAAAACCTCCAAAAAATTTGAAAAATTTAAAATCTTTCTTTGATTAGAACTTTGACTACTAGGCTGAATAACTGCTTTCAGTGAGGAAACTTTGGTCTCCCTAAGTAGAGTGGGTGGTTTAGAGGATACTGTATATGGCTCCGTCCTTAAGGAACACGGGTCCGTTTAACGGACCATACTTACCCATACTGTCTGAGAGTAAATGCAACTATTCATATGAGTCTCGGCCAGTCATAGTCTCTCAAGAGAATTTAAAAAAACATCCATAAAAAATATACAAAACAAAAATTACAAAAAAAATCACTAACCAAGGAGTTGGTATATTCCTGACACATTCACACTTACTCAAGGCTTGAGGATTTTGAGGACACTTGATTTCTGTGATCTTGAGAGTCTGAGTTAGCATGCCTTAGACATTAGGATTTTGAACTTAATAATCCACACTTTCCTAGTCTGAAAGATTTGAGCGCTATATTGCACTCTTCATCTCTACCCTCTGAAGAATATGATCAACACTTCACCTTTACAACTGCATGATTGATGTGATGAGTTGAGTTATGGCTTGAGGAACTAGGACTAGAGATTTGAGTTTAGACCCGATCTAATGATGCTCGAGGATGGGATAAAGTTAATGAATGCTTAAAGAAACCTGAGTGTTAGCAAAACTTTAGCAAGTATGTGAACAAGTTCACGTGCTATCTTTTGATATCTACATATGTGCTAGGGTGTGATGAAAATTAATTTAATTATTGATCAGTGTGCTCCAAATTTGGGTAAAAGCAGTGGAGCTAGCCAACAAATGAAAATAAAAGAAAGAAATGTCCAAAGAAAAGCTCTATCCTTCAAAGTCAAATTAGGACCAAGGAGCTTCCAACAATGGCGAGTGCTCCCAAACATTTTCAAAGTGAACACTCGAACCAAGCACTAATTAGGACCAAGGAGTCGTGCTGACACCAAAAAAGGACATTACATCATAAATAATACAAGTCTGGGTGTCAAAGGTATCTTAGATACTCAAAAAAGACACAACCTGGTGTACTCCAAGAAAAACAAGTGCAGATGACTCCAACTCTCTTGACAAACACATTGATCAAAAAGCTAAAAATCTACACGTGTTGAGTAAAAATGCACTCGAGAGGCCCCTTGTTCCATTGTGACTGAGAGAAAAATAGACACAATCCTATGCCCTCCATCATCTGGCTGTCCATCTACATTTCAAGTTTGACAAACTAATGAGACGGTTGACTGAGGCAAGAATAGACTTATTCTCTAGTGTTGAGGATGAGGTCTTGAGGAGAGTCTTTTGCACTGGAACTTCGAGTGATGCCTTGACTCGACTCTCGTGATTGCAGTACACTAAAAGTCACATCCTTATATGTACAAAAAGAGAGTCTGATGATTAGAGAAGTTGTATTCCTTATGAATAGAGCATGGTTAAGCCCAGAATTTTAGGATTACTTAAATTGAGGGTCTTCAAAAAAAAGAGCCTTGAAATCTTTCACATGCACTGTCAGGAATTAATCTACTCCTTCATTCTTTGGATGCTCGAGGACGAGCATGGTTAAAGTATAGGGGTATGATGAATCTCGTATTCATTATGTTAAACATCACTAATTAAACCCCTTTCTTAAATTAACCAATAAAATACACCAACAATTCCTCTTTATTAACTTGTATTATATTGTGTATAATTAACCTATAATTATTGTACTTATTTCCTTGTAATTATTTTGTCATAAAAACCCATAAAAATTAGGATGATTAATTGTTTATAAGTTCCTAACCCTTAAAAAAGACTAAAAACTACAAAAAATCAAAAATCCAAATTGGTGTTTTTAACCCTTTAAAAATACCCCCAAAAAAACGTTTTGTGCAAATCACTTCTTTTGGCTTTTTTTCCAACATGAAACTTGTAGATCTCATCGAGATCTACGACTTTCTTGTTTTGTCTTTTTCCAACTATTGCCTCTAATTAATTCTTTTTTATTTTCTTTTATTTTCTATTTTTGAATTTTCAAGTACAACCACGTGGCGCCCTTTGGGCCGCCCATGTGGCCGCCCTTCCTTTTGCCACCCGGCCTCAACCCTAGCCATCAGATCGAATACTTCCCGCCTAGATCCTAACTATTAACTCCTGCTTCGCTCCCAGCTGTCCTTTAAGATCTCCCGATGAGATCTACACCACTCCTTTGTGTCATCATCTGGGTCGTTGGATCGCAAGATCCAACGGTCCAGGACTCATCGTCTACCTCCTCACCGCTTCGCTTCCAGGCATTACGCCTTGCCTACCCCGCTCACCCTTCCCAATTCGGAGCTCACTCCAACTACCCTCTTCGTAAACCAATGCCCCCACATTGCAGTCGTTACATCCCTCGACCACGCGTGCCCCTCTTTCCACCAATTCCGACCTTCTAGGGCGATGGATCAGCCATTCAAAGCACCAACCCTCACCTCCTGTAACACCACCAATCTCCACCTATAAAGCCTCCACTCCGCCTCCGATCACCTTTGTCTACCATTCAATGGCCTAAACCCTAGCCCCTCTCCTCCTCCATGTGATATACGGAGGTGGAAGAGGGGCCATCATGGCCTCCCGACCAGGTGTCGAACATGGTCAACCTGACTGTGCTGTGGCGGCTTCGCCACCGCTAAGCTCCTCAGAGCAGCTTCTCGAGTCAGAGCGACGACCCCGGGCTTCATCGAAACCCAACAAAAGCTGCCTCCTCCACCAGATTCCCCTCTCCAATGAGGTTCCCTCCTCCTACTTTTTTTTCTCTGTTTTTCCTAATGTATCCGATGCAACCACTCAATTTCACCCCCATCATACCATCCTCTGAGCTTCACCTCATCACCCTCGTTTACGCTGACTACATTCGATCACCTCTTCCTTGTCTAGAGCCAGCCCTGCTTCCACCCATCTCCTCCTCCACTTCGTTGGAGAAGGTGCCTAGGTCCTCTACTCCCTCTACCTCGATGGACCTCCACTCCATTCACAAAAACTACACACTTCATGCACGTTGCTTCAGCTATATACTAACCCATGCAGGTGCTCAATGAACGAAGTTCGCATCCACTCTCCAGTCTTCAGCCTCATCTCCAGCGATCTTTCATTGACAGCCTTCTACAACTCCCCTGAAGCTTCTCCGACCTCTGCCCACCTTCGCCATGTCTCAATAAAAGATCACGAACCTTCTATGAGCATGGGAGAGCTCGGCAGAGCTCTCGCGAGCTCGCCCGAGCTCCAAATACGCTGCGTCTCCCCCAACGGAGGAGAAGCACAAGCGTCGTTGGATGGCTCCCCGTAACGACCATCCAACGACCCACGAAGAGCCACGTCATCTCTCCCGACTTGCAGGTTTAGATCTACCGAGCCACCAATCCGATGCATCCTGAAGCAACCATGTTAGTCCGAGCCTACGAGCAACCCGAGCCTGGCCTCCTCATGTGCATTGCATGTGGGGGCTAGGTAATTTGTAGAGAAGACCCTATAGTTATTGATACTTACATATTGGTCCTCCAAGTGCGTGCCTCACGTGTGTGCCTGGAGTATTTACATGGTGGCCCTCACAAGTTTCAGAAATTGCATTGTAGTCCCTATATGCAATGGAAAATCTACAGAGGACCCCAAACGATTTTTGTTTATTGCAAATAGGTCCCTCCAGGGACCTATTTATGATATTTATCCTTTTATTTCTTGCATTTTTATTGCATGTATACCCTTACACTATTTTATTCATAACTTGAGCATCGTAAGTCCAAATTGCATGATTTTAATGTCATTTTGTTCCTTGTTTCATCATCTTTTTCATGGCATGTTCAATTTTCTTATCTAACATCATTTTAAATGAAATGATTTTTTATGTTAGATGAGGTTCTTTGCTCTACATGTCTCTGCCATTAAATGGATGATTGCCCATATTTTATGCTCAAAATGATTCTGATTTCAATCTTCATCTGTGCTCGTGATTTGTGGGGTATTTTAATAATTAGTTTTCAGCATGCATATTCTTTTTCTTTATTCATATATTATACATTGCTTAACATTCAATTGTATCGAAAATGCAACTAAAAATACATGCATCATCTAATTGCATTGTATTCCGCATCTGTATGAAGACCTTAGAATTGAGAAATTATTCATACATTCTCTTAACTAACCAAAATTTGGTACATAGATAGAGTAGCTCGTGTCCATGTGTTCGACCTTGGTGGACTTGCCAAGTATAAATACTCCACAACATTCAAACGATTGTGGTTTTTACAGACCAAATTTGTCTCATATACTATTACAATTTACGACTATTAAAAAGGTGGATTTCACGATCACCAAATGGAGTGAGATGCTACTGGATTGCATGTATGAAGACAAGGAGTTGTGCATTTACCGCATTCTGATCTGGTTGTTGGCCTGATTGCAGTTGTGGTGGGTGTTGAGGTCCCTTTCCTTTTCCATTAGGAGCCATCTCTTTCTATAAGTTTGAGTCTGAATCTAACACAATCTACAGCTCCAGATCGGGCTCGTGATCTACATAAGGAATGATGCCACAATCAGCTAGTATAGAAGCACTTGATGTGACAAATCGTTCTATGTTAATGTTGATGAATCTCTGATACATCATGTTAAAATCTATTTATTATTCTCCTTAAACAACTCAATAAAATTCACTATTAAATCACTAATATTTACTTGTATTAACTTGTGAATATTCTATGTATAATTACACTATATTTTAGTCCTAATTTATTGTAGTCAATTACTAAGTTTTTCTTCATTTTTATATTTTATTATAAAACCCCAAAAATTAGGTTAAATATCATATATATTTATATTGGCTTTTAAAAGAAATTAAAAATACAAAAATATCAAAACCATAAATTTATATTGTTACCCATTAAAAATTGCTCCCAAAAATACACCTTGTATAAATGACTTCTTTTGGCTTTTTGTTGAGAATGAAACTTGTAGATCTCATCGAGATCTACAAATTTAATGTATTGACTTTTTCTTAACTATTCCTCTAAGTATTTTTTATTTATTTGAATTTTTGAATTTTATGGAGCGACCACGTGGTGCCCTCTGGGCCGCCCACATAGCCGCACATGTCCTCACCACCGGACCTCCTCTCCGCCCTTGAATCTCCTCCCATCCTCTCCTATCTCAATTGTTCATCTCCAGATGGATCTTCAGTCATCTGATCCCCCCCTCCTCCCCCCCGATCTAATCCTATCCACCCAATCCCGTTCTCTTCTAGACCACTCGATCTCCCTTTTATCCTACAGTTCTACCCTAACCACTCCGCCCCTTCATCCTTAGCCCTTGTATCTTCCTTCCCATCTCATTCCAGTCATTAACCGATGCTCGTTCCCCAGCTGTTCGATCAGATTCTAAGGATTTGATCTCCACCCTCCTTCCGTAAACCTACCTGGACCATTGGATCGCAAGATCCAACTACTATCCACTCATCATCTACCTCCTAATGCCTCCTCCCTAGGTGTTACACCTGCGACATCCATGCACCCTTCCAATTATAGCTCCCAACACAGACTACCTACGCACAACTTAAGGCCCCCTATCTGTAGCCATTACCTCCACCTTCCTCGCTCGCCCATCAATGCCTTTATTCCTCCCTCAAACGCCCTTTGCCACTTGTTTGAAAACCCTCCGCCACCATCTGAAATCGCCATCTCTCCGCCCATAAAACCATCATCTTTGCACCCGTCACTCGTGGTTCACCGATTCAGAGCAAACACCCTAGCTCTCCTCCGCCTCCTTGTGACAGACAGAGGTCGGAGGAGGGCCATCATGGCCTCCCTGCTCTGGTGTTTGATTCATGGTCCTTCGACCATGTCGTGACACCGCTGGTGACCGTCGAGCTCCGAGGCCCAGCTGACCTCGCCAGGCAACGACCCCGGGCTTCCACAGAAACCCAAGCCTTCGACCATCTTCTTCCTCCTAATCTCTCCAGTATCTGTGCCTTATTTTTTATGTGTTTTCTCCCATTTATTCTGATGGACACACTCCAATTCACCTTAGAAGTACATCGCCCTACCTTCGCCTTACATTTCTGACCTTTGCGCCACTCTCTTTTCTCTAGAACCATTCCTCACTCCGACCCAAGTCTTCCATTGTCAAGGAAGAGAAAGCCCTTGGGCCATCACCTTCTTCTCCCCCATGTCCCTCCGTTTACCCCACATCGCACGCACCACACTTCAGCTATCTAGACTAAACCCTTTTGTAGGAACACATGTTGAACAGTCGGAATTTGGGCGGAGCCTTCTTCACGGTCTCCACCTCCGACGAGCATTCATCGACAACCCGATCCTAGAGCTTTCGTGCCTCCGCCTTTATATGAGCCTCATCACAGACCTTCTAGGATGCTCTTAAGATCTTTACCATCACGAAGGAGCGTGATAGAGCTCGGGGGAGGTCAACGGAGTGCAGTCTTCTCCGGTGAATAGAAGGCGGAGCAGAAGAGTAGGTGCCTTACGATCCTCACGATCGGACGACCCAGATGCGGCCATGTGTCCTCTAGAGCATCCATGCCAAGTTTATAGGCTCAAGTTCACCGACTCAAGGGTCGGATCTCGAGGAGAAGCCACGTGGCCCGAAATTGAGCCACCGTCCGAGCCTAGCCCCCTCGTGTGCTAGATACGTGAGGGGTTGGGTAAATTGTAGGAAAGGACCATGGGTTTTCTAGAATTACGAGTTCCAGGCATGTGTACCTCACATGCATGTTTGGACAATTTGCACAAATACCCTGCCGATTTTAAGAAATTACAAAAAGGTCGTTGTGTGTAAAAGGAAAACTTTCACTGGGCCCCCTCCAGGTTTTGCTAATTACAAATGGGTCCTTGAGGGGATGATTTGCAATATTTATCATTTTATTTACATGCATTTTTATTACATATATGCCCCTTACCTAGTTTCTTTCATATCATTAGCATTTTAAGTCCAAATTGAACGATTTGAGTTTCATTTTGTTGCTAAATTTATCATCTATATAATGACATGTTTAATTTCTTATTTTGACACTTAATTAAAAAGGTTATATTCTTACATACTCAATTTCTCTTGCTCTTCTACTTAAATACCTTGGATTATGTTTAATGCTTGATTTAACTCTGAAATTAACCATTAATTTGTTCCTCGTAAATATGATTAATTTAGGGCATATTTGTCTATTTTTGTCTTGCATAAATTTATTTGCATACCATTAATTTTGTGTATGCATTGCATCTCTTTTTAAATTGCATCTAAAAATCAAATAAAAATTGCATCATTCTACTCTATTCTTTCATCATTTTATCTGCATTTTATTTTGTATCTACATGAAGACCTAGATCAATTAAAATACTCACTCATAAATTAATCAATAATTTTTGATAAATAGATGAAGAGGCTCGTATCCCTGTGTTTGACCTTGGTATACTTGCCCAGTAAAATAAATTCCACATATTCGAAGGTTGTGGATTTTGATTCATCGAATTTCATCTCCTATACTACAATTCTTTAATATTAAAGAGGTGATTTTCATGCTCATCAATGATCAACATGGAATTTCATTACGGATGGAGAAGAATATGGAGTGAAATAAATCTCCATCCAAATGGACATATTCTGAGACAAGAGTGATTCTGGTTTATTGAAGAAGGTGGGGAGTCCGGAGAGCAGTTCGTGAAGTCTGAACCGTGATCTCAGGAATTGTCCAAAATTATTAGAGAGTCCGACTACATGGCATCGATGTGGGTATCGATGGAGTCCTAACTAAGCCTTCCAGAGGTCACCATCCCAAGGGTCAAAGAGAAGATTTATAATGGATGAAAGATACAGAGTTCAATGAGAAATAAAAAGAGTGCAAAATAGTAGATTGACTCAAAGCGAGCGGGGGTCAAATGAGAATACAAGAAGGAAAAATAAAGTCAAAATTTGCACAAGTGTGCAAGACTTGATCTTGGACCTTAATATAAACCAAAAAAAACACCAAACAAGTTTTAGATTCACCAACTTAACCCAAGTAAAGCCGTAAGTTCGATTATTTTTATCTTTTCAATTTTATGGTTGTTATTGCAGGTAAATCTTTTAACAAGTCCTTATGATCGCTATCCCTATATGATTGTGTGTACTGTCGGGAAAGTACCCTGTACTTCTTCCACCTCCTTATAACATGTGATCTGTGCACTTTGAGGTCCTTGATCTCATGCCTGGGTGGCTACCCATCCAAAGAAATAGAGAGAGGAATCCAATATGAGAAACTAATACTTCCCTTGCAAGTGAGGTGCTCAGCTGTAGGATAATGAGACATACATCCCCGCGAAGGTGTGGCCTATGCTTAATACTTCAGACCACGTAGGATGTTCCACACAAGTTGGGAACACTGTCATCTACAAGGCCCTACTCGCCCACATACAATAGAAGCACTAATACTTCACCAACCCATGTTATAATCAAGGCGGCCATAGATCAGGTTTTTGGCTCTAATCATTAAGGGGTCGTGCCTCACTCGGTCTAGAATGTACCTGAAAGCAATGAGGGCTTTATGAACTCAAAACAATGGTGTCTATTACGATTTTTGTTAAGGTCAAAGTTTTATTAGCAGACCCTTTGTTTTAATTTTTGAATTTTCATTTTTTTGAGTATTTTTCAAAGCAAACGACCTAACATTTTTGTTTGTATTTTCTTTTTAAACCTAGTTGATATAAAATAGACGGAGAATGCGAAAAAGCAATGCAAGTGGGAACTAGAGTGGAAATCTCACTCTCTTGTCAAATGATGCATGTGAAGTAAGAAGACTCATAGTGTTTCCCAGTGCTCTCCATGCAGGATGCAAGGCAGAATTGAAATATTTACACTATATGGAGATATGTAATGCGATAAAGTGTCCTAAACAAGAATTGCTATTATCAAGAAGAACCAAATGCAAATTACTCAAAAATGGGTTCAATTATCCAGTCTTGGAGACTCATCGACGCCTACTAGAATGGGTTCTGCAAGTGTTGTATGGAGTCTCTCACTGCTCGTTGTTCCAAATCTATGTAATTTATAATTAATTATTTTACTAAGTCTAAGCGAGGGAGATTATAGGTACATACTTCTATTAGGAATTTATACCTAGCTTACCGAGTTAAAAAATTCATAAATCTGGAGGCTCAATCACATAAAATAAAGGCAAAAGGCTTAAATCATGAGAATTAAAATAAAATAAAAGAGATGAAAACATGAATGACCAAGAGGAGGCCCCCATGTGAATAGACACCTGAGAAATGGACCTCTTTAGTGTGGTAGTGTCTAAATCCATATTATTAAAAATAATATAACAAAAATAAAATAAGACACACTCCTCACAAAAATAAAACAAAAATGCTAGATCAATGTGTTGCTCTTCTCCTCCTTTCTTTGCCTCTCTCCTACTCTCTTCTTGTTGACTCACAAGAAGAAGAGACAACCTCCTCATGACTCAAGTGTGTCCGCCTCCTAGGAAGTGACCTTCACCACATGGTCCCTTGCAAGAAAGTCAAACAAAGATAAGTGGGTCAAAATAGATCAAACAATTGTCAAAATAAAGAGCAAAAATAATATAGAGAAATGATATACACAATAATATATACAATACTATGCCATCCGTTGTTCCTCGGCAACAACGTCATTTGAATAGCCAAAATCCAAAGGAGAGAGTTGCGTGCACTTACAAGGCGAGCTACACAATCGCTGAATTGACCTTTCCCAAGAATCTCAAGGTAAATTCAACAATTAACTCACACAATATAGGAATCAACCAATGAAATCAAGGCAAGTGTGAATCAAAATTTATTATACCCTATGATGAATGTGTATAGTGGACATGCATGTAGGGGTCGAATACAGAGAACACAAGACGTAGCAAAATTTTTTTAAATAAATAAATAAATAAATAAATAATGTAATGTAAGTGTGTATATAAGTATGCACATTATCAATCATGTTTTTGTGGGTTTTTAATTAAATAAAATAATTCTCCATTATGTAAATATATATTTTATTTTTATTTTTTTGATTTTTAGTTTCTTTCTAATTTATTGGTATATAATAATATAGATAGATATATAATAATATATATATTGGTGTATATATAAAATATAAGTAATATATACAATAATATATATGATAAATATATAAAAATTACAAAATAACCAAAAAGAACAACCTTTTTTATTTTTTAAGGTTTCAAAAATATATTTTTAATATTTATAATAATTACCAGTAATATAAACTATATATAATAATATATAAGTATATATAAGCTATATGGGGTATGCTATATATAAATAAAGATAAAATAGTCAAAATTAACCAAATAAATTTTTTATATATTTCAAAAAATTCTTTGTTTTTATGGATTTTAGGGGATGTTTTCAATATTTTGTATTTTTAAAATCAGAAATAGGGCAAAATAGGAGTTTTTTAAATAGGCCGAATTGAATTGATAATTATAAATAGTAAAAAGGTTCAAGATTTCTCAAAATCAATTTTAATAGGTAAAAATATGTAAACATAAAAATATGGAACATAAACTAATATTTTTGGGTATTTTTAAGAATATTTTATAAATTTTTAGGGTTAGCAAGGGATTGCAAATTTTAAGAGGTTCTTTTAAGTTTTTGTGATTTTTGGTCTGAATGTATAAAATATGCTAATAAATAGTAGGATTTTTTTTCGAATTTTCAAAAGGGTTATGCAATTTTTGTGTATTTTTAGCGAATAAAATAACATTTTTTTTATTTTTTAATAAATAGTAAAGTCATGCAAAATGACACATAAAAATTATAGGGTGAATAACCATCCAATCATACAGATACATCTATTTTTACACAATTTTTAGAGCACATGAGCTATTTTAAGGAAAATAAAAACATAAATAAATTAAATAAAGTCGGTAAGGGCATTTTTTACGAAAGGGGCACACGTGCAAAATAACCAGAAAGTTTGATATTTAACTTGATTTTTAAATACTAAATAACAATTAAAAAACTCGGGGGGTATGTTTGGAAAATCTCCCCTCACACAAGGGTCCACATGAGGTGACATGGCATTGGACTTAAATGCATTATTAAAACATTTGATGGGCATACATGAAAAATGTCCGAAAAGGTTTGAAATAATATAAACTATTACCTATTGTTTAAAAATAAAAAAAAAAGAGTGGATGATTTACTTGCAAGTTTCACCACTTAAGGCCTCTTAGATCGGGCCATCATCTTTGTGCCACATGGACGATTGCTCGGCTCTTGTCTCGTATCACTTCATGTGAAATCTATGGTTGGATTAGATATGACTATCTTGCTAGATCCAACGGCATCTAGGCTATCTCCAAGAACATGCAAGTGCACGGTTGGAGTTGGTTGATATCTCATCGTTCTTATCCGTCCGGTAATGGTTCTCTGATCTGGTGGTGGCTACATGTTCCTGGTCCTCCTCTGTGTGTGATGGTCGGCTCTTATAAAGTCAAGGGAGCCCATAGAGCTTAGATAGATCCAAGCTACCTCGATATACTCCAGGTGTCAAATGATGTTCTAGACGCCTTCCTGGAATTGCGAACTTGCACCAAAATGGTCCTTGGCGCACGGGGTATCTCCTGGACCAAAGGGTTAAGCAAAAATCGATGCGCGGTGGCATGAAGGTGGAACTCCAACAAATCGACGATAGAGGGAGCTTCGACTCCTAGATCCATTATGGATCTGGAAGGGTCAGATGAATGAGCGATGGAGAATGCTATGGGGTGGAGAATGAGATGAAATTTGGGGCAATCGAATGGTTGGGTGACGATGAATCACCTTGGAGCTCAAGCTCAAAGGATTTGGGGTTTTTTATTTTAAACCTAAAGACGAGATCAAAGCAGGAATTAAAATGTGGGAATTGAAATAGAACTAAGGATATGCCTAAGGATGATCGGGCAAGCCTCGACTTGATCGGAGTTGAGGAAGCTGAACTTGCTCCTCCGGCGGTGGTGGTGGTGGAACCCTCCTCTACACCTCCTCCTCGCTGCAAAGCCTCCTATTCTTTAGTTGTCACCAAGAGGAACATGATGGACATGCTCTGATGGCTAAGAGGGACCAAAGAAGGATGAAAAAGAGAGGTGGAGACGGAGGAGCAAATATATAGGCTGCAAAAGGGGCAAACTTCAATCGAAGATGTTGTCTGAATCAAGGACGATCAATAAGATCTTTGGCCATGGCGTGAAAGATGGATGTTCAATCTCCACGAAACGCGGAACATGCCAAGCCAGAGCATCACGAGCTTGAGTGGATAAATGGGTGAAAATCCGAGTTTTGACAGGTCAAAGCTCGAGGACGGGGGGTGTTGACAAGGTCAACACATGGAGTGTTCTGGGTGGTCCACATGGACCAACCGGAAAATCCCCAAGCTGAAAAGATTGGTAAAATAAAAAATAAATAGAAAATGAACTAATAATTTTTTAGTAAAACATAAAGAATATTTGTAATTTAATGTAGTATTTCATACATATATTTATTTATTTTTCTAAGGCTTTTATTACAAGTTAATATTTACATGTAAAATATAGGTATAATACATGAATTTTGGTATTTTATTTTTATTTTGTATTTTATATTTTACATTTTAGGCATGTATTTTATACATTTTTACTTATTTTTATACACATTTAGGTATTTTATTGTGTTTTTATGAATTTGAATGTACACTTAATTAATTATGTATATATATATTATAGGTATATACAAGTATATTTTACCCATGTATGTAAATTTCTTATTTATTTTGATTTTATTTTGACAGTTTTATTTTAATTATGTACATATTTTTTAAATTATATATATATATATAATTTTATAAAAAAATAAAAAAATTTGAAAAATACAAAGAATAAATATTTTGAATAAAATATACATGTATATTGCACAATATAGGCCCAAAACTAAAATTTTGCGTATTATCTCCAAATTTAATGAAACCACATTCATTAAATATCTTATTAAAAGTTATATAGAATTAAAGGTGATGTTGGACATTTTGATACATTATGGAGAAGATACATGTCTGTGAAGTTTTTATTTTGGGTTTTTATTTTGTGCGTCCTAGGAACACTGTGCGTTATTTTCCTATGAACTTATATTTGTATTTTTCTTTGTCTTTCTATCTACAATTTGCATGACAAAGTTTATTGATTTGAGAAGTAAAAAATAAAGAATAAAATAGGTACCAAAAATAAATTATTTGAGAAAAATAATTAGGTTTTTTAGGTCTTTTCTGTACAATTAATATGCCTTATCTCACCCTACTTTATTCCTTGGTGACCAAGTCATTATGAAGACTGGGTATCGATGTCTAGGGTCACTCAACACCTATGGTGTTTCATCTCTTTTATTTTCTTCCTTTATTCTTTTATTTTGGAATTAAATACAATAAATATACAATATTTTATATAGTATTTTGTACAATTTGCAGAGTTTTATTTGATAAATTAGTGATATATACACTCATTTAGCTAGGGATTTAATACCAAAATGAAAAAACAAAGGTGATGAAATGGAGATTCATCAAGCGTGTATGAGAAATATGGAGAGAGAGAGAGAGAGAGAGAGACTTGTTGTTGAAATTCATGTTGTGTGTTCTAAAAGAAATGCCAGGGCCACCTTTCTTTATACTATTTTAGATGTCCATGCATTACAATCCATATACACACAAATCCAATGGTTGAGATTATTTTGTGCTTTCAATCAATGGCCATGACTTTGTTGTATAAAATTGCAACAGTAAATAATCAATTTAAAATAAATTAAATTGGTTTCAAATACTTTATAATAAATTTAATTTAATTCAAATAAATCTCATATGGAATTAAAAGAAAGAGGACAAGCCTCCTTCCCTTAATAAAGTGGACAACCATACATGGAGTAGGACTCCATGGCCGTCCACCCTAAAAAGGGGGAAGGTTGGTGAGATCTCATCTCTCTTCATATTCCACACGTGCAACAACATTTGTTGCATAATTATTCACAAAAATATATCCAAATTATTTTGTGATAATTTCAATCATTTCATTGATAATATGTGAATCACATTCATACATCTAAAATAAAATGCAATTGCATTTACAACTAATTATACAATGTGAATCCAATTCACATCAGCATTTAATTTGTAATTACTATAATTACAAATAAATCTCTCTAACATATTATAAATCATATTTATAATATTTATGATTATTAGGGATAATGATATCCACATTAATCATATCCTTGATAATTAAATCAATTTAATTATCTTGTATCTCTATTCTCATGTGTCCAAATAAGTGACTCATATCCATATTACTCATGATATTTAAATAATATTTAATTATCAATTTTTCAATGATTAGATACACTATCAACAATGGAATTATTCTTGAACTCTTTCAAGAATAATGTGCTCTCTCCGTGGTTACTTGGATATAAGGACATGGCAATTGTACATTCCATGTATAGTGACTTGGATGATGAGATCATATCTCAAATCCAGATCTCAGGGATCTCTTAAAGATGTTTAATGGAATCAAAGCCGTAAATATAATCTTATAATTATATCCAAATCGTATTCAGATCAATGTCCAGTAGTTGCACTAAGATCATATTACTTCTCTATTAAGAGGATCACTAAAATCCAAACTTGTTTCATCACTCCCCTGTAATGGAAATGTTACTGTTATACAATCGTTAGCGATCACATAACCCTTAAGTATCCCTAATACATGTACATCCCGCATAATTGAAGCTTAAAATAAACCTGGAGTTTTTAGATCACTTTTAGACTGTCTTCTTCATTGTTTTATCATTAAGTTTTTCATTTGATCATTGAGAGTTGGTATCGGTCGTATACTTTCCAAAAGTATGTATCATACCTAGGTATTGATTTATACTTTCCAAAAGCACGGATCATACATACAAATTCAGTCAAGCTTCCAAAGTGAGAAGATCGTACACATAATTCGATCGTACACATAATTCGATCCCAATATCTTATGAGTGAGCTCATGTCTTCTAGTTCAATAATGAACATGTGTATGATCGTTTTGAGACATCATATTACTCATATTCCTTGCATGTACACCAGCTCATCGGTGTACATGCCTTGAATATGTCATCAATCTATCGATCTACCAAATGTACATACTCAGACATTTAGAAACACATCTGTCTATGGTCAGAGGATGCACACATATATCATGATAGTATACAACATAGGTCTTTATTATCTCGATCTCATTACATCAACTCTTTGACCTAACTTATCTAATGCCTTCAAATCTCTATTCCTATGTAGAGGACCTATATCAGTAGGTCGGTTATATACCAACCTTTAGAGAAGAATTGTCATATTCTTCTCAGGAAAGAGGTCATTTCTTAACAATCATTAGATGGTGCTTGATGAGTCCTTAATATAAGTATTTAGATATCATCCAAGCACCAGCCTCTATAATTTAATATTTGTCAACAACTGTATGATCATTAAGATGGCAACATACATAACCCTAATTGTACTATGGGACTTATTGTGCAAATGAGTTATTCTTCATTTTAGATTAAGGAGTGATTTTTAATAATGTTTATTGCATAATGGCTTGCATTTCCTACCTTTTATACTCAAACCATACATCCAACATGTATGTTGCAACCCCTTGGATTTTAAATCAAGGGCTTAGAACAAGTTTTAATTCAATAAGGATTATCTCCTTATTATCTCCAATAAAGATTAATTAATTAACAATAAAATACGCAACAACTTTGGAGTCCTAATTCAATTAAAACTCAACAAGTTGATGCAATCATGTGAAATAATAAAAAATCTAGAGGGTCGTATCAATCCAGAAGGCAGATAAAAAGTCGTTAAGTTGACCACTCAAGAAATCTGTTAAATTCAACAATTAACCCACAATATAAATTAAGCAATGAAAAATAAGACGTGGAGTTAAAATTTGTTATAACTCTACAAATGTGTGTATATATGTGTAAGTATGTGTAGAGTGTTGAACACCGGAGCAAATGGTAGGTCAAGAAAATGAATCAAAAATTCGTGTTCCTCTTATGTAAGTGTTTTTGTGTTGGTTTTTGGTTTTATATTTTTTATGGATTTTAATTCTTATATTTTTAATTTGTTTTTAATGTTTATATTTTTAATTTCTTTTTATATGTTTTGATTTTTAGTTTCTTTTTTTAATTATAAATATAAGAATACTATATATACAATATAGAATAATACAACTATAAATACTATTAGAATAGTCAAAATACAAGAAATAAAATATTTTTTGTTTATAAATACTTTTTTTACCATTTTTGTGATTTTTTATATAATTTTCCAAATAATTTAATTTTAAAATAAAAAAACCAAATCAAGAATTAAATAAATAGGTTGAATTGATTTGGAGATTAAAATAAAAAAAGTATCCAAAATTTTCGGAAATAATTTTACTATATAATAAATAATATAAAGAAAATTTTTAATAGAATTTAATATTTTGGACTTTTTGAGGATTTTTTATATTTTTATTAAGGATTTTGGAGCTTTTTAGTCTTTTAATCTTTTTCTTTTTTAGTGGTTTTTGGTTTAGAGTTACAAAATACTAAAATAAATACAATTATTTTATTGGGAATTTTTTAAAATGTTTTTATAGTTTCTGTTATTTTAAGTCAAATGAGAATATAACATGCTCTTTTTATTTTTACAAAAATATAAAAAATGTTTAATTTGCTAATATAAAAATATGGCGTAAAATATACAAGCAAGCAGGCATCTAACCCTATTTTTTAGAATTTTTGGAGCACAGGTGCTTTTTTATAAATAGAGAACATGCTAAAAAAATAATGAACTATTAGGGACATAATTGTAATTAAAATTAAAAACATGGAATAAAATGAAAAATACCCAAAAATATTCAATTAATATAAAAATTACAGTATTATAGCAAAATACAAAAAGTCGCAAGGTCCTACATGCAAAATTTCCACCACACTTGGGACGACACGTGAGGTGACGTGGTTAGGACCTATGTGTAATTACAGTAAACCACGTTGCTCCTTATGAGGTTTTTACCAAAACTATTAAACTAAAATTACATGATCATATTTAAAAACAATAAAAATGGGAGGAATATTTGTAATTTACCCCTCAGTAGGCGTGTGGGCGAACGGTCAGAATCTTTCACTTATACACATGTCGCTACGACAACGACCGATATTCCTTCAGATTCAGTGCAGGGGATTATCTCATGGATTAGATCAACGGATGAGGCATGACTTATACGACAACGGTTGGAGATTTTGGAGACGGAGCCCAATCCAATGGTTGTGGACCCCCCGGATGAACAAGGAAGAATGCGGCCATGAACGAACTTTGATTGGTGATTCTATCTAGCTCGGACCATTTGGAGATGATCTAGGAGGCTCAAGATGTTCTTGGAGAAGTCCTCTAGCTGCTGGAAAGCTCACAAAGCCCCGAGGTCCATTGGAGACGACTCTGGTGGTCAAGGAAGGAATGAAGCTCCAGGAACCTTCAGGTTCTGTGAAATCACCACGAATGAGGTGTATCTTATCCAGAACTTGCATAAAAAGATAGTTGTGTCGAGGAAAAATTGCCTCGACCCATCAAAGGGTTAAATGGAGGTGAAATGGGGCGTGGCAGCGGCTACTCCGACGGATGGTGGAGGTGGAACATTGGGATCCTGATTCGGGAGGGACATGATGAATGGATATGGACACGGTGAAGGTGAAGCATTATGGAGCGATATGAGGGTGGTTGCGGGTCACCGTCACAGTGGAAGCACAATGAAAATGTTCGCCGAATTTAAGCTCTAGTAAACTATGAAGCGACTATTTAACGCTAAAGCAAATGGATAAACATCCAACTAATAACATGAAATAAAAACTACACCTAAAATCTACCTAAAAAACACTAAAAAGAACCTCGACCTGTCTAAGACCAAGGAGATGGGGACCTCACGGTGGTGCTCCACCGAAGATGGTGGAATCAATTATCACCTTCTACACCTCTTCCTCGATCGGCTTCAATGCGGGGCAAACCTCCTGTCACAAGGCTCGAGCCTTTGGACGTAAGAAGGGGAGAGAAATCAGAGCAAACAGGGTTCACAAATTCAAATTGGCAGAAAGCGAGCTTATGTATAGGGGAGTGATGAGGGGTCTTGACCTAAGATTTTCACGTGAAACGAAGGATGGTACAAGGAGGAAATGGTTCGTGTGAATGGTCAGCGAGTTTTCAAGAGATTTCACAAAGGAGTCAAAAGTCCTTGGGGCTCATATCAAGCGAGGAAAAATTGAGAAGTAAGGGTTTCTGCCATTCTGATGCTACAAGAGTAGGGGAGCAGAGGAGTTGACCTAAGATCAATGAACGGAGGTGCCCCATTAGGCCATGTTAGTGCAGATAGTCACAAAATAGAGTAAAAATGAGAAATAATTAAAAATAAAATAATAAATAAGTTAATTAAATTTATTTATAAAATAAAAAATGTTCTTTATTTTATTTAATTTTTAATATAATTTTTAACTTTTTATGGCTTTATTTATTACAAGTTACTTTTTAAGGGTATATTTATAGGTATATTCATCTATATTTTGGGTATTTTTTTATTTTGTAATTTTGATTTTATTATTTTATTTTCATAATTTATATATTTATAACTTAATTTTTATACATAAATATATTTTTATTATATTTTATTATATAATATACACACTTAAATAAACATAGGTCTGTACTATATAAGTATAAATATAGGTATTTCATCTATGTATTTTTGTATATTATTTTATTTTAGTATTTTATGTTTTTATTTTATTATAAATATGTATATATACTTTAAATAATATTAACAAAATTATAAAAATATAACATTATAAAAATAATAAAGAATAAATAAAATGAATATTTTATTCACGTAAAGTGTACAATAGGGATCCAAAACCCAAATTTGCATCTTAATTCCAAATTAAATGAAACCACCTTCATTAAATAGCTTGTTAAAAGATATATACAATTAAAGTGATTTTTATGTATTTTGAGTTCATATGAAGAAGATATGGGTTTGGGAAGTTTGGGTTTTGGCTTTTTATTAAGAATATAAAAAGTGCAATGTATATTATTTTTATATAAACTAAATTTTGTATTTATATATATATATATATCTACAACTTTCAGGTATAAAATTTCTTTATTTGAGGTATACAAAATAGAAAATAAAATATGTCCCAAAAATACAATATCGATGAATAAAAGAATAGGATTTTTAATGTATTTTTGGCCCTTATCTCTCCTACTTTATTTATGTCGACCCAGTCATCAAGATGCCTAGGTCATGGGATTTAAGTTCATCAAAATACCTTTGGCATTTTATTATATTTCTTTTCTTTTATTTTTCTTTTTTTTAAAATAGTATTTTATATACAATAAATGGAATAAATAAAGATTGTTAATTTGTATAAATAATGTTATTTACATGTATTTAGCTAGGCTTTTTAAGGCCAAAATGATAGAATAAATGTGATGAAATGGAGATTCATCACCATCCTATACTTGTCTTTGCTAGTCCCTAGCAAACACTTATGCGATAAGGGAAGACAATAAAAATAAAGAAAAGAAAAAGAAAGAACTTGGATTGATTTTAAATCTCAAACTTATCTTCACAAAATCAATGTTTGAAGCTTAAGTTGGCCCTTTAGATTTTAAGTGCGGTCGGAAGCTTATTGGGAATCAGATTTATAATAAAGCAGCATTCGAGAATCACAAGACTCTGCTCAATCTCCTCAATAGCTGATCAGAACAAAACAACTCATATTCAAACTCTTATGACTATGAATCCATCTTGGATAGTGTGTGTGGTATGTAGCTCTCCTCAGCTGAAGAGATAAAAGTCAGTCTTCTCTAACATGGTGACCCTAATTCCCCAATTCAACATCTCTTTCCTCGAGAAGCAGGGTATTCCCTTCTAAGTTCAAGTGACAACCTCTAACGGAACGGATCACGCTGACCAGTAGAAGCGTGCACTTGAATTCGTGCAATCAAACCATTACCAATACATGTATGGTAATCAATGAGCATATAAAAATTATTCTTAAAAGAATCCATAAAATTCAATTCAACTAAGAGTTCCATCATTACACCACCAATAATGATATGATTATAAAAGATCAATAATTAATACAACAACATTTTCTTGGTTCCAGTGGGCATACAGATATCCTTCATGTTCATGAGATAAGTCATACCACACCAAATATATTGATGAAATCGTTGCGTGATCTCATCTGTGTGATGAACCTTTGTCCTACACCTGAAATAGATAAACACAATTTGCATGAGCCTAATGCCCAGTATGCATCAGGATCCATGCATGGGAATGCTAATGATCTTTTATTCTGTTATAATATATGCACTTGAGTTTTCATGTGTAAGCATCATTATGTGCCTAACTGTTCCCATGCATGTCTAAATCCGATCCCTCACATGTATGATTTGGATTCTTTCATAAACATGAGTATACATATGTAAATTGCATAAGAAAATATAACATACATGTCTTGCATGTTGTGGGGCATATTTCATACGATTCATAACAAGCACATGTTTCTTTTATCATATAAATCACTTTGCATTTTAGCCCCCATGACTTTGATGGTTTACATTTCTTAAACCAATTCGTGTACTACATGTAAGGTTTATTCTTCATAAACAATTCCTTGTATAATATATAATGTTTTATCTTTAATCAAACTATTTTCTTGCACAATATGTATTGGTTTATCTTTCTAAACTATTTTTTTCATAACTCGTAATGATTTATCTTTATAAATCATTTCCTTGCATAATATGTAATGGTTTACATTTCTAAACCATTTATTTTCATAACATTCATGTACGTATCTGTTATACGTTTCCATCCACTAGCACTCGCGATCCATGTCATGTCATGACAGTGTAGCTACAATTGTAGAGGACTTAGCTTTTGCCACCATGGTTCTTGCAACCATGCGCCCCTTACGGCATTGCCTCTTGGGTCTACAATAATTGGACTCTAGAGGTGGCTCCCACCATTATGTGTAGCACTTAGCTCTGCTTATCGTCAGTAGCTACAACAGTAGAGGACTTAGCTTTTACCTCTGTGGTTCCTTGCAGCCATACACCCCTTGCGACATTTCCCCTCATACGATAATTGAACTCTAGATGTGGCTCCCACCATTAGGTATAACACTTAGCTCCTCTTATCGTTGTCATGCCATTATTCATTTAAAGGAAATTTAAATTCTTTTAATGCCATTTCATTTTCTTCTCCATGCAGTAGTAGTCCATGTAAACATTTCGATTCCAATACTTTGTTGTCGAACTCTTAAGATTGATACTTGCAATAACTAGTATTAAAATTTATCAACATTTCAATAGTGAATGATCGCACATGCATCAATATTCATAGGTATTTGTTTCATGATAATATAGCATGCCATTTCATAATTGGTGACTTAAATGTGTATCACCACGTAGTCGACGATGCATACTTAAGAGGTATTTAGATCCTTAAATAACATAATATAATAACACCTAACTTAGAATGTAGACGATATTCATATGGCATTTTTATAACAGGAAAAACATATTACATATTAAATAATGCATACTGAGACAGATTGATTCCAAGCCTACGAATTTTATCATATTAGCTGTAAGTGGTAATATATTAGTTAATAGGTCATAAGCATGACAAATATGATATATGTTAGTTAATTATAACAGATTTATTCTTGAAATACATAAGAATTGGCTTCCATCGGACATGCAATATCGAAATTTTTTTTAACACATGTCTAACATAATATTTATTTATTATACCTGTTTATAGTAAAATTTGTCATGCTTGTCCTTTAACAAATCAAGACAATGATCTTTCATTTAAATTTAGCAATAAAAATCACAAGGGTTGGATTCGAACTCTGATATAATGACGACTATTATAATATGAACCAATTATTCATATTCATTTATTTTACCGACAAACAATCCTTGTCCCTCATATTAAACTCACAAGAGAATTATAAATTATCACTCAAGCATAGAACATAGATCTTGGATCATTTAGAAAAGTTGTATGATAGTTGATGTACATACATTATCGATAAAAAAACACTTCTCAAATCCCCTACGACATGTACATAATTCCTTGATTGTACGGTAAAACAGGTCAATGCATGGTTTACTTAAATTAGAAAAATATCCCTAGTAGAGTCTTGGAATTCATCATGGATGGAGTGTAAATTTCTAATTTCTTTATTCAAACAACTCTAATAAAAATGTGAAACATCACATAAAATATCATTAGCAATCAAGTAGTTATGCTTAGGAAATTATCTTTAACGTGACATGATATATTACTCTGAATGAATCTTAGGAGTCGACACTTACATTTAAAGATCGTAATCCTGAGCCGACATAGACATCTATAGATAGCACCTCAAACTTGATCTTGATTTTTACGCAATCCTAAATCCGATACATACAATCAATGGTTTATTCTAGATTGAATCAATGTATATACCTAATAACCTAGAGCTGATACATAAATTACATCCAACGCGTAACTCTCTCTTTCGTGGTTTGTCACGCCTCTCTTTCGATCACGGCATCGCCTTCTCCTGCAACGATGAAGGATGTCTGGTAAGGCCTATGTCTCTCCCTCCCTCACTCTCTCTCTCATCCTCTATCTCTTTCTCTCTCACGGCTTGTGTTTGCTCTCACATTGAGAGCAATAAGGAATTTGAGGGCTTTTAAGGTAACCAAATGAGGGGAATTAAAGGGCTATTAAGATCAATTAATTTGCCAATGACCAATCAATTTGCCAATGAATAGGAAATATTGGTAATGCATTGTAATTTATTTTTCAAAAAAACAAGCCGTTACAATCTACCACCCTTAAAGAGAATTTCATCCTCGAAATTTCTTAGTATGAGGCATACGAAAGATTGTAGATTTCCTGTGAATCTGATTTTCTTGCTCAACACTCCTCTTATTGTTCACTAGATTTAGCTTCAAATTTTTTCCTCACCCACATCACTCGAATGAGAGTGTGACCTACAAGATCTTCTATACAATGCTTCAAATAGAGTCATCTTGATACTTGAATGATGACTGTTAAATTTAAGCGAACTCTGCCATACAAAATCATAAAGCACATATTCCCAACAAATCTTCTAATCTTCGAAAGGCTTTATCTAATTGATCATACGTCTGTAGCAAAAAAATTGCTAGCTTGAATTGGGTGTCCATAACCTCTTTACAACTTTTCCATTACTAAGATTGTGTATCTCATGTCTCAATCCGACATGATTGACACTGGGACATCATCCAGGTTATTGATCTCGTTCGCATACAGTTCATCTAAACCCTCCATCAATTGATCTATACTAAAGAGTAAAATGTGGTTGATTTGATAATCGATCTTCAATCACTCATGTTATATAATAACAATGCTCCTTTGTCTCGGGTAGTTCAGTGACAAGATCCACCATGATCACCTTCATTCCTTTATCTCCAAGCGTTGAACCATCTTGTTATTTCTTGATGTTCAATCTCAAATCATTGGCATTCAAGGCATTTGGGAAAAAATATGTAAATCTTATCTTCATCAATGGATACTCTAAGTTTTGTCGGAGATCTTTGTACATTTATCACGCCTGGATGAATTGTGTGCATCAGTTTATGAGTTTAATTAATTCCAAAAAATTAGAGTCTGACACCCTTGTACACTACATTGTTCTTTCCCAATTCCTCAAATTGTTCATCTTAAAGGTAGTGCCGTCAAACTTTTAGAGGAAGTATTATCACTGCTAGATCCAAGCCATGACTAGGATGATTAATCTATTGTTATTTTTTGTCGTTGTAATTTATAATCAACAATCATTTCCTACTACATAAAACACACCCATATTTTGTGTTGAATGTATCAACGTAAACCATGAATACAATAATGAAATGTGTTTGGTGTTTCTCCATATCACAAGAGTATATGACAATATAATCCACAATTACGATAACAAATTTATCAAGGTATTCTGAAAATACCCTATTCATAAGCTCTACAAAAGCTACATGAATCCTTATGAGATCAAAAGGTGTGATAAAAAAATTCACCATGGTGGAATCTTACTATGAAAGCTATTTCTAAAACTTCCTCCTCCTTAATTTTATCTTATTTAGAAAAAAAACTCTTCTCTCCATAAATAAAGAACAATCATTGACCCCAAATAATAGATGTTGATCTCTCAAAGTTACATCATTCATAGTATGATAAGTAAAGTGAAGATTAAGACCCATCTTTATTTACAAAGATTCATTGAGACATAACAAAAAACTCTCTTATCTAACTTTCACTATAATGATCATTCAATTCTTTCAACTCAATAGGTGTCATCATGTAAGGAGTTTCCATAATTGGTGCAGTTTATGTGATAACATCAATGGAGAAATCCAATTCTCTACATGAAGATAATATTGAACGATCATCTGAAAAGGCATCAAGAAAAGTCCTTACTAGCATATTAATCTCATGATGTAAGTGAGATGATCATGTATACCTAATGAACAATTCACTTGCTTCTTATACCTTTCATCACTATCACATACTTTTTGATCATTTTATTACAATGTTTAAGGTACAAATCACTTCACTCAGTGTAAAGCATCTCCGAAAAGTGGAACTATTACTTTTCGGCTCCTTTGTCCTATCTTTTAGATAAATGTCTCAAAGATTCTTCTCCTTATAGAAGTCTGTAGTTTCAAGTCATCTCTATCTAATACATCTATTGTCTAACTTTCTCCTTATCATATTTATCCTATAAAATGAATGGATTGTTGGGAATAAAGACCTTCAATATAAATTCACGAAAGCTCTGTGCATGATACTTTCACAGTTGAGTCGTCAATGTCTATCAACTTTGGTAATTCTTGGTATGTATCCTTGATAATTTCATTATCCGAGGGATGACTCATGATCTTCGTTCACTTTAGTTTCACAATGAGGAGTCATCTGAGTCAGGAAATCAAAGGGTCAATACTTATCTGTACTAAATAAAACTCTCCATTCTTCTTAGTCTTGGCTCACTATCAGCTGTGGATATATCCTACACCCAGAGGAACTCCTGCTCTGATACCATTTGTAGCGAACCACGCTGACCAATGGAAGCGTGTACTTGAATTCGTGCAATCGGACCGTTACCAATACATGTATGGTAATCAATGAGCATATGAAAATTATTCTTAAAAGAATCCATAAAATTCAATTCAACTAAGAGTTCCAACATTACACCACCAATAATAGTATGATTATAAAAGATCAATAATTAATACAACAACATTTCCTTGGTTCCAGTGGACATACAAATATCCTTTATGTTCATGAGATAAGTCGTACCACACCGAATATATTGATGAAACTGTTGCATGATCTCATCTGTGTGATGAACCTTTGTCCTGCACCTGAAATAGATAAACACAATTTGCATGAGCCTAATGCCCAGTATGCATTGGGGTCCATGCATCGGAATGCTAACGATCTTTTATTCTATTATAATACATCCACTTGAGTTTTCATGGGTAAGCATCATTACATGCCTAATTGTTCCCATGCATGTCTAAATTCGATCCCTAACATGTATGATTTGGATTCTTTCATAACCATGAGTATATACATGTAAATTACATAAGAAAATATAACATACATGTCTTGCATCTTGTGGGGCATATTTCATACGATTCATAACAAGTACATGTTTCTTTTATCATATAATCCACTTTGCATTTTAGCCTCCATGACTTTGATGGTTTACATTTCTTAAATTAATTCTTGTACTATATGTAAGGTTTGTTCTTTATAAACAATTTCTTGTATAATATATAATGGTTCATCTTTAATTAAACCATTTTCTTGCACAATATGTATTGGTTTACCTTTCTAAATCATTTTGTCATAACTTGTAATGATTTATTTTTATAAATCATTTATTTGTATAATATGTAATGGTTTACCTTTCTAAACCATTTATTTGCATAACTTTCATGTACATATCTTGTTATACGTTTTCAATTGTCGGCACTTGCAATCCATGTCATGACATGACAATGTAGCTACAATTGTAGAAGACTTAGCTTTTACCTCCATGGTTCCTTGCAACCATACACTCCTTGCGGCGTTGCCCCTTGGGCCGACAATAATTGGACTCTAGACGTGGCTCCCACCATTAGGTGTAGTACTTAGCATCGCTTATCGTCAGTAGCTACAATAATAGATGAATTAGCTTTCTCCTCTGTGGTTCCTTGAAACCATATGCCCCTTGCAGCGTTGCTTTATCGGATTATGCTTAACATGCAAGATCGAATCAATGTTTGACCACATGTCTAACACAATATTTATTTATTGTGCTTGTTTATAGTAGAATTTATCATGATTGTCCTTCAACAAATTAAGTCAACGATCTTCTATTTTAATTTAGCGATAAAAATCACAAGGGTCGGATTCGATCTCTGATATAACGACAACTATGATAATATGAACCAACTATTCGTATTCATTTATTTTACCGACAAACAATCCTTGTCCCTTGTATTAAACTCAACGAGAGAATTATAAATTATCAATCAAGCATAGAACTTAATTTTTGGACTATTTAGAAAAAAGTTATCTCATAATGATGTACATACATTATTGGTAAAAGAACACTTCTCGAATCCCTTACAACATGTACATAATTCCTTGATTGTATACGTGGTTTATTTAAATTAGAAAAATATCCCTAGTAGAGTCTTGGAATTTATCACGGATGTAGTGTAAATTTCTAATTTCTTTATTCAAATAACTCTTATAAAAATGTAAAACATCTCACAAAATATCATTAGCAACCAAGTAGTTATGCTTAGGAAATTATCTTTAACATGACATGATATTACCTTGGATGGATCTTAGGGGTCGACACTTATATTTAGAGAACGTAATCCTAAGCCGACATAGACATCTATATAATGCACCTCAAACTTGATCTTGATTTTTTACGCAATCTAAAATTTGATACATAGAATAAATGGTCCATTCTAGATTGAATCGATGTATATACTTAATAACCTAGAGCTGATACATACCTTACATCCAACATGTAACTCTCTCTTTCGTGGTTTATCACGCCTCTCTTCCAATCACGTATCCACGCTCTTTTCTTTCTCTGATTTGGCGTCGCCTTCTCCTGCAACGATGAAGGATGTCCGGTAAGGCCTATCTCCCCCCTCTCTCTCCTCCTCTATCTCTCTCTCACAGCTCGTGTTGCTCTCACATTGAGAGAAACAAGGGATTTAAAGGCTTTTAAGGTAATCAAATGAGGAGAATTAAAGGGCTGTTAAGACCAATTAATTTGCCAATGACCAAACAATTTGCCAATGATTAGGCAATATTGGTAATGCATTGTAATTTATTTTTCAAAAAACAAGCCGTTACAATCTACCACCCTTAATGAGAATTTCATCCTCAAAATTTCTTAGTAATGAGGCATACAAAAGATTGTAGATTTCCTTCGAATCTCATTTTCTTGCTCAACACTCCTCTTACTGGTCACTAGATTTAGCTTCGAAATTTATCCTCCCCACATCATACGAATGAGAGTGTGACTGAAAAGCCTGAGTTTACCCTTGTTAATTCAATCAAATTAATGATTAAAATAAATATCGTGTCGTTCGTTGTAGTCAGATAAAAACGGGCTTATCAAAAACCACTTTAATTAATGTTTATCAATTCATAGTGGATGTTTTATTTTACTTGGACAAGCCCAAGGTCGAACTCAGGGAGGCAGCTTTCCCTTTAGGTGCATCTGAAGTGAGTTCAGAGGTCAAATTTCAGAGGGGTATTTTTGGTATTTTCAGGACTTTTTATGCAATAAAGAAAAAGACAAATATAATTTCGGGCCAGTTTTTACAAGTTAAATTAGAAATGTGATAAAATGAAATCCAAAAATCATGAAACTTGGCCAGAGTATGACATGCAATGAAATTAAGCTACACTATTTTTCTTGGATTGTTTTGACACTTTATGAGTTTACTGCGAATAAAATATAAATTCAAGGTGATTTTTACAAAATTAATCTTAATAAATACCAAAACACAATATTTCCAAGTAGAAAAATTATCCTTGTATGTTGAATCCAGGAAAATTAATGAACCTAAAATTATATGTGAATTGGACCTATTGAAAATCAATTAAGGAAATCACTAATTAATTTATTCAGGCCTCGTGATGCGTGCAAATGCAATGGTTTTTGGGCACATGGTAGAATAAATTATCTCAGGTCTAATGTGATTTTATGGTGATTTTTGAAGCAAAAGTAATTTAATATGAATTAAAAGGCACACAAGGGGTAAAATATGGCAAATTTCACCAAATTAATAATATTAAATTCCATAGATGTCACAAAATTGAAACACGTGTGATATAAGATAGAGGACAAGATAAGCTACATCATGCAATTTTTTGAATTGAAAAATAATGCCAAATGGATACTTAAATATGCGTGCAAAGATGTGGACTAAATTACAATTACAGAAAATAAAATTACTGAAAATTAAACGTGCTGACTGGGGCTGAAATGCAATTACCTACAATGTTGGGGGTATGTGTGCAAAATATCCACGGGAACACGTGCGGCTCACGTGATGCTCCTGGCAGGGACTAAGTTGTAATTTGGACAACTTGTAGTGGCTTCAGTGCAAAATGACCAGACCGCACGTGAGATATACGTGAGGTGCTAGGCTCTGGAGGCGTCGGAGGCTAGGACTTTAGCTCGGGTGCGCTGCGTGCTCGGGCGTGCTTCGGAATAGCCTCGAGAGATCCAAGCTTAAGGGTCGGTGAGGAGGCTCGAAGGCAGAGACGTGGCGCACGATGGAAATGTTAGATTAAGATGATCCAACGGATGCTGGAGCTGCTCACGTGGCGTGATCATAGGCGTCCGATCCTTGCGAGATGAGATGGTGGTCGGGTGTCAGAGGCGATGGCAACGTGGCTTGATCGGAACCGTCCGATCAATGAAATCAGACAGTAGCTGCTCGTCTTGTTCCTCAGGTCTGCCGCCTCCTACGGTAGACGTGGCGAAGCTCCGTTGAAGAGGCTCTGGCTCCGATGTCCTCCCCTGTGACCGGTGGAGCTCGAAGGAGGCTCCTGGAAGGCTCGGACTGCTTGTGGCGACCTGGCAGAGAAGATGGCTGTCCTGGATGGGGCGGAGGAGTCCTGGTAGTCGGCGTCGATGGTGCTCGAAGTAGCTCTGGTGAGGCTTCCGATCAATGATGATGGGGGTGCCTGCAGTGTTAGCTTGTGCCAAAAAAGGCGCTGAGTCTCGTGGGAGTTTGTGCGAATGTGGCCTGAGGTGTGTCGTGGTGACGGTCGGAGTGGTGTTCCTCGGCCGTGAAGGCGGAGCCTTGGTCGGAGGAGGTGGGGTGCGTCGTCGGAGCAAATAATATAGCGCGCGAAGGTCAGAGCTTCAGGGCAAAGCTCGGTGAATGATCAGGTGAGAGTGGGATTGATCGGAGGAGGCGGAGAAATTCAGAGAAAATCGGAAGGAGAGAAGATGAAGATCGGAAAAGAAATGAAGGAGGCTACCTGGGAATGGAGGCTCGGGGAGGATTCTGTAGTCATCGCTCGAGGGTCGGTAGAGGCCCGACCTCTAGCAGCTCGCTGGGGAAGCTACTGGCACGATGGAGCTAGCCGTGGATCTCGTCGGAGGTGATCTATCGTCTTCGCTCGATTTGGTCCTCGATTTCTGTCATAAATGAGGAGCTAAGATCTCGGAGGTACCTCTCGTGGTGGCGGATGGGTTTGAAGCTAGCCAGAGGTGGACTATTTATAGGAAGGGGTTGAGGGTACAGGTGACAGGGCAACGAGGTTCACGAAGGTCGTGGAACAACGTGGGTGAAGTTCATGGAGGTTGTGGAGGTCGGCGAGGGTGAGGGTGGTATGGGCGATGTATTGGCGGCGATAGGGGGCAGAGAGGACGGCTGGAGTGGGGCCGAAAACAGGATGGGAGCGACGAGCGCGTGAGGTGGAGATTGTATTAGAGAGAGCATCTGGAGGTTGAAGACGGGTTCTTGACCGTTGGATCGAGTGATTCAATGGTCATGAGAAGGGCGTAAGGGGATGGCCTGGATTACATCGAAGTGGTGTTATCGGAGAGTGACGGAACCGACACGTGGCAGGCGCAGGTGAAGGCGCTGAGGGACGGCTGGGATGAGATCTGGCGGATCTAATCAAAGGGCCACGATAGAGCAGAAGCGTGTGATGGAGATGGAGGTTCTTGGAGGAGATCGGATGGCTCATGAGTAAATATGTGGCGTGCTGAGGGCGAGGCGCTAACGGATGGCCAAGATTTGATCTGGGGGAAGATCGGATGGTTGAGATCAGCGGTGCAAATGGATGGCTCGGATCTGGAGAAAAAGGAGGGAATCGGATGGCGGAAGAAGAGGGGCATGTGGCCCAATGTGAGTGGGCCGCGTGGCGCAACCAGATGGCGCCATGTGGTCTGATCTGTTTGGTCGAGAAAGAATGTGAAATAAGAGAGAGAAGATGGCAGAATTTGGAAAACTCAAAACATGAAAGTTGTAGATTTTGATGAGATCTACAAGTTTCATGTTGGACAAAAACGATGATGGGGACATAAATACAAGTATATAAATATACATACATATAATGTACAAAGGGGCCCCAAAACCCAAGTTTTGCATACGAGCTTCGATTTAAGTGAAATTGATCTCATTTTGAAGGTCTCTGAATATGTATTATTCTAAGAGTGAGTAGACCTAGGTTAGAGGTTGTATGAGGTAGATATTTGCATTTCATGGTCTGAGGTCTCCATGTGGGTTTGGGGTTTTATGGAGTAATTTTACAAGTTAGAAACTTTGACCCTTTTTCTTGTATTATTAGTTAGTAATATACACATTATTCATATGATTTTGTTGATTTGGAGTGGGTATAAAATATAGATAAATAGGTGAATGATGGTGAATATGTAGGTGAATATTTACATGTGAATTGGACTTCTTATTTGATGCAAACATGAATGCTAGAATGCATATATTATGCATGCATGTATGAATGCTAATTATGCAGGATAAGGAGAAATATGCAACTAATTATTCGGTAACAAAGCTCTATTTTCAACTTTTAAAGTGATGAATCACATATTCATCAACCCCCTATACTTAAATCTTGCTCATCCCCGAGCAACTAAAATGAAATGCAAAAGTGAAATGAGATTGGGTTCCATACCAAGGTCATGAATAAAAGTTGAAATAGAGCTTGACTCGACCTCTGGATTAATTATGTGGCAGAACCTTATTGGAATCTGAGTTTAAGACCTAACAGACTTCAAGTTCCACAAGTCTTCTATTCAGGACACCTTAATAGTCAGGTCAGAACAAATCCTCAAACGCAAATTTCTGATGACTATGATTCTTATTTGTATCGTGTAAGTGTAATATTGCTCTCCACATCAGAAATGGCTAAGAAGCAGCCTCCTCTAACAAGGTAACTCTAATTCTCTGGTCCACTAACTCTAACCTCAAGGAGAGGGGTATTCCCTTCTAAGTTCAAGTGCAACCAACTCAAGAGGAGGGGTGGAGAAAAGAATGGATAGTAGCCAGTGTAGCTACCTATCCCAGGATGCTTGACCAATGTAGCCAAGTCATCCAGCTGCAGACTTCTTGCTAATATACATATTCCGACATGTATTTTATTTTCTATCTGGCATGTCTACCTTTTCTCTCCGAACTATATACAAGGTGAAACATGTATATCAGGAGATTTTCCTCTTGAGCCAGTAGACTATCCCTCTTTTGAAGCATTATTGCAACCCGTAGCATCCCGTCCTCAGACGTCAACACCACTAGACTAGGTTGAGATACACTACCCTCCCTAGAGGAGGACGGATGTTTCCACCTGTGTGCTACTCCAAGATAAAGGATTCTACCTCCTCACCAACTAATCAATGAAGAGCTACGTACATGGTGCTTGTCCAAGTCAGGTCACTGTCCATAAGAATCATGCGTGTGCACGAGATATTCTACTTAGACTAATCAAGATGACATGTGAACATAGACTTGCGGACTCAAAGAATTAAGTCACTTGACCTGAGAAATCTCAACTCCATATCCTATATGGTTCCTCTGGAATTAGGCGGATTAAGGTCAAATCAAGTCCCTCCTCAACATCTATTCATAACTTGGTTCAGAACCCACTAGCTTTTCACCTTTCATATGCATGATATGCAGATGAGATGCAGATGACATGCTATGAAATGCAAGACTCTTTTTTTCTTTCTTTCTTTTCAGATGCATAGATGATGTACAAGAGTAAATAAGAAGCCTTTGTTTTTTGAGATTGTTATATATATATATATATTCACATTTGGTATACCTCCCAAGTTAGGTAATATACAAGTGTTATACAATATATAAATTTACATGTATTTTACAAAAAAAATTCTTCTTTTTTACCCATCCCGTATTTATTATATAATATATACAAAAATACGTGAAAGTACGAGCTATGGGTAAAGTATATATGTAATATATACAAGTCCCCCTATAATTAGCGTGTGTTATGTCCTCAGAGCACGAAAAGCGAGGAAGAAGACCTAGCTCGTGCTAAGCGTAGGAGAGCCTAAAGAGCAAAAATGTATAGACGTCGTCCTGCCCCCCTATACTTAGGCTCTGGCAACCTAAGTGTAGAAGAAGATCAAAAACGGGGTGGACGAGGTCAAGGGGGAAAGTGGATGAATATATACACAAGATGGGCATCGGTCCCCCCATACTTAGGCTCAGGTTAGCCTACGTATAGGATGGAAGTGGTATAAGGACTGATGTGATATGGAGGATGTACAGTAAATGGACTCAGGTGACTCTCCCCCTATACTTAGGATCTGGTCATCCTAAGTATAGTCGTAGCTGAAAATATATGAAGTTGGGGTGAGTGATTAGAGTCACGGGAGGGAGGGGAAGAATGTACATGAGTGATGGGTATATACAAGGATCGCGGTCTGAATCTTTCCAGATGCTGCTGATGGTGAGAGTTCACTACTGCAAGGTCTCATGCGCGGCTCTATGTGGATCTGCTGAATCTGTCTTGCGTATGAATACAATCTCCTCAATATGGACTAACTGTTCATGGGGTTCAATGGCATCCTTCAACAGTTGTTCATTGACTAGAAACGTCTGTTCGTTATCTATGAGATCTGAGATCTCAATGCATCCACTATCATGCACAACACAGACAATGAATGGGTCCATCCACTTGGATTTCAGCTTGCCTTGGAAAACCTTCAGCTTGCGTTGAACAACCATACCTTTTGTCTAGGAACAAAGGTCTTTAATCTGATATATCTATCATGCCAACGCTTAACTTTGTCCTTGTACACCAAACTGTTGTCGTATGCTCGGTTTTTGACTTCCACAAGCTCATTCAGATCCATTTCTCTCTGTCTCTACCCTAGGTGTGTGTTTCAATTGACCTTCTTAATTGCCCATTTTGATTTGTGCACTAACTCTGCGGGCAAATGGCATGGATTCCCAAATACCACGGAATGGGGAGGTTGCTAACAGTGTCTTGTAAGCTGTCATAAGCCCATAAGACTTGATCCAAGATCTGAGACTAGTCTTTCCTGTCTGGGCGGACAAGCTTCTGCAATATGGTTTTCACCTCCTTATTCGATACTTCAACCATACCATTGGTCTGTGGGTGGTAAGGACTAGCGACACGGTGTTCGATGTCGTAGTCCTTTAAGAGCTTCTTCACATCTCTGTTCACAAAGTGGCTACCCCCATCTGATATCAACATTTTGGGAATCCCAAACCTAAAGATGATGTGATCTCTGATGAATTTACAAATAGTCTAGTTGTCTGCGGCTGGGGTTTGGATAGCCTCCACCCACCTTGACAGATAATCTACTTCCAGAAGGACGTATTCGAATCCATGGCTGACAGGGAATGTGCCCATGAAATTGATACCCCAAGCATAAAAGACATCACAAATGATGACAGGTTGCATCGAAATCTCATCCTTGGAACCAATGGTTCCTCTCATTCATTGGCTGATAACCGAAGAGTTTTATTGGTCTTGCGTTCCACACAGGGTGGGAGCGCAGTCGCTGAGGCGACCGACAAAAGACCTCGATCAATCAACAATTAACCCAAAATAATAAATCGAGCAATTAAATCTCAAAAATATGGAGTTAAAATTTATTATAACTCTACATGTAAATGTGTATAGGTGTAAGCACAAGTTGAGGTCGAACACTGGGAGCGAACGGTTGGGAGTAGAATAAACGCACAAAATTATTCAATTCTTATCTTATCCATGTTATTGTTTTTATGGGTTTTTATTTTTATATATATTTTTATTTTTGATTTTATATTTTTGTATTTTGATTTTTAATTTACTGATTTTGTATTTTTCTTTATATATTTTGTATTTTTTTATTTCCTTTTTCTTTTAGTAAAGATATAATACATAATAAGAAATATATATAAACTAGAGATAAGAGAGAGATAAAAATAGGGAAAAATAATCAAAATACAGCAAATAAAATGATTTTATGATTTTTATATTTTCCTAATGTTTTTGTGATTTTTCTAGATTTTTCCAAATTTTTGGTATTTTAAAGTCAAAAATACTAAAAACAGTGAATAAAGGTTACTGTCCGAAATTAAAATGAGGATGAAAAATACTAAATAGGGTCCAAAATTCCTCAAAAAAATTTTAAAATAAAGATAATGAAATAGGTAAAATTCAGCAATTGAAATTATATTTCTAGTGCTTTTCTGAATTTTTAATGTTTTTATAAAGGTTTTTGGGGTCTTACAATTTTTAGGAGTTTCCTCTTGTATTTTTAAGTGATTTTTGGTCTTGAGCTAAAACACACAGCAACACACAAAATATAAATTTTTTGGAATTTTTCCAAAATTTTTTATAATTTTTATGTATTTTCTAATGCAAACAGTGCTGAAAATGCATATTTTTTATTTTTTTATACATATTAAAATGCAATAAAGATGCAAAATAAAAATATGCCGTGAAACTACAATGCAACAGGAACCTATCGTATTTATTTGGTGATTTTTGGAATTTTATAAATGCATGCAATAAATAGGGAAAGCAAAAAGAAATTCCAACCTTGGCAGGGGCATTGTTGCAATAAAAATAAATAACAGGGGCTCAGTTGCAATTTTTCCTTGATAAAGCAACGTTTATTTAAACATTAGAGACTATTTTACAAGACACAAAAATGCCAAGGCACGCATACAAAATTACAACCCTCACGTGGGACTGCACGTGAGGTTGGGAAGGACCAAAATGATAATACTAAAACATACAGAAAGTCCTACGCAAAATTCCCAATTATTTAACACTTTACATTTTATTTACAAAACTATATAATAAATACAAAAAATAGTGGGGTGAGATATGAAATTTACCCCAAACATAGGCGCGATCGGACGGCTCTGGTGTGATCTGGGGCTCCTCCCCAGATCGGATGGTTGCTGCTGTCCTCCAAGAACAGGGAAGAACAGTGAGGTTCGACTGCTTCGATCGTTGGTTCCTCCTCGTCCGGACGGGATTTGGCGATGGCAACGGGCTCTACGCGTCCGAGGTGGTGTACCGCAACTGCTGGTGTGCGCAAGAATGTCCAGGACCCATGTATAGGCCTGACGAGCTCATAGAAGAAGGGGGTCCTGAGGACCTTGAAGTCAAGATGATTTGAGCCCAGGAGGGCTCCTTTGAGCGCGTGACCTGCACAGAGATAGCGAGTGGCTCGAGGGGTTTCTCCTTGATCTAAAATGAAGCTGTGAGCATGAAGGATGAGGTGGGCAACGAGGTCTCCGGCGAGGTGGTAGAGCTCGACCTCGATTCGCAGAACCAGGAAGGTTCTGGTTGGTTAAAGGTGGCTGGGAGGTGGAGAACATGATGGGGAAGGAAATGGAAGTGAAAGCAGCGGTCGGAGAACAAGTGTAGGGTGGTGAAACACGGCCGGAGCTTGAGAGCTCCGGCGAGTTAATCTAACCTATTATAACTAATTAATCGACTAAAATACGAAATAAAATGCAGTAAATGAAGCCTATGACTAATGCTAAGCTAATGAAATTAAAATGCGCAGCTCAAACCTGGGTATTAGCCAAGGAGCAAGACCGCCGGTGACAGTGGCCGTGGGTGCAACTCCCACCTCCTCCGACCGATTCAAGGCGCCAAGAGATCCCTCCTGTCACAAGGAAGCTCCTAGGACCGAATACGAGGAAGGGAGAATAGTAGAAATTGACCAAATTTGAGGAGGAGGAGGATGAAGTTTACTTATAAACATTGGTGTGCACCCTTATTGACCAGGCAATGGTGAAGAATCTACGCTATATACAATGTGTACAAGGTGTGGGCGTGTATGTACAATATGCCAGGAACATTTCTTGTGAAGGAATCAATTGCGATTGATGGATGGTGTGCCCAAGAAAATGGGATAAGACACAAGGTTGGACAGATCTAATAGGCTGGAGGCTGAATTGTTTATGATCATAATGGGAGCCCTTATTGACCTGCCAAAAATAAGGAATCAATGCTATATACAAGGGAAACAAGCCATGGGCGTGTATGTACGATGTTTTGGGAGTAATTTCCGTGAAGGGACAGATGTCATTGGAACGATAGGTTGATCAGGAAAATTGGGAGAAAACGCAAGGTTGGACAGATTTGACGGGTTGCAGAGGCTGGAGGGTGAGTTTACCAGAGGTCAACGGAGGGAGCTCTGCCATTGGTCCATGTAGGCTCACTACAGGACAAAACATCAGGGTTATTAAAGAATAATTAATTTAAAATAGTAAATTAATTTATTATTTTTGGAGTATAAAATAAAAAATGTTTATTATTTTATGTAGTATTTTATTACGATATTTATTTATTTTTTTGATGTATTTTATTACAAGTTAATTATTAATGGTGTGTATAGGTATATTTACATGTATATTGTATAATTTATTTTTATTTTATATATTTTATTTTATTATTAAATTTTCTTATTTTATATATTTATAACGTATTTTTGTGAGTATAAATATATTTTTATTTGATTTTTATGAGTTTATTTGCACATTTAAATAAATAGGTATATGAATTGTATAGGTATGTGTATTTTGCCTATGTTTTATATACTTCTTTTTATTTTAATGTATTTTGTTGTTTTTTATTTTGGTTTTATATTTTCAATATAATATATGTAATATTTGCAGTATCATAAAAATATGAAAGAATAAAATAATTAAAGAATGTATTTCCCTTTTATTTATATACATATAGAACATAGGTATTTTATCTATGTTTTGGCATAGTTTTATTTTATTCTCCTTTTTATTTTAGGTTTAATTCTAATTTTAATGTAACATATGTTATAAATAATGTTTACAAAATTATAAAAATATGAATTTGTAAAATAATAAGTAATGAATAAATTGAATATTTTAATTGGTATTATGTACAATAGGGGCCCAAAACCTATCTTCTGCATATTAACTACAAAAAAATATGAAACCACCTCCATTAAAGAGATCTTGAAAAGTTATATACAATTAAAGGTGATTTTGGTATGCTTTGAGTTTTTATTTGCAAGATATGGGTCTGTGAAGTTTGGTTTTTGGCTTTTTATTTTGGGTATAACATGTACATTGTATATTATTTTTGTACAAACTCAATTTTGTATTTTTATTTACATTATTATCTACAACTTTTATGTACAAAGTTTCTTTATTTGATGAATAAATACTTAGATACAAAATAGGTATCAAAAATGCATAAATCAAGAATGAATAAATGAGGTTTTTATTGTATTTTTGGCCCTTATCTTCCCCCTACTTTATTCCTTGTCGACCAATTCCATTCTGGACTTGGTCTCGGGGTTAGGGTCATAAAATATTTTCAATATTTTATTCCTTTTTCTTTTCTCTTTATTCTATAATTTTGGCATTAAAACCTTATTTTATGTACACTTAATACAATAAATAATGAATGCTATTATAGACAATTTGATGCTATTTACATGCATTTGCTGGGGTTTTTAAGGCCAAAATGATATAATAAAGGTGATGAAATGGAGATTCATCACTGGCATACTGGGCATGACTTTGCAAAGTTAATTGCGTCGCGAAACAGAGTTGGCCAGTATAAGCCACACTGAAGTACCTTCCATGTGGTCCTCTTCCCGGAATGGTGTCCTCCTGCCTCCAGACTGTGGCATAAAGAAAGGACACTCTGATATTCCTCCTTAGGAATACACCGTCTCTAGACACAATCTGGTCCTTCAAAGAAAAGGATCGGATCCTCCCAATGGTAGTGTCTCGAATCCGACTTCAATCGATGTATGTGGTTCTTGGGCCAATCTTCTGGAACCTTCTTGGAGACAAGATAGTCCATGATATTGGCGTACCATGGGAGTGAGTCGACAATAAAAATCAACTCGTCCGGAAAGGGATCTCGAATTACCGTATCATCAGAAGCATTAAGATCCTTGAGATGGTAGAGGTGATCAGCTACTACGTTCTTCTTTCCAGGTTTATCACGAATGTCCAAATCAAACTCTTGGATAAGTAGAATCCACCTAAGAAGACGCGCCTTCGCTTCCTTCTTTTCCATTAAGTTCTGTAGCGTTGTATGTTCTGTGAACACAATTACGTTGAATCCAATTAAATGGGATATGAATTTATCCAAGGCAAACACTACCACAAGCATCTCCTTTTCCGTAATTGTATAATTACGCTGAGCAGTATCGAGCACTTTGCTTGCGTACCGTATGGAGAACGGGACGCCATCCCTCCTCTATCCTAACACAGCCCCAACAACAAAGTCTGAGGCACCCATCATGATCCAAAAGGGCAAAGACCAACCTGGGGCTTGTAGGATCGGGGAGTCCATGATCATTCCTTGTAGTAGCTTAAAGGCCTCGAGACATTTGTGATCCGTAATAAACTCCATGTCCTTGCCTAAAAGATCAGTTAGCGGTCGGGCAATCTTAGAGAAATCCTTGATAAATTTTCGATAAAATCCGACATGCCCGAGGAAAGACTGCAACTGTTTTACGTTGGTTGGTGGCTGGAGTCGTCTGATCACATCCACCTTGGCAGGGTCAACCTCCATTCCTCTTATGGAGATGACATGCCCCAACACAATGCCCTCTGTCACCATGAAGTGACTTTTCTCCCAGGAGAGCACTAGATTGACATGACAACATCGTTTGAGGACTCGGTCCAGATTCCTAAGACAGGAATCGAAGGAATCACCGTAGACCAAGAAGTCGACCATGAAGACTTATAGGAATTCGCTGACCATTTCAATGAATACAACAAGCATGCACCTTTAAAAAGTACCAAGAGAATTGCATAGCCCAAAGGGCATGCGCCTAAAAGCATAGGTACCAAAGGGGCATGTAAATGTGGTCTTTTCCTGGTCCTCCGGAGCTATTGCTACTTGATTGTAGCCCAAGAACCCATCCAAGAAGCAGAAGAATTCTTTCCCTGCTAATCTCTATAAGATCTGATCAATGAATGGCAGGGGGAAGTGATCCTTCTTCGTCGTAGCATTCAAGTGTCTACCACCCACACAGACGCGCCACGACGTGGGTACTCGTGTCACAATCTCCTCTTCGTCTTCATTGGTGGTCGTCTGAATTCCCAACTTTTTCGGGACCACATTAATTGGGGCCACCCATTTGGAGTCGGAGATGGGATAAATAAAACTCGCGTTGCACTATTTTTATATCTCCTTCTTCACTACCTCTAGTAAATTTGGATTCAACCGACGTTGGAATTCATGAGAGGGTTTATCTTCATTTTCCATGTAGATATGGTGCAAACACAGAGCGGGATTTATCCCTGGAGATTGGAGATGCTCCAACCTATCGCCTTGCAGTTTTTCTCCAGGATCTCTAGCAAGCGAGATTCCTGCTCCTCGGTCAATTGCGAGTTGATGATGACCGGATAGTTCTTTTCTTGTCCTGCAAGAAGGCATACTTAAGTGTTGTGGGTAAAGGTTTGAGCTCCGGTAATGTGTGATCATCAAGGAAGTCTGGTTCAATTGAATCTGGATTTGTGCTGGAAGTGGTTGGATCTGTCCTTGAAATTGCTGCCACCGATTCATTTGGCTCTGGAATCGGATCATCAAAGGTCTTCGAGCAATCGACCAAAGCCACGTCCGACTTCTCATCCTCATCTTCTGATTGTCCTAAAGAGGGAAGGACTGACAGGCCTAGCTGGGCCTCTAAGTCATCGAAGATGTAGGGGGATGCATATCCTGTGCTGTATTCATTTCTAAGGACCTCACAAACTGATTCATGCACACGATCTTCTCCTAAGGAGAGGGACTCGACGACGCTGGCTGGGTTCTGTCTCCATGGCCCAACGGTGACTACATGAATGCAATCTGCCTCGGACGAAGAGTACTCGGTGCTAGATTCTGAATCCGATATCTGCCATCTAGTCTGCTTCATTTCAAGTTCCTCGTCTTCGCATGGAGCTTGGAACTATATTTTCCCAATCTTATAATCGAATAAGGCCTCTGTTGTTCTGAGAAAGGGTCTTCCTAGTATGATTTGGGAATCTCTCCAATTACGAGGGGTCTCCATGTCAAGGAAGGTAAAGTCCACCATGTTCCTTAATTCTCCTTGGGACCTCTTGGTTGATTTATCTGCAAAATGAAGGAGGGCTCTAGATATCTTACGAGGTCCGAGATTAAGCCGCTCATAGAGGGTTGTAGGCATTGAGTTAATTGAGGATCCTTTGTCAAGGAGAGTACGTGCAAACGCAGTGTTATCGACGTGACTCACCACATAATGTGCACCCATGTCTCTTTGTTTCCTCGAAACAAATTCTTTATTGCGCAAGTAGTGGCTACCGACAAAACGTGTTTCTCAACACGGCTTTTGGTCTTCCTGCTGACCCTAGTAGGTGTGCATCTCACCTTAAGGTATTTCTGAAAGGCAAGTGTCATCTCCACACACTTGTCAAAAGGGATTGTGACCTTGATGTGTTTATTGCAAAATTCTGCCATCTTAGGGTCATCTTTTTGTATTTTTCTGATTTTCTTCTTTCCACCCTTAAGAGCTCGGGGGAAAGGGATTATTGATGCCAACTCAGATTCCAAAACTGAAAGATTTTCATTTAAAATGGGAACTGAGTTTTGTACATGACTCTGAAATTGAGACTGACTCGGACTCTGACTGTGATGGAAATAAAATTTCTACTGCAAAACCGGTGATGCATTCTCCGCGACTGCTGGGACATCCTCCTCAGATGGAAGTGCGGGCTCTTCATCAGTTTCGCTGGATTCACTGCTGATGCGGGTCTCTTGCTTCTTGGAGGACTTAGAAGTCCTCTTCTTCTGCCGGTGGTGATGGTGGTGGTGAGGTTGTTGCTCCTCTGCCTCCAAGTTCTGCTCGGGTAGAGACTTGGCAACTTCTTCCTCCTGTGCTCGTGCTCGATTAGGTACGATCGCGGTCCTTCCGCTCCTGAGGGATATATGATTGACATTATCGTACAAAAGGATCTCATGTTCAGATAAGGAACTATCTGAATAGTATACCTGATCTCATGGTCGGTTCTGTCCTTGATTCAAGCTATTTGGGTTGGCCAAACCTGAGCAAGAATTGAGGTATTTGGCACCATCTGTTGGTCTTGGGTATGAGAGACATGATTCAGATCGATTCTCATATCCAGATAGTCATTCTAGATTTGTTGGACCCTATCAGTCAGGGTCTGGATTGCCAAGGTGAGAGACTACAATTCACTAGTGGGTTGGTTTTGTTGATGTTGACTCGCGGATGAGTTCCTGTACTAGCCCTTCTGGCCATTCCGGTACTGCTGATGATGATGGGACAGTGGTGGAGGGCTCTGCTGGCCCGAGTGGAAAGTACGCTGCTGCTGATGTTGCTGAGGCTGGTACACTTGTCCGGGCTGGGGCTGTATGAAGCATGGTGTGGGGACGGAGATGGTTTCTTGGTAATCTAGGGAAGGTCGGTGAGGCTGACCATTCCCCATCCCCCCAGACTGTCTGCCGACAGGGTCATGGCTGTACCACAACCTGTTGATCTCGAACACCTACGCATGCTCCTCATATCCTGTCTCTACTTGTGGGGGTGCATGTTGCTCCTGCTCAGTGTAGGTCTGCTCTTCTACCCAGCTGCTCTGAGGCCCCGGTGCCTATTCCTATATAAGATGAACACAGTGTACATGTACATGTGGTGCATATGGGTTAGGTAGCCATATCTTGGCTACCCTCTCAGTAAGTTCTTCCACTTGTTTCAGCAATTGCGAGAGTGACTCAAGTTCAGTGACCCTCTTGTGAATTTGCTCGACCATGGTTAACTTGTCTGCTATCATCCCCATGCTGGGAATGAGGCCCTCTGTCAGATCCGCTTCAGTCCTCCTAGTTGTCTCGTTGGATAAGATCGAGGGAGGCAACTGATAGGCCTTGGTGGCCTGTGACCTGCCTGTTTCCACCATCTGCTCCAGGGTTTTCCATACAGCATTCTCATTTTTATTTAGATAGCTTCCTCCACAAGCGGCACTTACTAACCCCTGCATCTCCGGGGTCATGCCAGAGAACAAGGTCTGGACTAAGATCGCTTTTGAAATGCCACAACAAGGGCATTTCTGAATTAAGTCACTAAACCTATCCCAGGCTTCATGGAATGGTTCATTGGGTCACTGGGAGAAACTAGCGATCTTTGTTCTCATTTAATTAGTCCTACTGAGTGGGTAGAACTTCTTCAAGAAAAGATCCTTTAACTGCATCCAGGTTGTACATTTCACCCTGACATTTTTCAACCAATGAGCTGCTTTATCTCCTAAAGCAAACGAGATGGACTTCAGCCTGATATAATCTTGCCCAACCCTAGGGTTACTAAGGTTGTTGCAAACCAGCTCGAAGTCTCTGAGGAAGGCATATGGTTCTTCATTTGTATTTCCATTAAACTTCGGTAGCAGGCTCAGAAAGTGGGGCTTTAGCTCGAACGCTTCAGGGGGAACCACTGGTGCCAACCAACTATGCATCTTATTTTCTGTTGGGTTGTAAGCATCTACCATGGGTCGATCGATTCCTCCTGCCGTAATGATCTGTCCCATCCTTGTCGTGAGATCCGCATTCTGTTGTTCGATTGTGGCGAGGCAGGCAAGGATTTGCTGAATTTGCTCATCTCTTTGTTCCTACTCATCCGGGGGTCGCTTAGGTGGCATCTTGTCCTCTAACCCTAGGAATGGAAAAAAATGGACTTAGTTAGAGTACGAATCAAGGAAGGGATTCTTACCGAGTCAATGGTCTTCCTTGGTGAGATCAGAGGAGAGAAAAGGGTTGGTTTGACAGTAACCACCCTGAGGTTGAGGGATCCAGAACTCAAGAGGGTCATGAGCTCGGGTTGACCCAAGTTGCGCTTGGGCCGGTGAAGATGAACTTTGTGGGGGGGCCCAAGGAAAGATTAGAAAATTGGGAGTAGATGTCCCCCCAGTCAGTCATCTTGGTTGGTGAGAAGAAGATTCGAGAGTTCTAAGAGGAAGATAGGATTTTACTCCTACCTGAAGCAAGCAATTGAATCCAAACCCTGTATTTTCACACTCAACACGGTGAAGGACTCGAAACCGAGTCTGATTAATCTGGTTGGTTTTAAGTGTGAATTTATCAGACAAATAGCAAAGGTTACTCGGCCTATAGGGGAGTTGGCTAAAAGGCGGATGCGTCTCCCCTGTTTAACCTGTCATCTTAGATACCGATTCCCATCCTTTCTTCACTCCTATCCCAAGTTGATGGATTCAAAGACCTGCCCTATCTACCTGCAAGCAGGCGGAGGCTGACAAGGCTGGAACTTTACCTTGGGGGGTTGCTAGCAACTTGTCGCGAAGTACCGTTGGTTCACTCCTAACTACCTACGAACACGCAGAGGTTACTTGGTACTAGTCAGTAAACATGAAAAAATTCATCTCATGATATTTGCTAGGATCAGTCGTTACGTGATATAAAAGGCGGGGATTTGGGCTCTGCCTTAAGGTGCACACACACACACAAACACACACACTCAAGTACCCTCACTCATCTTGAAAACAAGGTCGGGGTTAATCTCCCGCAAGCAAGATTTCCCATTTTATTGATTTTTTGTCAATTTTGTTAAGCAGTCCCGATTTTAAGTTAGGCTATCACTGAGTTAGTCCAACCATAAAGCACGCCTATCGTCCAGTCCCAATTTTCTTTTTATCTAAGTTTGAAAAAATAAGATAAAGGAGTCAAGAAAAGCCGATGCACGATAAAACAATGATGGTATGCTGAGTTGAGAGGACTTACAATGATCCCTTCACTTTTATGCAGGACACAGAACATGATTGAAAGCATTTTACACTATATGCAAATGCAGACGATAAAATCCACTCCTAGACAGTCAGTTCTATTAGAGAGTGAAGCACATGTTATATTTGACTAGTTCTACGGTCTAATTGCATCTTTTATGTGTGATGTGTGATCCTAAAATATTACGGGCACAAGCAAGTCCTAATGCGGATCTAGGAGCCGCTAGTGCAAGTCTAATCTAAGAAGCAATCCACACAGCACACGGGGACACATTTCCACTATTTTTACACATGCGAGAACCCAAACAGGAAAATCTGGAAAGAATGCAAAAATAATGAAAATTGAACTCAATTATAAGTCCTCACAAATCACTAAAAAATATTTAAATGCAAGCTCCTCGGAGCGCCTTCGACTCCTCATGTTCCTCGAACCAAAACAAATTGAGGTCAGATAAAGGATGACACACAATGCTCAAAAAATAAATGACAGAGAAATATTAACAAGAAAGGCCGGGAATCAGACTACCCGAGGATGGAAAATCGAACACTCTAAATTCTCGAGAAATCAACCTAAGCTGTGCCTCCCAGGCAATGACGTCATTAGAAAAGCCTATGTTTACCCTTGTTAATTCAGTCAAATTAATGATTAAAGTAAATATCGTATTGTTCATTGTAGTCAGGTAAAAACGAACTGATCAAAAACCACCTTAATTAATGTTCAATTAATTCCTAGTTGTTGTTTTATTTTACTTGGGCAAGCCCAAGGTCGAACTCAGGGAGGCAACTTTCTTCTTAGGTGCATTTGAAGTGAATTCAGAGGTCATATTTTCAGAGGTGTATTTTTGGTATTCTCAGGACTTCTTATGTAATAAAGGAAAAGACAAATGCAATTTCGGGCCAGTTTTTACAAGTTAATCCAGAAATGTGTTCAAATGAAGTCCAAAAATTACGAAACTGGGCCAGAGTATGATATGCAATGAAATTAAGCTACACTAATTTTTTGGGATTTTTTGACACTTTATTAATTTACTGTGAATAAAATATGAATGCAAGGTGATTTTTACACAATTAATCTTAATAAATACCAAACCATATTATTTCCAGATAGAAAAATTATCCTAGATAGGTCTAAGTATGATGAATCCAGGAAAATTAATGAACCTAAAATTCTATGTGAATTGAACCTATTAAAAATCAATTAAGTAAATCACTAACTAATTTATTCAGTCCTCGTGATGCGTGCAAATGCAATGATTTTTGGGCACAGGGTAGAATAAATTATCCTAAGTCTAATACGATTTTATGGTGATTTTTAGAGCAATAAGGAATTTAATATGAATTAAAAGGTACATAGGGGCAAAATATGGCAAATTTCACCAAATTAATAACATTAAAATCCAAAGATGTCACAAAATTGAAACACATGTCACATAAGATAGAGGACAAGATAAGCTACATCATGCACTTTTTGGAATTGAAAATAATGCCAAATGGACATCTAAATATGCGTGCAAAGACATGGACTAAATTGCAATTACAAAAAAATAAAATTACAGAAAATTAAACGTGCTGACAGTGACTGAAATGTAATTACCTACAATGTTGGGGGTATGTGTGCAAAATATCCACGGGAACACGTGCGCCTCACGTGATGCTCCTGGTAGGGACTGAATGGTAATTTGGACAACTTGCAGGGGCTTCAGTGCAAAATGCCCAGACCGCACGTGAGGTACACGTGAGGTGCTTGGCTCGGGAGGCATCGGAGGCTATGACTTTGGCTCGGGTGCACTGCAGGCTCGGGCGTGCTTCGGAATAGCCTCAGGAGATCCGAGCCTAAGGGTCGGTAAGGAGGCTCGGAGGCGGAGACGTATCGCGCTATGGAAACGTTAGATCGAGATGATCCAACGGATGTTGGAGCTGCTGACGTGGCATGATGATAGGCGCCCGATCCTTGCGAGATCTGACGGTGGTTGGAGAGTCGGAGGCGATGGCGACGTGGCTTGATTGGGACTGTCCGATCAAGGAAATCGGACGGTAGCTGCTCGTCTTGTTCCTCAGGTCTGCCGCCTCCTGCGGCGGACGTGGCGGAGCTCCGTTGAAGAGGCTCTGGCTCCGCCGTCCTCCCCTGTGACCGGTGAAGCTCGAAGGAGGCTCCTGGAAGGCTCAGACTGCTCGTGGAGACGTGACGGAGAAGATGGCTGTCCTGGATGGGGTGGAGGCGGCCTGGTAGCCAGCGTCGATGGAGCTCGAAGTAGCTCTGGTGAGGCTTCCGATCAATGAAGATGGGGGTACATGCATTGTTAGCTTGTGCCAAAAAAGACGTTGAGTTTCGTGGGAGTTTGTGCGAGTGTGGCGAGGCCTGAGCTATGCTGTGGTGATGGCCGGAGTGGTGTTCCTCTGCTGTAAAGGCAGAGCCTTGGTCAGAGGAGGTGGGGTGCATCGTTGGAGGAAATAATATAGCCACGAAGGTCAGAGCTTCAAGGCGAAGCTCGGTGAATGATCAGGTGAGAGAGGGATTGATCGGAGGAGGCAGAGAAATTCAGAGAAAATCGGAAGGAGAGAAGATGAAGATCGGAGAAGAAATGAAGGAGGCTACCTGGGAATGGAGGCTCGAGGAGGAGTCTCTAGTCGTCGCTCGAGGATCGGTAGAGCCCCGAGCTCTAGCAGCTCATCGGGGAAGCTGCTGGCATGAAGGAGATAGCCGTGGATCTCACCGGAGGTGATCAATTGTCTTCGCTCGATTTAGCCCTCGATTTCTATCACAAATGAGGAGCTAAGAGCTCGGAGGTACCTCTCGTGGTGGCGGATGGGTTTGAAGGTTGCCGGAGGTAGAGTACTTATAGGAAGGGGGTGAGGGTACATGTGACAGGGCAACGAGGTTTGCGAAGGTCGTAGAACAACGTGGGTGAAGTTCATGGAGGTTGTGGAGGTCGGTGAGGGTGAGGGTGGTATGAGCGATGTAATAGCGGTGATAGGGGGCGGAGAGGACGGCTGGAGTGCGGACGAAAATAGGAAGGGGGCAGCGAGCGTGCGAGGTGGAGATCGTGGGAGAGAGAGCGTGTGGAGGTTGAAGACGGTTTCTAGACCATTGGATCGACTGATCCAACGGCCAAGAGAAGGGCGTAAGGGGATGGCCTGGATTGCATCGAAGTGGTGTGATCGGATTACTACGAAAGTGACACATGGCGGGCACAGGTGAAGGCGCTGAGGGACGGCTGGGATGAGATCTGGCAGATCTAATCAAAGGGCCAGGGGTGGTGCAGAAGCGTGCGGTGGAGATGGAGGTTCTTGGAGGAGATCGGATGGCTCATGAGTCAACACGTGCCGTATTGAGGGTGGGGCGCTAACGGATGGCCAAGATTTGATCTGGGGGAAGAACGGATGGTTGAGATCAGCGAAACAAATGGATGGCTCAGATCTGGAGAGAAAGGAGGGGATCAGACGGCGGAAGAAGAGGGGTGCGTGGCGCGATGTGAGCGGGCCGCGTGGCGCAACCAGATGGCGCTACGTGGTCTGATCTGTATGTCCGAGAAAGAATGTAAAATAAGATAGAGAAGATGACAGAATTTGGAAAAACTCAAAACATGAAAGTTGTAGATCTTGACAAGATATACAAGTTTTATGTTGGCCAAAAATGGAGATGCGGTCAAATAAGATACAGAAATACAAGTATATAAATATACATACATATAATGTACAAAGGGGCCCCAAAACACAAGTTTTGCATACGAGCTCCGATTTAAGTGAAATTGGTCTCATTTTGAAGGACTCTGAATATGATTCTAAGAGTGAGTAGACCTAGGTCGGAGGTTGTATGAGGTAGATATTTGCATTTCAAGGTATGAGGTCTCCAAGTGGGTTTGGGGTTTTATGAGTAATTTTACACGTCAGAAACTTTGGCCCTTTTTCTTGTATTATTAGTTAGTAATATACACATTATTCATATGGTTTTATTGACTTTTGAGTGGGTATAAAATACAGATAAATAGGTGAATAATGGTGAATATGTAGGTGAATATTTACAAGTGAATTGGACTTCTTATTTGATGCAAATATGAATGCTAGAATGCAGATATTATGCATGCAAGTATGAATGCTAATTATGCAGGATAAGGAGAAATATGTAACTAATTACTCAGGAACAAAGCTCTATTTTCAACTTTTAGAGTGATGAATCACAAATTCATTAGTGACCTACAAGATCTTCTATACAATGCTTCAAACAGAGTCATCTTGATACTTGAGTGATGACTATTAAATTTAAGCGAACACTACCATACAAAATCATAAAACACATGTTCCCAACAAATCTTCTAATTTTTGAATGATTTTATCTGATTGATCATATGTCTGTAGATAAAAAAACGCTAGCTTGAATTGAGTGTCCATAACCTCTTTACAACTTTTCCATTACTAAGATTGTGTATCTCATGTCTCAATCCGACATGATTGATGCTGAGACATCATCTAGGTTATCGATCTTGTTCACATACAGTTCAGATAAGCCCTCCATCAATTGATCTATACTAAAGAGTAAAATATGGTTGATTTAATAATCAAGCTTCAATTACTCATGTTGTATAATAACAATGCTCCTTTGTCTCAGGTAGTTCGGTGACAAGATCCATCATGATATGGTGTCGCCTCCATTCCTTTATCTGCAAGCATTGAACTAGCTTGTTGTTTCTTGATGTTCAATCTCAAATCCTTGGCGTCCAAGGCATTTGGGAAAAACTATGCAAATCTTATCTTCAACAATGGATACCCTAAGTTTTATCGGGGATCTTTGTAGATTTTGGCAACCATTTTCAAAACCATTTGCAAATAAGTTTTCAAAACATTTTATTTCACAAAAAAGTAGAATAAAACAATTTTACAAAGGTTGTTACAAAATACTTTTCAAATAGTTTTCCAAAAGATTTTTCAAAAAGATTTTCAAACCATTTTTCAAATATTTTACAAAACATTTTTACCTGATTTATCAATCATTATATAAAAAAAGAATTTGAGAAATAATATATATCTTTTTATTAATTGATTTAGTGAGTTGTATATGTATATATATAGTATTTTAGCCATACTTATTGAAAATACAAAAGTACGAGTTATGGCTAAAGTATATACGAAGTAAATACGACCCACCTGTACTTAGCTTGAGATATGTCCTCATAGATCAGAGATAAAAAGAGAAGACATAACTCGTACTGAGTATAGAAAAGCCTATACTACAATAAAGAATAAAAGAATGAAAGAAGGAAGGAATGAATGAATTAAGAGGTCTATCGTCCCTCCTGTACTTAGGCTGAAGTATTCATATGTATATCAGACTGTACACATGCAGGGAAGGTAAAGGGCGGGAATTAATAGATCACACTCAGATTGTCTCCCCCATACTTACGGTAAGATATCCCTAAGTATAGACAAGAAGAGGAGACTGTGGAGGGGATCAAAGAGTGAATAACTCGGGGTATACATCCCCCTAAACTTAGGACAAGTACATCCTAAGTACAGTAATGAAGAAGGAGTGACACCTTTTTGGAATAAAAATAAAATGAAAATAAAAAGAAGAAAAATCACTCAACTCATCCTCCTCCTCTATACTTAGGACAGAGAATGTCCTAAGCAAGGAAAAACACACAGAATTAAGGTAGATGAGCAAAAACGTGAGATGGGAGGAGATAAAATGAAAGTAGATATACAAAGAGGTGGATATACAGAGATCAAGAAGGTAGAAAGCAGACCTTATTGTGTAACCGTTGAGGAATGGATCTCATAAGGTGTAGGTCAATATCGAGCTCATCAGCAGAAACAAACCGATCTGAATCGACCTGATAAAGATCCTCAGTTGTATCAAAGCTAAAAGGCATGAACTGGTCGGTGGAAATAGTGTGGCCGTATTTGTCCTGGGAAGTTTCTGCTAGGTCAACATAAAAAGGCCTGAATTCCTTGATGAAAGAAATAAAGTCAAACTCAGCTTCTGCAGTCTCTACTAAATCTTCCCTCCGCTTTAAGGTGTTTATAGTGTAAATACCATGGATGTCATCTTGCATCGCCACTCACCAGAAGAGGGACTCCAAGGTCTATGCTTTCCGAGTCTTCTTCCTTGGATAGGAATTCTCGGGTCTCAATATCATCCAACATGCAACAAAATTCTCTAATATCATCATTAAGGTCATGGTTCTCGGGTCGTCTAACACAGGTACACTCTCATGGGATGCAAGTCTCTGGTCAACAATGGGTGTAGTGATCAACACGTCGCTATCGACATCATAACAAAAACGAATTTCTCCAGATCCATAATCAATAATGGCTATCACAAAGGCGAGGAAAGGCCATCCCATGATGATTGGAGGATACTCCACAGGGGTGGAAGTTTCCATGGGCAATATGACAAAGTCAATAATGAAGCTCATGCCCTGAATATGAATAAAAACATTTTCTAAAATATCCCTTAGCCTTTTTATTGACACATCTGTAAATTAACAAATCATCTTGGTTTTCTTTAGAGGCCCTAAGTAAAGAGACTGTACCGGTGAGAAGGGTATTATGTTAATTGAAGCATCGTCGTCAAGGAGAGTAATATCATATGAATGGTCAGAGATGGTGCAACTCGCTAGATGTGTGACAACGCTCCCTTTCCTAGTGTATGGATGGTGAGAGATGGCGTGTACAATGGCCTTGGTCAAAATGTGTCGCTCAGATTTACTCCATTTTCTCTTCTTGGGTTTAGGAGCAATTGGGTTATGGCCTGGTGAATTGATGCCTCAATAATCTCATGAATAGTTTGCCACCACTTCGGGTTCAATCACCATATTTTAAGATTTTGGATCTCCTCCATACAAGGGAGAAGATCAGAATCATCATCTACATAAGGATGACTAAGAGTAGTCTATGCAGTGTCATCCTTGGGGTCAAATGTGGGAATTGTGGTGAATGTGTGTTTGGTCAAAGGGGCTGGCAGGTGGGCCCTCTCCTCACAAGCTAACTCAATTGTATGTCTCCCAAAATCTTTTTGTATTTTTGGGGTTTTCTCATTTTTTATTTTGGAAGATTGCACGATCTCAAATGTATCCTCAAATGAATCCATAAATCCAGAAGGTGAAGCATCAATGTGGTTCTTATTTAGGTTAGTGTGTTCATCTATACTCGAATTCATTTGATCCACTAAGTGGGTCATGTACTCAAGAGCGGTCTTCATGAGAGGTGACTCCAAAATCTCAATATCGGGTGAGTGCGATGGTGGGACACGTGAGGGTGGAGGTGGTGGACAGAAATCAAAATTTGGAGCAAAGTCCTCTTGGAAGAGTGGATTATCAAAATGTGAAGGTGTTGGTGGTGGGTAAAAGTTTGATGCCTGAAATAATAAATTGGGCGGATATGTACAAAAAGAAGAGTCAAGAGCAATGACCTCCTAGAAAAATGGAGGTGGCATGGCTGGAAGGTTCAAGGGACCTGCAAATTCTGGATCAAAATCACTCCAGTCAGGCATCTCCAAAATAAAAGAAAATGATCGGGAGAACGGGAAGGTCAAATCAAGATATGTTAGAAAAAGGCGCAAATGCGCAAAGAAGATCTGGAATGCACATAAACAAGGACAAACAAATATACAAAAAACAAACCCCTCAATTCACTGTCTCAACACAATGAGGATCATGAAAGTTCGGTCTTTTTATCTTTTCAATTTTTAGAGTTAGGTGAATTTTATAAAGTTATACAATTACGTAGGAAGGCCTAGGATTGGGGCACTACTTAGTGTATACTATCAAAATAAATGCACCTACAATGAGGGGGTTACTCTCCCCAAGACAAGGATTTTTCTTTTTGATTTTTAAGGTCGAGTCAACTTAGCAGTCCCAATTTTATTGATTATCACTTTTTGTATTTTTAATAAGAATGCACGATCCTAACAAGGAGTTAATTCCTTTTAGATCCTATGTCATCAAAATCATAGGGAGAGGGTCAGAAAAGCAATGCAAGTGAAATTGATGATAACTGCTAAGTAGAAATGCTCACCTTGCCTCCAACTCTCTTCATGCAAGGATGCTAAGCTGAATTGAAACCTATCTGTATGATATGCAAAGCTGATGAAATCACCCTAGAGTAATAATTGCTATTAATGTGAAGAACAATAGTTGAATATCCTAGAAATAGATCAAGAGTCTAGTCTTGGAGATTCCCCAGTGCCTGCCATAACGGGTCCTGCAAGCACTGTGTAGAATCTCTCACGACATGCGATCTCGAATCTAAATAGCCAACTATTTACTTTGACTAGATCCAAGCGCAAACTATATATACATGCAAATCAATTAGGGATTTGGACCTACTCTATCATCAAGCAGTATTATTCTAAGTCTCAATCACATAAAATAAATAAAAATAAAGTCAAAAAATAAATAAAAAGAAAGCAATGAAAACATGATAAAAATAACGAGGTCCCTAAGCGAACAATCGCTTGGGTACTGGACCTCGTGAAGTGTCAGAGTCCTGAGAGTTCAAGTTACTACAATAATATGTCTCTCTTTGTCCCTTGAGTTACAAAATAAATAAATAATATGAATAAAAATGCAATTATCTTCAAAAATCCTCCAACTACTCCTTTATTTCTTTCTCTTGTGGGCTAGTGTGAAATAGTTGACTCCGCATCACGTATGTGTGTAGGTGCTCCTAGGAGAGCCTCCTTTGATCCGTGTCCCTTGCAAAAAAGTCAAACAAGGAAGAGTGGTTAGACAATTCAAAATAAGATCAAAGTAGAAAATAAAGAAAGGGAGAATATGGACAAAAGAGACAAGAAGGGACAAACAAAATTACACAATCTAGACGTTGTTGCTCCCCAGTAATGGTGCCATTTTAAATACTGAAAAATCTGAAGGGTCGTGTCAATCCACAAGGAGGATCAACCGTCGTTGAGTTGACCGCTCAAGAAATCCGTTAAATTAAACATTTAACCCACAATAAAAATCAAGCAATGAAAAATAAGATGTGGAGTTAAAATTTATTAAAACTCTAAATGTGTGTATATGTTTCATTATGTGTGGTGGGTTGAACATAGCGAGCAAATGGTAAATCGGGAAAATGAAATCCAAAATTCATGTACCTCTTGTCCAAGTGTTTTATGTGGGTTTTCGGTTTTATATTTTTTATGGATTTTAATTTTTATATTTTTTATTGTTTTTTATTTAAAATTACTTTTTATACGTTATGATTTTTAGTTTTTTTTAATTATATAATATATGAATATATAACGTTATATATACAATATAGAGTAATACAATTATAAATACCATTAAAAATCATCAAAATACATGAAATAAAATATTTTTGAGTTTTCAGTAATTATTTACTATTTTATTTTTTAGATAATTTTGTTATTTTTATATATTTTTAATGTTAATTTTTGATATTAAAATTAGAAAAAGTGTTCAAATTTTTCCAAATCATTTTTAATGTATAATAAATAATGTAAAGAAAATTACAAAATAAAAATCAATATGTTTGGAATTTTTGATAAATTTTTAAAATATTTGTATAAATAATTTTCGAGATTTTTATTTTTATTTATCTTTTTCTTTTTTTAGTGGTTCTTTGCCTAGAGTTACAAAATAATAAAATAAACAATTTTTTTTGTTTTTTAAATTGTTTTCTATTTTTTGTTAATTTATAAGTCAAACAAGAATAAAAACTTGCTCTTTTGATTTTCAATAAATATTGAAAATGCCTAGAATGTAAATCTAAAAATATGAGATGAATCTACAAGATAAATAGGCATTTAACCCTTTTTTTAATTTTTGGAGTTCGGATCCTATTTTTTATAAATAGAGAACATGCATAAAAATTAATGAACTAAAAGGGGCATAATTGCAATTAAAAGTAAAATCATGGAATAAAATGCAAAATACCAAAAAATATTTAACTAATATTAAAAATTACAGTACAAAAGTGAAATACAAAAAGGTACAAGGACCTGCATGCAAAATTATCACCTCACGAGGGACGGTACGTAAGGTGACGTGGCCAGGACCTAAGTATAATCACAATAACGCATAGGGTTCCTTATGTAATTTTTACCAAAACTATTAAACTAAAACTACAAATTATAGGACCAGATTTAAAAATAACAAAATGGGGAGAATGTTTGCAATTTACACTCTAATAGGCACACATGCGAACGATCAGGATCTTTTACTTATACATGCCTCGCTACACCAACGATCGATACCCTTCAAATTCAGTGGAGGGGATTAGATCTAGCATATGAGATCAACAGTTGCGGCGCGAGTGTTCTAACGATAGCTGAAGATTCTGGAGACGGAGCCCAATCCAACAGTTGTAGACCCCTTGGATGAACAGGGAAGAACACGATCGTGGGCAAACTTCGATTAACGATTATGCCCATCTCCTGTCACCTAAGATGATCCAAGAGGCTTAAGATGTTCCTGGAGGAGTCCTCTAGCTGCTGGAAGGCTCAAATAGCCTTGAAGTCCACCGGAGTGGGCTCCATTGGTTAAGGAAGGAATAAAGCTCCAGGAACCTTTAGGTTCTATAAAATCGCCTCGTATGAGGCATATATCCTCCAAGACCTCTACAAAAAAATAGTTGGGTTGAGGGAAAATTTCCTCGACATGTTAGAGGGTGAAATGGAGGCGAAATGGGGCATGGAAGCATCTACTCCAGTGGATGGCGGAGGTGGAGCACCTGGATCCTAATCCAAGAGGGATCATGGTGAATGGAGATGGGTGAGGCGAAGGTGAAGCAGTGTGGAACAATATGAGGGTGGTTATGGGTCGGAGGCACGACAGAAGCACAATGAAAGTGTTCGTCGGAGTTAAGCTTTAGCGAACTACGAATCGACTATTTAACGCTAAAGCAATGGAATAAACATCAAACTAATAACATAAAATAAAACTACACCTTAAATATGCCTAAAAAGCACTAAAAAGAAACTCGACCTAGTTGGGACCAAGGTGATGGGGACCATACAACGGTGCTTCGCCAGATATGGTGGAATCACCTTCTGCACCTCTTCATCAATCTGCTTCAATGCTACGTGAACCTCCGGTCACAAGGCTAGAGTCTTTGGACACAAGAAGGGGAGAGAAATCGGAGCAAATGCGATTCAAATATTCAAAATGGCGGAAGGTGAGCTTATGTACAAGGGAGTGATGAGGGGTCTTGACTTAGGGTTTTTACGCGAAACGAGAGATGGTACGAGGAGGAAATTGGTTCATGTGAATGGTCAGTGAATTGTCAAGAGAGTTCACGAAGGACTCAAAGGTCCTTGGGGCTCGTATCAATCGGGGAAAATTGAGAAGTAAGGGGCTCTGCCATTCTGACACTACATGAGTTGGGGGAGTAGAAAAGTTGACTTAGGATCAACGGACGGAGGTGCCCCATTGGGCCATGTCAACACGGATAACGACAAAATAGAGTAAAAATGAGAAATAATTAAAAATAAAAAAATTATTGAATTAATTAAATTTAGTTATAAAATAAAAAAATGTTTAATATTTTATCTAGTATTTTAATACGATTTTTATTTATTTTTATGGTTTTATTTATTACAAGTTACTTTTTAGGGGTATATTTAAAGGTATATTCATCTATATTTTAAATATTTTATTTTATTTTGCAATATTGATTTTATTATTTATTTTCATAATCTATATATTTATAACTTATTTTTATATACATAAATATATTTTTATTATATTTTTTGATATATCATGTACACTTAAATAAATACAGGTCTATACTATATAGGTATAAGTATAGGTATTTTGCAATAACAGCTATTATTATTGCAATATTAGTATCAATAGGTATGAGTCCTAATCCAATTAGGACTCATGAGATACAAATGCAGATACTTAGAGATAATGCTAAGGAGATCATACTGTCCATGTATAGTGACTTGAAATGAGTATATGAATCCAATTTCGGTGTTTGTGTCATTTTTGCAAAAATCTATCACCCACGAATGTTGAGCTTGAGTTGTAACACCTTACACTCTTAGTGAGCTCAACGAAATGCATGCATACTCTTTATGAGCTAGAGAAAGTACCGGTGAGCTAAATCTATTATCCTTAATCATTTCTAATCATAATCCAAATCATTTGGATCCAAGAAATGCATCCACTGAGATTGTATAATTCATTTTCATGACCATTTCTATTTTCAACATTTGGACATTGAAATTAGAAATTGGATTCAAATGAATTGTGATTTAATCCAATTAAATCACGAATCAACCAACTAAATGGAGCCACTAAAATCCATCATGTATTATCACTCCCTCAGAATGGAAGTGTCATGGTAGATGATCCTCTTCACCACTAAAAGACATCCAAGCCAGGTCCCTCAGAAGAAGACATCCAAACCAGGTCCACTAAAATTTGAAGTCACTAAAATCCGAAGTTCTAAACCTGGTTTGGATGTCTTCTTCAGAATATATCAATAGATTTATCATTTGATAATAGGGTGAAGATATTAATCATATACTTTCCAAAAGCATATATTAATATATCGAATTCATGTCTTCTTTTATAAACAAGATGACCATGCATGGAATTCATTTTGACCCCAAAATATCTCATGAGTAAGCTTTGTCTACCGATTCATCAACTATGAACATATATGATTCCTTCGAGAGATCATACATCTCATACAACTTCATATGTCTCATACAACTTCATATGCACACCAACGTACTAGTATATGAACCTTGGTTAGCTTACCATTCTATTGGTCTGTTAATTGTGCGTACTCATACATATAGATGCATATTTGTTTCAGGTCAAAGGATGTGTGCATGATCGTTATAATTACAATTCAGGTCTTAGTTTATCTCAACCTCATCAAGTCAAATCTTTGACTTAATTATTACAACACTTCCGAATCTCCATTCCTACGCAGAGGAGCTGCATCAAGAAGTCGATTGGAAATCATTTTTTAGAGAAAGAATGCCATCTCTTTCTCATTTTGGAGATATTTATTGAATATCACATGTTTGAAGTCAGTTGTGTCTGCCCAGCTGCATGGTATTCAATATGGCCATGGTACATAATCCTGATTGTACAAAGGGATCTTAATAGTAAAGTGCATTCACATTCATTCGTTTAGTTTCAGACGGACATGACAAAATATAACTTTTATTGCATTAGTGGGTCACCGAGGGCTTTCAATCCACTACAAATGTGCATCGACCTAGTGGTTGATTTGAAGGAAGTGCTTTTTGAGAATTTATTAGGGCCTTTGGTTATTGCTAATGAAGCCTCCTTCCTACTTAATAACCTCTATTGGCCTTATAACATACAACTGCTTTAATCTGATATATGTCCACCCTTCAACTTTTTTCTGTTGTAATTTTGAGTTAAGAAGCCCCATTAGTCTGCAACCACGTATCTGGTGCTAGTGTAGTAGAAGGAGTCGATACCATTCATCCCCTTTGTTTGTTACGGTGGATTTTGCTTGTGGTTCTCGTGCTACTATACCTATTTTTGTTGGAAATTGAACATGTTCTTATCCTCTTGGGGTTGTCCAATTGACCAAATACTGGACCCTGTGCATTATATATGGCTTCTTCTTTGTTGTTGTGTCCAAGTCCGAGTGGGACTTCATAAAATATTTCTTATACTGGTATGATACTACCTCTATTTTGATGAAATGAAATCCAACCTTTTAAAAAAAAGTTTAAGTATGCAAAGATATTATTTTATTTAGATACAATCATGATCTTAAACTAGATTTTATTCTTCAGGATAATGAATTATTTATATTAGTTTTGTTTCATGTTAAAGTTTAAAAGTAAGTTTGAGTTTATCGCCGATATTTATATATAATATCAAGTCCGGGAAGATGACTTATTCATGAGTTAACTTTTGTATTTACAAGTCGGATTTTTTATAGAATTATTCTTATTTTGATTTTTGTTCTCACATTTTATTCTAAAAAATAAAAACGAATTAATTTATTTTAAGTTAACAAGAAATATTAATTAATTAAGTTCTTTTTATATCATGTATTATTGGATTGAAACCTATTTTTTCTATTATAATGTTTATGATTTGTTGTCTTTTTTTAAATGAAATTCTTATTATTTTATGAACATTAAAGCGAGCATAGCAAAATCGTTAGCAAATACTTATGGATATGGGAAGTTAAAAAAAATCCAAAATTAGGGTTAGGTTTGTTTTTTAAATTATTTGAGTTATTAATTTTTATTTTTTTCGTCTACCTATTTTATTTTTATCTGTAATTCTGAAAAAAAAGAGTGAAGCTAATTTAAAATAAGAAAGACAAATTTATTTTAATTTACAAGTGAATTACAACTATTTGCGTAATAAATTAAAATTTCTTTGGGTTTATATTTCTATTTTTTATTGAATAATATATTAAACTACTTTTAGGTTAGGATCACTTAGTATAACTCTATAAATTATTTTTGTTCTAATTTCTTTTGTTGTATTGTACATATGATTCATATATACAATATTTTGAGCCACAAGTTTCTCTTTTTATTCTTTTATTATATTTTTGTTGTTAATGTATCATTATTAAAATTTTTAATACTTTTTAGATGATTGCTATTAACGCGTATTTGTTAAGGATTTAACATGATGTGCATAAATAAGGTTGATGAATATGATAACCATCGCCCATCCAACTCCTACAAGCCCATCACCCTCTGCAATGACTATTGTTACATATTCTTCCAACCTTCTCTTTAGTTTCTCTAATTCCCACTTTAACCTCCTTTCTCAACCATTTACATGTCCAATCATTCTTCTCCCTTTCTATAGTGGCTTTTATAAAGAACACATACACACACACACACACACACACACACACACACGCACGCACGCACGCACGCACGCACGCACGCACACACACACACACACACACACACACACACACACACACACACACACATATATATATATATATATATATATAGGAGAAACTTCAAATGAGGCGGGGTCTCACCTTATATCTGGTGAGCCACCCTCAATTTAGACATCTTTCCAATATATTTTACAATTTCTTGTTTCATACATATAACAATAAATATTAACACAACATGTATAGTGAAATAAAATTATGAAAATATTACTATATTAGATGGAAATGTTAATTTAAATTTAAATGCTATATTTTACAAAATTCATTTTTCTACAATATGCAATTTATACTTTTACAAAACGGTTATAGAGTTTTTACTAAATTCACAGTGGCCTTTACAATTTCAGAAAAGTCCTCACCACATTTGAAAGGCCACCTATATATATAAACCTTCCTTTAAAGATGTTAATTAGGTCCATGGTAATAATATAAGTGTTTACATATAATCCTAAGAGTTGCAATCATCCCAGTTTTACATGGAAACAATAACAACATACCCAATGTTAAGTGTCAATTTTCATGCAACCACCTTGACATAACCCAACCAAAATTTGACACGCGCATTATGTAAGATCTTTAAGGGATCTTACCCAAATTGATGTCAAACTTGAATTATATTTCAACCTCACTTCCTACGAGGGATCGTGATTCTTCATAACCCTACCTTAAAGAATAACAATTGGAGTTGGACTAAATAGTAATAATCGCTAGTGTGAATGATATGATACTTATGATTAGAACAACCACTAGAGACCCCATCCGGGCTAAAGGAAAAGAATATAATATGGATGTCTAGGTTGAAGGCCTATAATGAGAACACACATCTAATGATAACTACAAACCTATAGTAATACATGCCCTCAGATCATCAACGTTCCTTTTCCCGCCCTTATAAAGCTCAATTATAGGAAAATAACTATCACTTGAAATAAAGAAATATCAAAAGTTTTTTTATCTACTCCATATCAACATCCCTCTCTTAGATGTTATCCAACACATCTCAACCTATGCCAAGTTTCTTAAGGATGTCATGCCTAGGCATTTTCAAAAAGATAAGCCCTCGAAAGTTGAAAGATATATTTTGACCTATGAGACAATTAATGCCATATTCCTATATCACCTAACTTAAAAGAGAATAAAACCTAGGTGTAGTCAAAATCAAGTTTGAGATTGGTGACACTACTTTTGAAAAATCTCTCATATAGATATTAGTGTATCCATCAACTTCATTCCCACCTCATTGATTGACAAGTTCCATACATGATATCCCGAACCCATACCATTCTTGCCACGTTTCAATTAGTTGATCAATTAGTGAAAAGAATGGGGGGGTCTTGAAGATGTTATTGCGAAAGTTCAGAATTGCCATTTCCCTATTGAAAGGTTCTTGAAAAATTAAGTCATACCCCAAACATTCTAGGTTCCCCATTCATAATTATTACAAAATATGACAATGCGATTTTCAATAAGAGGAGAAAAGATTAAGATCAATGTGACAAATTGAGTTTGAAATATAAGTGAGAAGAAGACTAGGCTTTATCAAGGAATGTTGTCGTACGTATTTGAGTAATTTGTACTTCCACATATTCATACCCTCTAGAAGTTTGTCTTACATTGCACCATAATCTTCTCTTTAGATGTCTTTACTCATTGAACATCTATATTTTAAATACACATTTCGAACCTGGTAAGGGTCCGTGAGAGTTAGAGAAGGTGATTAATTAATATAATTGTGTGTCGCTCAACTTTAGCTATCTACGAACAACAGATTTAACACCATACTGATTCTGCCTTAGGATGAACTATCTTTTGTATTGGATGAATTCGAGATATCATACGAAGAGGAGCCATACACCTTCTTCGATACCTCATCTTTGGTTTCTGAACCCACCCTTCTGATCTTCTCATTCCCCAAATAACTTGTTGCAAGTATTGAAATTGAACAAAACAAGGATGCCATTTGAGATAGTTTTGTTGATTTATGGATGAAGATGTATTTTTATCGCCATTCATGTTTGAAGATCATGGGTAATACTTCACCGGCCATATATTTCAAACACTAAACTATATCTTTTTGAATGTGATTACAACCTATAATACCAAAGCAAAGATCCTTTGAAAGAGTATTGTTTCAACATTCCACCCTCCTCCTCACCACCACCCATTTTTATCCTATTTACCCTGCTTTTCATGTTTACTCATAATTTGCACCATATCTCAACCAGAGATTTCATTCACCAAACTCACTTCACCCTTCATGTATCTCCAGCAATATTTCCACTAATTTAAATTATTATCTTTCCATGCATGTGCATAAGAAAGGAAATTATTAATCAATAAGTATAATGCGGGAATATATTCTCATACATTATGCTTCATAAGTTCTTTGAAAAGTAAGGTGTGTGACATACTACATCCTTCCATGAGAATATATATATATATAATAGAGAGAGAGAGGAGTGATCCTATGAGAGCAAAAAGTTGTGAGAGCATGAGAGGGGTGATCCTGGACCACATGATTCACCCAGGAGAGAGAATACCAGGAGAGAGAAAACAGAATCATGTGGTCCAGGATCATTCCTCTCTTGCTCTCACAACTTTTTGCTCTCATAGGATCACTTCTTATATATATATATATATATATATATATATATATATATATATATATATATATATGGGTGTCCTGTGAAGTTGGAAGAGGAATGATGAGTAGGAAAATCTTCTTTTATGATGTGATAACTAGTGGAGGGATTGATGGGAGTTAAGATGGTAAGTCGAGCCAATTAATTTTATTATAACTTCGTTTGTTATTTTGGATGCTACAAGATACAAACATTAGCATCATTACCAACTACCACTTTAGAACTTTCTATGTAGCAAACATCCAAGAAATATTTTTCTTCACAGTGATATGAAAATAATAACAAGATTTTTGGTAAGGTAACATACTATACAAATTAAGAAAAAGATCTTCTAAATCTCTTTAGTTAAGGCATTAACTATAAATAGGATTGTTGTTTTACAAGACGTTTTCAAGTTGAAACGACTGTATTTTCTTTTGTTAGCAAAAAATGGTAGGACATCCTATAATTATAGTATTTGCCTGCTCCTTATAAGAGTAGATTGCAAATGGCTTAAAAACGTGGAGCTTTTGCTTGGCAAAAGAAAATTTGTGTCGTGCCTTCTTGAGCTCTTTCTAGTTTTCTACATCAAACCTTTCGAATAGAAGGTATCATATATACTTTCTTTAGTAGAAAATGTATCAACATACACTACAAGCACAATTTATTTCTCTACGATATTCTGAACATCTAATATTTTTATTAAGGTGGATAGTGTTTTGAAAAATAATTTCAGAGACATTTCAAACAAAAACTTTCAGAATATAATTTCTCATGTCCACATGTTTTTTTTCATGTTTATGGTCCCAAGTTTTCCATTCGGTGTTCATTCAGGTCGATTGCTTTAACTTGCTACGATAATAAGATTTTTATTGTATTACATGTATACTTCCATGATATATTGAATTTGATTCTAATATATATTTTCGCACATTATTTTTTGTTGAAGATTGTATGACACATTATTTTTTGTGTAAGAATGTATGATTAAAAAATAGTTGCATAAATCGACATCAATGATTTCAACAACTCTTTAGTTTGTCTCTTATTAAATTAGTGCAAGTCTGATAAATGTTCTCAAGACATCTTAGTGTTTGTTGATTATTCTAAACTCAAATCTTATTTTATTGTAAGAATTATCTTTCATTAAAGTGGTGAGTGTTGGATGTAAATGCATGCATACATATAACATACATACAATTTCAGTATGTATACAGACACACATTTATAAGTGTGTTCATGTTTATTTTAGTACTAATGTTCTTCTAATATTTTAGGAATCTTGAAATAAATACTCAAGCATCGTTTCTACCAAAGAATGATATCCTTGGCATCTAGCTCCCGCATCGCCGTGCTCTACATCATATATTCATTTTCCATTTCTGTCTATGGGCATTCAAACTCCTCTTATTCTACTGTTGATGATGCACAAATTGAGCAAGGTGTTTGCAAAGGGCTTGTGGTTCCAAAAGGATATTGGTGTGAAGAATACCATGTATGTAGACAAAGATATATATTTTTCTTATTTTTGTGTGTATGTATATATGTTTCTTCCAGACCCACATCATTGAATTTGATATATATAGGTAACAACAAAGGATGGATATATACTGAGCATGCAGAGAATCCCCGAGGGTCGTGGAAATGGAGGAAGAGGGCTAGGGGGGAAGAGGCCTGTGTTGTTACAACATGGATTGACAATGGTTAGTTAGTCAGTTAGTTATTTGTCATCGAAAATTAAAAATGATCTTGGTCTATAAAATAAGCATGCACTGAGATATTGAATTTGGCCATCTCTGAATGAGTTTGATTACTTGCAGGATGCGACATCATGGATGCTCAATGCTCCGGATCAATCACTCCCTTTTGTCCTAGCTGACTACGGCTTTGATGTGTGGATTTCCAATGCTCGCGGTACCAAATGGAGTCGTAACCATCATTCTCTCCATCCATCTTCTCATGTGAATCGCATTTGATGACATTATACATGAAGGATTGCTTTTACCTAACTAATATACAACTAATGCATGTAATTAACTAAGTTTACTCCCATAAATCTGAGGATTTTGAGGCTTTTATCTCTGTGAAATGAATAGGAATTCTGGAATTGGTCATGGGACCAATTAGTAGAATACGATTTCCCTGCGACCATCAACTTTGTGCATAACAATACAGGACAAAAATTGCACTACATCGGTCATTCTTTGGTAAGCATCCCCTCTATTACATATGTGTCTAATCACTAAATATTAATTGTATAAGAAAGCAAAATGAGAACGAGTGCATATTCTATATGAGGTTCTTTGGATTGTTGATGCAGGGAACAACAATGGCTATGGCGTCATTATCAGAGAGGGAGATGGTGGATAAGTTGAGATCAGCAGCATTGTTGACTCCCATTGCTTATTTGAGCCACATCACCACTACCTTACTTAATGCTGCTGCTCAAAATGATCTCGCACAGGTCATCCCTCTCTCTTCGACCTCTTGTCACTACTTTCCTAATTTATTAGTTAATTATTTATTAACTTAATCTCCTCTTTCTTTCTTTGTGGAATCAAACAGCTTGCAAGTTCATTGGGGATTAAGGAATTCAACATGAAATTGGATGTTCATATATACACATATTAATTTTTAATAAGAACTCTAATTCTATTTTATCTTTTTGTATGTGCAAATATGTGCACTTGTAGCCATCGGGAATTAACATCAGAGAAGCTAATAAACTTTATTTTTTTGGATGCCCTGCGAGATAAACAGTCTGGTGGTTTTGGATCTTTTGCGAGAGCTGTGTCACATTTCAAGAATTGATTGCTCCGATATACTAACGGAGATTACAGGCATGATTGGAAGATAAATATACATATTTCACTGTGTACTTTTTTTATTTGCAGAAAATATATAATTTGTTCCCACCAAATGGTTAATATTATAGGGGACAATTGCTGCCTCAGCATGTCAACTTTGGAAAACTTCTGGATTTATGAGCCTCATTCTACCCCGACCAAGAACTTGATCCATCTTTCCCAAGGTATGTAGTTAAAATTATGCATGCTAGCTCTATTTTTCAACATTTTGTTACACATGTACATCTTGCAGTGATATATTTTGAAATAATAACTTTCGAATATGAATATGCGTTTGCAGTAGTGAGAAGTGGGGTGGTCGCAAAGTTTGATTATGGGAATCTAGTGGAGAACCTCATGCACTATGAAAGCATCAACCCTCCAAAGTATAACCTTACCAACCTCCCTACTCACATCCCACTCTTTCTAACTTATGGTGGTCGTGATTCCCTCTCTGACCCTATTGATGTCGATATGATCCTCCATCACCACCTCCAATCCTATGACCCTAGCAAGATCGAGGTCCAGTTTGTCGAGAAATATGCTCATATGGATTTCATCATGGGCATCGATGCAAAACAAGTCGTTTATGATTCTGTCGCTTCCTTCTTCCACCGACACCAGTGACATCAACTCTTCCACTGATTCATTGTATAGTTGTTTTTCTTCTTCTTAGTGACTTTGTGTATATATATAAATGATTGTAAAATCCATTAATGGTATTGATGTCCTTCTCTATTATTCTCTTCCTGGGGTCAATTAAAAGGACCATATCTTATATTATAGTTCATTTCTACGATGAAAATGGTAGACAACATTAAACTAACCTCACCATCAACTTATCATATACACTTGAAATAGTGGCTGGCCCAATTTTAAGTAAAGGGAGGCAAACTCCATTACAATGATGCTTACAAAATTATAAAGGGGCAATATATATGTGACATTATCTAAGGTGGAGACATTTAATGATAATAAACACTAAGGGAAACGTGAGTATTTACATTGAGCCATTTATGACAACCATAATTAGCCATTGTTAATGCCTTATATTGATGTCGATCAAAATACAATAATCATATATGAAGGCTTTAATAATTTTTAATTTGCAAAGTTATTATTGACGACAACAAAATAACCATTGTCAATAATTCGATGTAAAAACACATTGTGACGAGCCCCCTGATTGTCATGGATAAGTTGCCCTACCTCCAGAAATGATGTTTAATTTTCCCTCCCCTTTCCCTCCTAATTCCCCCCTCCTCTCCAACCATCTCCCCCTCTCTCTTGCCATCAGACCTCCTCCTCCTCTTTCTCTCACCTCATCATGGTGCTGCCATCCACCTCCTCTCCCACATCTCTTTGTCACTCTCCTTCTCATCCTCTCCCTCGTCGCCACTCCTTCCCCTCCTCTCCCTCCATCTTGTCGTGTCAATGCCCTCTCACTCTCTAGAACCTCCTCTCCCCATCCTTGCTTCCAGAGCTCCATCTCCTCTCCCCCAGCTCGTTTACACATTGTTGTTCACCTCCTCTCACCCCATCTCACCGTTGCCTGTAGATCACTGTCGGGTCGATGCCTCCACTGATCTCACCTCCTCCTATCCTCAGTTTGTCGTTGTCATATCCCACTGCCTCTAGCTCCACCCTCACGTCGTTCATAGTATAATGCACTTTGAGTTGGTTTTTTACTTATATTTTGGCTTGTGTTTAATGAATGTCTGATTAGTATTGATGCTTCTATGCTATTTATTTTCTTTAGCATTGTTGGTTATTGTTTATGCTATTTATCGTAACATATAGATGTTGTTCAAATGTTTTATAAGTTTGGATTATTGCTTGAATGATGAGTATGCTATATTTTTATGTTGCTCATTATTTTAGGTGTTTAGATGCCTCCTTTTTGTGTGAACTATGATTTTATGATTCCATTGCAAGCCATATTTGTATTTTGAGTGGACGATTATGCTAGACAATAGAAATAATGTATATAAAACAATGTCAAATTAAAAATATTGCTATTTCGGTGTTTATGATAGACATATCTACATGTTATACTTAACGATTTAGTGGAATATACAAGTTAGTTGTGAAAGTAAATATGAGAAAGAGTTATTAGTTTTATAGTTGAATAGCCATTGTTTTGGATATTCAAATGATGAGTAATGAGATGTATCAATTGATGAATGAAATATAAACCTGACATGTTTATAATGTGTGACGAGCATGATGTTATATTGATGCTGCTAATATAATAAAAGGGCTTGAATGATTAATGATGAAGATAATAACTCAAGAAGATTCATGAATCTTGAGAGCCATGATAAATTAAGCATGTGGTGGCCGAGAGGGTTTCATGTGAATATCCCTCTTTAATTACTAGTGGTTGGGGTTCCCTTAATGCCTTGACTAAGAGGTCCTTCAATGAAGCTCTCTTATCCATGTGAGTCTTGTTGTTTATTTAATTTTGTACGAGTTTGTTATTCATTTTAAAATACATTTGACCATATGTATATTATGTGATGATTTATCATATTATAATTTAATTAATGTGACAATGTATTTCAAAATAATTTGTAGTTCGATATTTAATAAGATTAAAAAATAAATTCACGTGAAATCACATAAAATGTCACACATTGTGCATCCCTACACACCGGGAGGCATGTGCAACACATTGTTATATTTCATTACTTCCAATTATGTCATATTTTTTCAAAAAACTATTGGACGTACTTCTGGATGAGATATTATGATCCAAATGGTCGTGGATTTTGATGTGTGCTGGTGGAAGACTTTTTCTTTTACAAAATCTTCTCAATAAGGGGTATGCACTTACACTTTAATTAGACATAACATTAGGATAGTATAGCTTTTGTAAACCAACAAGATACATGTAAATTCATGGTGAACATATATGATTAAGCATTTTATGGACATCTTGCAGATCCCATCCGTAGCACGTACAAAGGAGGATGGATTATGTGAGGGAGAAGAAGACCATGGACATGTTGGTGTGAAAGAGGATACAAAGGGATAATGTCCACTACCAGACTCGTGGTTGAAGTCCATGTGGCGATGGCTGCAGAAATTGGTGAAAGAGCGCGATCAAAGAGATACGTTGGTGTTGAATGGAATGAGGTTGGAGGTTAACAATGTAGATGGACCGTCTAATCTTTATCAAACGGTGGTAAGTTGGGAGCGAGTGGATGGATGAGATGGACATGATCAAATGATCAAGTAGCTGAGAATTGACACATGTTAGATTGAACCACAATCTTCCGATCTTATGGATCATACATCAAAGAAGAGAGGCGAAAGGATCTAAAGAGATCGTGACGTGGAATGAAATGATTAAGACATGTGGACCAATAAGAATCAAAATGCTTAAAAAACTTATAAAATAATAAATAAATAGTTAAACGTAAATTTAGAAAAACGTTCAACACGAAAGTTGTAGATCTTTTCGTATTGAACTTGAAATCAAAATATGATATATGTACACTATAATATTGTTGCAAGTATTTTTAATGTATTAAGAATACTTATTATATTATATTTTCTTATTTTTTTGTATTTTTGATTAATGAAAAATATACATGATACTATATAATATTGATATAATTTTTATTTGATTTATAATATCAAAGAAATACATAAAATAATAGAGACAACAATAGTAATATTTACATACAATTATTGGGGTTACTCATTTACATAAGGTCATTTGTTAATTCAGAGTAATTAATTTATTTGACTTGTTTAAGCTAAAGGAATAATAAATAAATATTATGATGATAAATCATGGATTTATCACACATAATGGCCAAGCTTTCCAAAAAGTTGGCAATACATGTTACATTGACAAAGATCTCAATACTTTTCTGATCTTTTGTGGCGCATTGATGATGAACAACAAACTCGCCTCTTTAATAATCAGGGAATGTTGTCGTATAGGAGGCAAATTTGGTTCATAAAAAATTACAATATTTGAATGTTGTGGAATTTTTATACTTGGCAAGTCTACCAAGGTTGCACACAGGGACACAAGCTCCTTTAATATATTTATCAACTTTTATTTGACGTGTGAATATCTTCTTATTTATAGGTCTTCATGCAGATGTGTGATAAAGTGCAAATAAAATGATGCATGCCTTTTTATTTGATTTTAAGATGTAATTAAATTTGAAATGCAAGAGGAATGTATGCAACAAATGATTATGCAGAAGATGAATTTAATATATGCCTAGAGAGAACACATAATTGATCATAGTTTATGGTTTATATTCAGAGTCAAATTGAGTATGAATATTACAAGCAAACATCTATTTAATAGCAAAATATTTTAGCAAGGGGCACTATATAACATGACATCCATTATAATTAATTTGATATCAAATAAAAAATTAACTATGCTATTAGATAGAGAGTTAAATAAACAACAAAATGACACTAAAATCATACAATTTGGATCTACGATGCTCAACTTATGAAAGAAACAATGCAGGGGCATAAATGCAATAAAAATACGAGGAATAAAAGGATAAATAATTACAAATATGTCCCTGGAGGGTCCTATTTGTAATTTTGCAAAATCGACTGGACCCTTACGTAAATTTTCCTTATGCGTAGGGGCATATCTATAATTTATGAAACTCTCAAGGGCATCCCTGAAATTTACCCAAACACGCACGTAAGGCATGCGTATGGGGACCAAAATGCAATAAACAAGACTTCTAAGGTCTTCATTGAAATTTCCCCAGCCCCTTATGTACCATGCACACGCGGGGCTAGGCTCGGGAGGAATGGCAACTTTGGGCCATGTGTCTGGATCTGGTGTCCAGGTGTGAGGCTCAGATCGCCCGAGCCTAGAGGGTTGGCGTTAGGCTCTTGCTGAGAGACATGGCATCACAAGGGTTGCCCGATCCAGATGATCAGACGGTATCTGTATTTCATGCTCTGTCACGGGTTACCAGAGGAGGCTGCGCTCCGACGACCTTCATCTAGCTCCTCCGTGCTCCGAGGGGCAGCCTGATGGTCGAGGAAGATCTCTGAGGCTTTGGCGTTGAAGCACGGATGGAGGACGAGGCGTTGGGATGACTGGAAGCTGCTGGCGATGACGGATCACCGGAGATGGAGCTGTAGAATGTGGCTCCAGTGATTCTCAGACCAATGAAGATGCTTTCATAATTAGCATAGTCGAAGTGCGTCTAGTTTGTATGTGAATGATGTAGGGTGAACGGAGGTCGGTGTCGATGCGTAGAGGGTGGTGACCTTAGGCTCCCATTGCCTTGCTAACAGAGGAGGTGGATCAGAGTGTGGGAGGATCCTGAAGAATGGAGAGGGTGGTTGGAGTTGTCGGCGAAGATGAGGGTGATAGGGCAGATCTTAGTGAATGAAGAATGTGTGGTGAAAATGGTTGTGAAGGTTGGAATAAATAGGTGAAAATTTAAGAAAAGTAGTGAGAGGACTACGTGGTCATAGCAAGGGGGAAGACAGGGGCGGGGAAAGCGATTTGGACTGAACTCCTTGGAGCTCGGGGTCATCGCCCGATGAAGAGAAAAGTGCAAAATAGCGCTCATATATTTCAAACTAGGGAAATGTGAATTGTTGAGTTCAAAAACCAAATGACTAAGGCATGTTAACCCAGATTCTCAAGATCACAGAAATCAAGTGTCCTCAAAATCCTCAAGCCTTGAGTGAATGTGAATGTGTTAGGAATACACCAACTCTTTGGGTAGTGAATTTTTGTGATTTTTGTCTTTTGTAAATTTTTATGGATTTTAATTTCACTTTTTTTTTAATTCTATTGAAAGACAATGACTGGCCTAGAATCATACGAATAGTTTCATCTACTCCCATCCAATATGGATGTAAGTACAGATCATTAGACATACCTGTGTTACATGAGGACGGAGCCATATAAAGTGTCCTCTAAACCACTCATTCTGCTAAGGGAGAACGAAGTTCCCTCACTGAAAAGTATCTACTCATTTTTAAGCCTAGTAGTCGAACTCTAATCAAAGAAAAGTTTTTAGTTATTCAAATGTTTATAGATTTTTTGGAAAAAGGTTTATTTACAACAAGTTAATCCCTCCAATTTTAAGAAAATGTATTTACAGGAATTTTTGCAAAAATCCGTCCATGAATTTACTTAGGCGGAAAAATATTTTCAAACATTTTAAAAAGTATACGAGCTATGGCTAAAGTAGATATATAAAAATATATGGTATACCCCCCTATACTTAACTTCTGCTATGCCCTCATCACACAAGTGATATGAATCCATGCCTCAATTAAATATAGGGTGATATAGCGGAACTGAGGAGGAGGGTCCCCCTATACCTAGGTCAAAAATTGACCTAAATATAAGAAGATAGAGGGAGGGATGGATGATGATCGGGTTCCTTCTATACTTAGGCTATAGATAGACTAAGTAGAGGATCTAGAATTTTGAGCGAGGGGAAAGGGAGGGTGTTTGAATTATACAAAGATATATGGGGATGAGGGGGAGGGGTGTAATTTCACAGATGGGAATGTAGGAGGAGGAGGAGGGTGATTGTGTGAAATTACAGTGGATATGTGCATGCGTGTAGGGGGAGAGGCGAGTGCAAGTGTGTTGGGGGGGGAGGGAATAGATCATTTAGTGATCTACTCCTCTCTTTTTTTACATCACGTGAGCCCTTTAATGAGGACTGCTAAAAATGCACACACAATACATTTCTATTTTTTTCCTTTTTTTACAACATGAAATGCATGAAACGCTGACAAATCTCCCTTGAATTCTCCATAATTTCTTTTGTGGCCTTCTCAGCGGGAGCTCCCAACTCCACGCCTCCATGGTGATCAAGTATCCTCAATCATCATGGGGCCCGCCACAAAAGAAAAATGTTAGAAAAATAATAAGGAAAATAATCAGCAAAAATAATGCAAGAAGAGAAGACCAGTAAATTCTGAAAGTATTCAATAAAAGGAATATGTCAAAATTCGATGAATAAATAAAGGTGAGTCGTGTCCCCAGCAACGATGCCATTTGATGAACGTGAAATCTGCCTCTTTAGTAATCAGAGAATGTTGTAGTATATGAGGCAGATTTTGGTCAGCAAAAACCATAATCTTTGAATGTTGTGGAATATTTTAACTTGGGCAAGTCTACCAAGGCCGGATACAGTGGCACAAGCTCCTTTAATCTATTTATCGAATTTCGATCAATTAGAAGTATGTGTGAATAAATTCTCATTCTCAGGTTTTCATGTAAATGCAGAGTACAATGCAACTATAGGATGCATGTAATTTTTAGTTGATTTTTCGATGCAGTTGTAAGATATGCAATGCATAATGTACAAATAAGTGCAAAGGATATGCATGCTAACTATTAATTACAAAAATGGCCTGCAAGTCGTGAACACGAATTAAGGTTTGAAATCAGAGTTAATTTGAGCATAAACATTTGGAGCAAGCAACTATCAAGGGTAAAGCCTTATAGAGCAGGCCATTTAGATAGATGTTGAAATAAGGAACAAATTGACATAAAAATCATGTAATTTGGACCTACGATGATCAAGTTATGATGGAAACGATGTAGGGGCATAAATGTAATAAAAATGCAAGAAATAAAAGGATAAATGATCACAAATTGATCTCTGGAGGGACCTATTTGCACTTTTACAAAAACTGGTTGGGTCCTTTATAAATTTCCTAATGCACACTGGGGCGTATATGTTGTTTCCATGAGTTATGAGGTCCTCCCTATAAATACCCAAGCGCGTACATGAGACTTGCGCTTAGGGACTAAAATGTCATTTCTGAAATGTTGTATGGTCTTCATGCAATTTACCCAACCCTCACATGCCATGCAAGTGAGGGGGCCAGGTTCGATAGACGTCGAAACTTCAGGCCATGTGTCTGGATATGGTGCTCTGGAGTTTGGTTCGAGTCACCCGAACCTGTAGGCTCGATGTGAGGCTCGGGTGACCACGTGGCACCATAGGGACCATCTGATCTAGATGATCGAATGGTGCTTGCTCCTCATGCATCATCGCATGTCGTCGGAGAAGGCGGGGATTCGACGACCTTCACTTGGCTCCTCCATTCTCGAGTTGCTCGCCTAAGTATCGAAGAAGCTTCTTGAGGTCATGGCGAAGAGACTGGGGGTGGGGCGGGGCTCTGTGGATAATCAGAGTAGTAGGTCGATGAAGCCTCACTGGAGGCAGAGCATGATATCAATAAGGGGGCTTGAACTCCTACCATTGAAGTCCTACAAGGGGTAGGGATAAGCAAAGCGTATCGTGTGTGCAAAGTGATGTGGGTGAGGTGAGGTGGTGGTCTCATGAAGGTGGTCATGCGGGAGACTAGAGATCCTTCTCTGGCGAGGCAAAGAAGGAGATGGACGGAGTGAAGTAGGTTGTGGATAAAGGGAATATGTGATCGGAGGGGCTGTTGTGTGTGATCGATGTGTGGTGGAGGTCATCGGGTGGTTGGGTAAAGGTGGAATCGAGTGGATGCATCGGAAAATTTAGGAGAAATAGAGGACAAAGTGAGGGGGGAGAGTACATGATCAGAGATGGGTAATTAGCGGAGGTAACAGCTTGGGTTGAGGCTCCTTGGGAGCCTCTTATCATCGCATGGCGAGGTCAGCCTAGCTTAAAGCTCAGCGGCGCACGGGGTGGCCGTGTCATGGTTTGATGATCATGGATCACACCGGGGGATGGAGGCCATCGTCGCCTTGAAAAAACTGCCCTCTTCTGTCACTAGAGGATGGAGGAAGCTAGGGCGGAGCCCCGTGGATGGTGGATGGGTTGATCGGAACCGGAGTGAAGAGCTTTATAGGTGGAGGGGTCCGGCCGTTTTGTGGTGGCGAGGAGTTTTTGAACGACCATCTTGATGTCTAAGAGTGAATGCGAGGAAAGATGGAGGTTACGCAAAGGAGGCGGATCTGTGGCTATGGGGAGGAGCCGTTAGGGAGTGGGGAGCATGGATGGGGTGCCTTCCAAAATGGGAAGGGGGCAGAGCAAGCATGGGGTGAAACAACTAGGGGAGTTATGGAGGTAGGTGATGAAGTATGGACCGTTGGATCATGGCATCCCACGGTTCAGATGGAGATGTCGTGGGATGCCTTAGATCAGATCTTATGATCTGATCTGTCGGTGAGGGTAATGACAGGGGTGGACAGTTCGGATGGAACTAGATTCCATCCAATGGCGGAGGGTGAGTGGAAGATGTGGCATGATGGGAGGCGTAGGATGAGAAGGAGATTGGGCGGTTGAGATTGAGGAAGAAGGGGGCAATGTTGATTAGATGAGGGAGGTTGATCTAAAGGCTGTGGGCGAAGCGAGAATGGACGGACCAGACTGAGCCGGACGACGAGGATCAAATGGCTTCAAGAGGGTTTGGGTGGCAATGAGAGAAGCAGCCACGTCAGCACCCGAAAGGGCACCACGTGGCCTAGTAAAAAAATCCTAAAATGGAAAATTAATAAAAAAATAGAAAAGAAATAGTTAGAGGCAAAATTAGGAAAACGTTAAAACATGAAAGTTGTATATCTCGATGAGATCTACAAAATTCATGTTGGACAAAAAACCAAAAAAGGTCATTTATACAAAAAGATTTTTTATAGGGTATTTTTAGAGAGATAAAAACAGTAGTTTGGAGTTATGTATTTTTTTGTTCTTTTAAAGGTTAGGAAAACTACAGACAACTAATTCTAGTTTTTAGGGTTTTTAGTGAGAACAAAAAATAAAAGCAATTATTTACAATAAATATAGGTTAATTAAATACAATTTATATACAATAGAGTATAAGATAAAAATAATGGAACCTCTCATAGATAGCGATGGGAAGGAGATTATAGGTGATTTTATTAGATTATTTAAGAAAGGAGTTTAATATATCGGTTTTAATATGATTAATATGGGATTCATGAGAGAGGAAGTGGGAGGCGTGGACAAAGGAGGATCGTTATATGCGGAGGAGATCGTGCGGTTGTGATCGAGGCAGAGATGAGCGGTGGGGATCAGATCTCAGGAGATATCTATGGTTGGAAGCAAAGTGGGTGCAGTCGGTCGTAATGGAGCTTAGGATCTCACCCAACAGTGGGGGGTGAGTGTATGATGTGGCATGTTTTGGTGCCTAGGATGTGTAGGAAATCATGCGGTTGAGAAGATGGTACGAGTGGAGGGCTGTGATCAAATCACATGGGAGATCTTACTGCTGGAAGTGATTGGAAGAGGAACGACAGAGATGGAAGATAACTAAAGGGATCCAACGACTAGGAAAGGGCTAGGTGGTGGGAAGAGGGAGCGACCACGTGGGTGGCCCAAAGGGTGCCACATGACCCAATAGAAAAATCAGAAAATGTAAAAATTAAAGAAAAATATAAAAGATTTAGTTAGAGGTAAAATTAGAAAAAAAAAGTCAAAACATGAAAGTTGTAGATCTCAATGAGATCTACAAGTTTCATGTGGGATAAAAAATCAAAAGAGGTCATTTGTACAAATGTGTATTATTAGGGAGTATTTTTAAGAGGTAAAAACACTGCTTTGAGGTTTTGATATTTTTTTTATATTTTTATATCTTTTAACAGTTAGAACAATTATATACAATATTAATCCTAATTTTAAGGGTTTTTTAATAAAATATAAAATAAAGAAAAATGTTAGTAATTAAATACAATAAATATATGTTAATGATACACAGTTATGTATAGATAATAATAAGGAATTATAAGTTATTTTTATTGATTTTTTAAGTTAAGAGCGTAATATGTCGATCAATATTATGAATACGAGATTCATCATACCCTTATACTTTAACTACACTCTCCTTGAGCATCTAAAGAATGAAGGAGTCAGATTAATACCCTTTCAAGTCTCAATTTTTCGAATTCCCTCAATTCAAGTGATCCTAAATTTTTGGGTTCAACCATGCTCTAGTCAAAAGGAATCCAACTTCACTAATTATCAGACTCTCTGTTGTACATATAATATAAGGATATGAAATTTAGTGTATTGCATTCATTCGAGTCGAGTCAAGTCGAGTCATCACCCAAGGTTCTAGTCCGGGTGACTCTCCTCGACCTAATCCTCAACACTAGGGAATAAGTTTATTCTTGCTTCAATCAACCATCTCTTTAGTTTGTCAGACTTGAAATGTAGATGGAAGGCCATATGATGGAGGGTATAGGATTGTGTCTATTTTTCTGTCCCTCACATTGGAAAAAGGGGCCTCTCGAGTGCCTTATTACTAAACACATGTAGATTTCTAGTTTGTTGATCAATGTGTCCATTAAGAGAATTCAGAGTTGTCTGCACTTATTTTTCTAGGAGTACATCTAGGTGTATCTTTTTCGAGTATCTAAGATACCTTCGACACCCAGACTTGTATCACCATACGCAGAGCCCTTTTACGATGCTAGTCCGACTCCTTGGTAGTAATAGTGTTTTGTCCAAGTGGACAATTTGGAAATGTTTGGGAGTGCTCGCCATTGGTGTAAGCTCTTTTGAAATTGACTTTGGATGATAGAGCTTTTTCTTTGATATAAATTTCTTTATTTTCTTTCATTTTAGCTAGCTCCACTACTTTTACCAAAAGTTGGGGCACACTGATCAACAATTATTTAAGTTTCATCACACCCTGACACATAGGTTAATATCAAATGATAACATGCGAACTTGTTCACATACTAGATAGGGTTTTGCTGACACTCAGGTTTCTTGATGCCTTCATTAACTTTATCCCATCCTCGAGCATCATTAGATCGGGTCTAGACTCAAATCACCTATCCTAGTTCCTCAAGTGATAACTCAACTCATCTCATCAATCAAGTGGTTGTGAAACTGATGTGCTGATCAATTTAAAACCCTAATGACTAAGGCATGTAGACAATAGAGATGAAGACTGTAATATAGCGCTCAAATATTTCAAACTAGAGAAGTGTGAATTTATTAAATTTAAAATCCTAATGACTAAGGCATGCTAACTCAGACTCTCAAGATCACATAAATCAAGTGCCCTCAAAATCCTCAAGCCTTGAGTGAATGTGAATGTGTTAGGAATACACCAACTCCTTGGTTAGTGAATTTTTGTGATTTTGGTATTTTGTAAATTTCTATGGATTTTAATTTTTGATTTTTTTTAAAAGATTAATTACAAAAAGTTAATCCTTCAAATTTAAAAATATATTTTTACAAGATTCAGTTCACATGTTTACTTAAACCAAGACAAAAAAGATTTTCAAAAAAATTAAAAAATACAAGCTATGGCTAAAGTAGATATACAATACTATAATGTATACCACGCTATACTTAGCTTTTGTTATGTCCTCATGGCACAAGTGATATGAGGCCATGGCTCAGTTAAATATAGGGTGATATAACAGAACTGAGGAAGAGGGCCCCCTATACTTAGGTCAACAATGACATAAGTATAAGAAGAAGACGAGATGGATTGATGATGAGTCGAGTCCCCCCTATACTTAGGCTGAAAATAGCATAAGCAGAGGATCTAGAAATTTGAGGGGGAGGGTGCGAGTCTGTTTAGGGTTAGGAGGAGCATTTATAAAGAGATAGGGAAGGGGTGATTTTTTTACCGATCTGGATGTGGGTGTGTGTTGTGTGTAGTGGGGGTTGAGGGTAGATTATCTAGTGATTTACTTCTCCTTTTTACATCACGTGATCCCTTTAATGAGGAGCACATTTTTTCTCTTCTTCTTCTTTTTTTCTACAACGTGAAAGTGCATGTAGAGTTGACTAAACTTCCTATCATTCTTCATCAATCCTTTTGTGACCTTCTCAGCGGAGTTCCAACTCCATGCCTCCATGGAGATCAAGTGTCCTCGATCTTCATATCCCTACCATAAAATAAAATGTCAAAAAATAACAAGGAAAAATAATCAACAAAAAATGATACAAAAATGCATGATGATAAGAACTACAAAATTTGAAATATTCATAACAAAAAACTCCAAAATTCGAAAAATAAATAAAGGTGAGTTGTGTCTCAGGCAACGTCACCATTTGACGAATGTGTATTTCACCTCTTTAATAGTCGAAATTGTAGTATATGAGGTGAAAAATGATTCAGTAAAAAACACAATCTTTGAATGTTGTGGAATATTTACACTTGGCAAGTCTACTAAGGTCGAACACAGGGACACAAGCTCCTTTAATCTATTTATCAAATTTTGTTTGTTGTGTGAATATCTTCTTATTTATAGGTCTTCATGCAAATGTGTGATAAAATACAAATAAAATGACGCGTGCATTTTGTTTGATTTTAAGATGCAATTAAATATGAAATGCAAGAGGAATGATATGCAATAGATGATTATACAGAAGGTGAATTACAAATATGCCTAGAGAGATCACATAATTAAGCATAGGTTATGGTTCAGATTCAGAGTCAAATTGAGCATGAAAATTACAAGAAAGCATCTATTTAATAGCAAAATATTTGAGCAAGGGACGCTATATAACATAAAAATCATCATAATTAGTTTGGTGTCAGATGAGAAAATTAACTATGCCATTAGATAGAGAATTAAATAAGCAACGAAATGACACTAAAATCATGCAATTTGGATCTATGATGCTCAAGTTATGAAAGAAACAATGTAGGGGCATAAATACAATAAAAATGCGAGGAATATAAGGATAAATCATTATAATTTGCAAAATCACCTGGAACCCTATGTAAATTTTCCTTGCACACAAGGGCATATATGTAATTTATGAAACTCGTGAGGGCCTCTCTGAAATTAACCTAGGCACGTACGTAAGGCACGCGCCAGGGGACCAAAATGTAATAAACAAGACTTCCAGGGTCTTCATTGAAATTTACCTAGCCCCTCACATGCCATGCACGCTCGGGGCTAGGCTCGGAAGGAATGGCAGCTTCGGGCCACGTGGTTAGATCTGATGCCCTGGTGTGAGGCTCGGATCGCCCGATCCCAGAGGGTTGGCGTTAGGCTCATGCTGAGAGACATGACATCATAAGGGCCATCCGATCCAAATGATCGGACGATATCTGTACTTCGTGCTCCATCAAGGGTTGCTAGTGGAGGCTGCGCTCCGACGACCTTCATATAGCTCCTCCGTGCTGCAAGGGGCATCATGATGTTCGAGGAAGATCCCTTAGGCTTTAGCATTGAAGCTCGTATGGCGGAGGATGCGTTGAGATGATCGGAAGCTGCTGGTGATTGATGAATCTTGTATTCATCATGCTAAATGTGGTCATTTAGGCTCTGTTCCCCGTCATTCACTTGCAATTAATCACTAACAGAGTATTATTATCCTTCATACATGTGTGAATAATATTTGCATTTCATCATGCATAATTGCATTAAAAACCCCAAGTGTAAATTAGCTCAAAAAGCCGCTAACTTATCCTAATTATAATTAATTCATCCTAACTCCGACCCAAAACCACCTCCATTGTGTAGATATTACTAACCTTATTAGATAAAAAATACAAAAAAATTACTAACCCCAATAAGTGTCAAATAATCCCAAAATCTAATTTCACATCTAACAGACTAAAATGAGCATATCTCCCTCATACAGTGTTTGATGTTGGTATACTCACTTTTAAAGTACTCCATTTTCAAATACCTTCGAAACAAGACCAATTTCATAAAATTCGGAGCTCATTTGTGAAAGTTGGGTTTTGGGACTCTTTTGCGCTTTTTGACTTTTTGCTATTTTTGACCTGAGTTTTTATGTGCTTAATTAACCCTTTTAATTTTATTTCTTCTTCATTTGTGTTCTTTGATGAAAGTTTTATTAAGCGACACAAAATTCCAAATCCAGAGTAAAACTGAAATCAAAGAAACTTACTCAGTCCAAGTGTCCATTGTCGATCTGTACAAAAATTGTGTGTTTCTCACTTCTATTTTATTTTCCTAATTTATTATTTACTAAAAATCCAGAAAAATTAGAATAATGTGTAATTATTTTTCTTGTATTTTATCATATTTTTTCTTTAATTTTTATCCTCTCTAAAACCTCCAAAAAAATTACAAAACCCCAAAATCTGGTTCTCTATACATTTGGAAAACCACCAAAAATGCCACTTCACACAAATGACCTCTTTTGCTCATAAGTCCTTCATGAAAGTTGTAGATCTCATCGAGACGAACAACTTTCGTGAAGGAAATTTTTCGATCCAAGGTTTTCTTCTATCACTTTTTCCTCTCCAAAATCTGAATTTTTTGGTGCCACGTGGCAGCTCCAGGGCGTGCCACGTGGCACCTCGCTTTTCCCTCCCTCTCCAATCTTCTCCAGCCATTTCTTCCTCAACCCCCCTCCCCCGCCGTTACCTCCCTTCCCCTTCCATAACTTCCAGCCTCCTCACCATACACGCGTAACGGCCGCCGCCCCACCGCCTCGCGGCCGTTGCGTCCCCCTAGTAACACCCTCGCCCCGACTCCCTATAAAAGCTCGCCGACCCCCACCTTCTCGAGCATCCGCCATTACCTCCAAAGTTGGTGACATCAACCTTGGCCGGTGCGATCCAATGGTCGAAGCCTCGACTGCTGCTCCCTCGCTCCTGCGAGTGCCTCCGCTCGCCATGATCTCTCCCGCGGTTGAGGAGATCATCGGAAAGGAGTCCCTCCTTCCCAGGATCCACCGTCGCCTCCTCCTGCGCCTTCGAGCTCAGCCGCCCCATCGCACCATCGCCTCCGCCCACACATAGCGATCGGTCAAGGGTCAGCCGCTCGCCGACCTCACGACGACAAACATCCACCGACGGAGCACCCTGTTCCTCCGCACCTCCGCCGCTCAAGCTCGATCGCCCCGGTCACCCCTAAGTACCTTCGCCTCACCATCGGCAGCTTGCCCTCGCGCCGTCTGTCGTCCGAAAGATGGCATCACCTCTGCCTGTTGCCTCGCCCTCCGCGCTTCCTTCGCTCGGCCGTGTGTCGGCCGAGCGCCTCCATCGACAACTGTTGCCGCCTCGCCGACTCTGCCCGGGAACTCAGTTACCGTCGGATCGGGCCAATAGCCCTTGATCCGACGGTCCCCGAAGCGCCACGCGTCAATCCGCAGGCCCGGGCTGATCCACAGGCTTGGGAGGCTCCGAACCTCCGCCTCGCCCCCGAACCTCCGCTTTGGCTCCGAGCCTGTGCCTCGACATCCGAGCCTGAGCCTTGCTGCCCGAGCCTACGCCTCGTCTCCGAACCACAGGCTCGGGTCTCCGAACCACAGGCTCGGGTCTCCGAACCACAGGCTCGGGAGCCCCGAGCCTCTGCCTCGCATCCAAGCCCTCCTGCGTCTAGGGAAAATTACAGCCACATCTTCGGAGTTTTCATATATTACAATTATACCGCTGCCTAGGGTAAATTACAGTGGAGCCCCTCTAATTTTTCTATATTACAGATAAGCCCCTCTAGGAAATTCTTTGCAAGAAAACTTTATTTTATTTACATTTTAGTCCCTGAAACTTCATTTTGTCATATCTTTCTCATACGGACTCCGATTTTAGCGTATAATATGTCATTTTGAAGCTATTTTCATGCTCTACAACTTAACATAGCTTTGATCAGATCTAATGGTGTTCACTGGTTATTATCATTTGTGGGCCTTTGATGACATATGTAGGCTAATTTTTGACATATTGATGCATGGGATTTTGATAATGTTATTTGCAGGAATTCGGATGAGTATTTTTATCTGATTAAGCCTTCATTGATTATTCTGAATAATTTAGATCTCATAGGGGATTAATTCAGATCAATTCTTTTAAGATTATTGTCAACCATTCTAGGAGTTAAATCAAAGACATTCAGAGGCTGGATACTTTGCTTCAAATGATTCTGAGTATCAACTTATTACCCTGAAGCATTGACTTAAATATATTATGATTTGTAATTGATTTTGATGAAATTATTGATCATATTATTTGAGAATTAGATACGTTTCAAATCACAGATCCTGAGCATAATTTTGTTTATTTTTCTTGCATAGCATTTTCATCATTGCATTGTATATTTTCTTAACGCATAAATTAATCAACATTAATTAATTATTTAAATTGATTTAAGGACACGCAACTAGGAATCACCGTTCCCTGTGTTCGACCTTGGTAGACTTGTCAAGTAAAAATACTCCACAACATTCAAAGATTCTGGTGTTTGACGAACCAAATTTGCCTCCTATACTATGATAATTATTCATTTTTAATGAGGTAAATTTGGCGTTCATCAAATGGCTCCGTTGCTCGAGAACGACGACTTTTTAGGGTTTTAAATCAATTTTTGTAGTTAATTTTTGTAAAATTAATTTTTGTGCATTTTATCCTGAATTTCTCTCTTACTTCAGATACTAACCGCAATTTCTCTCTTTGCAGACTTCTGGGAGCGGAATTTTGATATTAAATCAAGGATCTGCAAGGAAGAATAAATTTTAATTTTGTGAGAGAGAGATTAGACTAGGTTTAATTTGATGCATTATTCTCAGGGTCCCTCTCTTTGACCCTTGTAATAATTAAGACTGAATTTTTTCTCTGGTGTGTCGGGTCTGTTTCAACCCCTTCTGTGTGGTTGGGACCCAACTTGAGTGGCATAGGACTTAGGCACATATCCGCTTATTTCTCTATCATTAATTGTGCTCGTAATTTTTAGGCCACACTTTCACTAATTAAACACACTGTATAACGTTCAACATTAGTCAAAAATTTCAATCAATTCTTCCCGCTAATAGAACTATCTGTTTAGGGCATTTTTTCATCTGTGCATATCATTTAGTGTAAATTTAAGTTCCTTGTACTGCATCCCGCATGAAGAACGCAAGGATTCACTGTATGTCTTTCTCTTAAGCATGCATCATTGATTTACATTTGCATTGGCTTTTCCAATTCCCCTTTCTCAAGATTTACGACCTAAGATTCAAAGGAATTGGAACTGCTCGTTAGGCGTAAATTTCTGTGCTCACATAAACTACAGTGATAACCTTAATCTAAAATTGAGACTGCTAATCAAGGTGACTGTAAATAACTGGCCTAAAATTAACCTGTGTTTGGTGGAGAGAAACCCACTCATTGTTTGTAAGGACCAGAATGCACACTTTCGATAGAGCCAAAACTGAAAAATTTCACAGAGACTACTGTTTTTAAAAACAATTAGCTACTTTTCAGTGAGGGTCTCGGGTAGCCGTCTCGCGGTCCGACTTCCCTTAGCAGAGTGGGTGGTTTAGAGTACACCGCGGAAGGCTCCGTCCTCAAGTAACACGGGTAGCCGTTTAAATGGTCCGTACTTACACCTATACTGGCTGAGAGTAGGTGCAACTAGTTGTACGAACTCGGGACAGTCTTTGAGAAATATTTCAGTGCCTAATAGCTCCGCTTAATTTACAAGATTGTTTTGTCATTAAAATAAAATTGAAAAGATAAGCAGCCGAACCCTGACGTGCCTTCATCGGTGTTGAGTGGTGAACTTGAGAATTGGCTTGTGTTTGCTTTGTGTCTGCTTCCTTGAGAAGACTCTCTCCATCCTCCTTGTCTTAGAAGTGTCATCTTTTCACTCCTCCGCTAAGGAATCTCTTATCCTTAGCAAAAGACTCATTTAATTCCAACACTTATCTCTGAACTCTTCCTTTTTGAAGGTGAATCATAACGCCTCCGAAGAAGAACCCTGGGGACAATGAGAACGACAATGACCCTATCCGGGCACTCTTGGCTAGGATAACCGCTGCCGAACAACACAATGAACTACTTAGGATGCAGTTGGCAGTACTACAACAAGGCGAGGCTGCTATGGAAGACATGTATCTCCCGGAATTAGATGAAGACTATAATTGGTTGAGACCTGTACCCCCTGAGGATGCGTTCAAATACAAACCGCATTTCCTTGCACTGTTGCCAAAGTTCGGAGAAAATAATCACGAAGAACCATATATCTTCCTCCGCGACTTCGAGTTAGTATGTGCTAGCCTCTGCCACCCTAGGGTTAGCCAGGACTACATAAGGTTGAGAGTTGTCCCCTTTGCCTTGACTGATAAGGCGGCCTACTGGATGAAAAATATAGTGGAAATAGTCACTACATGGGCTACATTCAAGACTCTATTCTTAAAGAAATTCTACCCAGTAAGTACAATCAATCAGATGAGGATCAAGCTCACAAGTTTTACCCAACACCTGAGTGAACCATTTCATGAAACCTGGGAAAGATTCACATACTTAGTACAGAAATGCCCACGGCACGGGATAAGTAAAATGATGCTGGTCCAAAGTCTTGTCAGCTGGCTAAACCCTGAGACTCAAGGATTGGTTAGTGCATCTTGTGGAGGAAGCAACATGGGACGCCACGAGGACACCGTCTACAAGGTGTTCTGAGACTTGCTGAATCTAGTCGTGCACAAACCACCAACCGGGCTTACATAGCCGGCTCCAAAAAGATTGTGAATAATCTGACAACCGATCACAGTGCTGATATGGTAATAATAACTGATAAGCTAACTATGGTTGAGCATATTTAAAAGAAGGTGGAAGAACTCCATAAATCATCTGATATGGAGAAATTGGCTAAATTGCCTAAGCAAATGGAGGAATTGGCTAAAAGGGTATCAAAGATCCCAACCCTGATTGCATCCCCCGCACCCATACACCAAATTCACTACATTCAAGGTCAACGGGTAGGGCAACATAGCCATTGGGGTGGAGACCAAGTCTTGTCCCATCAAACCGATGAAACCTATGCTCAGACTGATTTTGAGGAACCTCCACAGGTCATGGAGATCAATGGAGTCTGGTATAATTTGGAACTAGTCAACCGCTCGGACCAAAACTCTACTCCGAACCCTCGTCCACCGCAAGCCCGACCCACCTACCAACCTCAACCACAATAGCTACAGCAATATTGCACAGGTTATCAGAACCCACAACCTCAGCCACATCAGAACCAACGCCAAGGCCAACAGGGCCAATATCAGCGACCTCAGGCCAGGCAGGGCCAAGGGTCCTCCTCTTCTTCCATCTCTCCAGAACTCCAGCGAGTGCTGGATGAGCTTCATGACATGAGAGTCGACATAAATCGACTCTCTCGATGGAGAGATGAGGTGACCGCACCCCAGACCGTGATTTCTGCTCAAGTCCGAGCTAATCCAAATAGCCTCGGACATAATCAAGTACCAATCTCTGAGTATTCCGTACCTAAACATGATCTCTCATCAAATAATAACTCTTTCATATCTCTCTTAGGAGCGGAAGGACCGTAACCATGCTTGATCGAGCGAAGGAACACGAAGACATAGCCCCAGTATCAACAAATTTCCCTGTTTTTAGTCCGAGTCCTGTAAACAATTTTTCATTCAATAAAAGTGATGTTGTTGATCACAACAAATCCATCCCATTCCCCCGTTCTCTTACGGCAGGAAAGAAGAAAAACATGAAAAACCAAAAAAATGATGACGAGATGGCCCGCATCTGCAAAGAAAATATTAAGGTCACTCTGTCCTTAGACGAGATGATAGAAAGAGACTCGGCTTTTCGAAAATACCTTAAGGTGAGATGCACACCAACAAGGGCCAACAAACAGACTCCTAGCCGAACAAAGAAACACATACTCTCAGTAGCCACATCTCGTCTTATAAAAAATGAGCTGCCAAGAAAGAAAAGAGACATGGGTGCTCACTTTGTCACTAGCCACATCAAAGAAATCAAGTTTGCATGAACGTTGTTAGACAATGGTTCATCCATCAATCTCATACCCACAACCCTACATGAGCATCTAAATCTAGGTCCTGTTAAGCAATCTGCAGCCGTACTTCAATTCGTATACACCTCAACTAAGCGACCTAGGGGCGAGATTCGAAACGTTGTCATCAACATAGAGGGACAAAACTACCCATTCGATTTCACAATACTTGACATGGATGTCCCTAGAAATTGGAAAGATTCCCAGATGATACTAGGGCGACCCTTCCTTAGGACCACATGATCCAAGAACACTTCTCGGATCATTTCGTCTAAACCACAAACAAGTAATAGGATTACCTATTGAAGCGTGGTTGTGATCGAGTCTCTAAACGAAGAGACCTCTTGTCTCAAGTCTGATCTGACGGAGGAGACGCTTGCGAGCGCGGGGATGAACCGCGTGCTTCTCGCAATCCATGTTGATGATCCAAGTGACGGATCTCTTGATCTTGACACACGAGATCCGATATCTTCTTCACGAGCAAGGCACGCCGAAGTAGATGGAGATCCACGAGCAAATCATCGGGCTGCATAACAACGACGTTGCGGCGATGGAGAACCTCTCTAGGGCATCCATGGTGGACGGCCATGAGAGGGAGAGAGAGAGAGAGAGGGCTGACGTGTAGAGAGAAAAGAGAGAGAGATATGCTTCACAAGCATGGTGTCAAGAAGAGCAATGGGGTGCCTCTCCATTTATAGGGTTTTGGGATCCATGGATCTCAATCCATGGGACAACACAAATCCAATGGCTCTCATTGATTGTGTTTCTTTTAATGGCTAAGATTTGTGTTGGTAAAACCAATAACAATTAATTTAATTTAGATTAAATATATATTGATAAATCAATATAATTTAATTACCAAATTAAATCAAAATCTCTTGGAGATCATAGGAGAGAGAGTGCCTCCATCCATGTTGGAAGGAGGGGACGGCCACACATTCCTAATAGGAGTGGTGGCCGTCCACTCCATGTACATGGAAGGTGGCTCTCATCTCTATATTGTAATCTCCAAGATTATGCAACAACTTTTGTTACAAATTATTTTGTAGCCATTGCAATCCTGCCATTAAAAAATTTGTGAATCATATTCACAACCCAAAACAAAATGTGAATTACATTTTCAATTTAATGTTCAATACTTGGACCAAGATCAGATCACTTCTCTACTAAGAGGAGTCACTAAAATCCAGACCCGTTTCATCACTCCCTAGGAATGGAAGCGTCATGGTTATACATCTGCCCTATCTTCTCATATGCCCTTTCTTCTCATTGCATCTGAATCACATTCAGATCAATGTCCAATACTTGGACCAAGATCAGATCACTTCTCTACTAAGAGGAGTCACTAAAATCCAGACACGTTTCATCACTCCCTAGGAATGGAAGCGTCATGGTTATACAATCGTTTATGATCACATCACCCTCAGGTATTCCCAATACATGTACATCCTGCATACTGGAAGACTCAGATTTAAACCCGAAGTATTGGATCAACTTTATATTGTCTACTTCATGGTTTTATAAGTAAGTTTCTCATTCGATCATTGGGAGTTGGTATCGATCATACACTTTCCAAAAGCGTATATCATACCTAGGTCTTGATGATATACTTTCCAAAAGTATATATCGAACCTACAAATTCAGTCAATCTTCCAAAGAGAGACGACCATGCACACGGAATGTGATTCTTCCCAATATCTCATGAGTGAGCTCATGTCTTCTGGTTCAGTAACTGAACCTGTATGATCCCTTTGAGAGATCGTATTACTCATATGCCCTTATATGCACACTAGCGCGCCGGTGTATAGACCTTGGTTAGGTCATCAACCTATTGGTCTGCCAAATGTACATACTTAGACATATATTAACACATCTGTCTCCGGTCAGAGGATGCGTGCCTATATCATGACAGCATACGATATAGGACTTTGGTTATCTCGATCTCGTTAAGTCAACTTCTTGACCTAACTAATCTGACACCTCCGAATCTCTATTCCTATGCAGAGGACCTGCATCAAGAGGTCGGTAAGATATCAGCCTAAAGAGATAAGGATTGCCATCTCCTACTCAGGCTGGAGATCATCTCTTAACAATCATTTGACGGTGCTTGATGAGTCCTCAATCTAACTCTTTAGATATTCATGCAAGCACCACCCTCTATGATTCAATAGTTGAATCAACATCTGTATGATCATCAAGATGGCCATGGTACATAACCCTAATTGTACTAAGGGACCTATTATGCAAATTATTCATTCTTCATTTCAGATCAGGGAATGATATGTGCAATAACATTTATTGTAAAATGGCTCGCCGTGGGCTCGCATTTCCAACAATCTCCCACTAGCCCAAAGAGACATTAATGGGCTAATCATTTTAAATCCACACTCATGTGACAATCATAGGCTATTTAAAAAAAACTAGGTAAGCTGATCAGTCACTCTGTTTCCGCGAGACTACGCCAAGTCCTTTTACGGCACTTACATATCCCCAGTAACAGTGCTTGCATCTAATGCGAATATTGTATCTCATGCAACTAATACTCAATCTTGTTAATTACAGTGTCCTTGACACTATAGCTTAATAGTTATCATAACCAGTATTTCCATAATCCCTATCAGAATACCTTTATTCCTGGAGATCTCTATCTCCTAAGGTATCCACAGTTAAGACCTTTTAGATCTCTATCTATAAAGTCTTAAGTTTTCGAAAAATAAGACTTTGAGATCACTATCTCAAAAATCTTATCATCTATGAAGATTTTGTTATTACTGCAATCAAGTGTTTTCTCTCCATAGTATGATTAGCAACACTTTACTACTCCCACTGCATGGCAGATATCTGGCTTTTGTACACATCTAGCATACATTCAGCTTCTCGTGAGTGATGCACAAGTGCAAGCAGTTCTAGCATTCACTTCCTCAACTCTTTGAGGTGATATCCCTTTAGATAGGTCAGTACCATATCTTAAGGGATGGAAGCCTTTATTGGAATTTCCAAGAATGGAATATATCCAAGGTGTACTATAAAATGTGAAAGTCCCAATACACTCTTCTGTATGCTTCTGAACACCTTCAGAACTAAGATCCAAGAGGTATCCTTGAGATCATATCTCAAGTTATGGAACAACCAAAATAGAAAACACTTATTATTATCCTTATATCATTTTAAATGATTAGGATATCATCTACATTTAGCATGATGAACATAAAGGCACTCCCACTAAGCTTCACATGGCTCATCAAGATTCTATCTGGAATCATAACACTTATAATTTCATCAAATCTTATGGTCCAACTTCAATAAGCTTATTTGAGTCCATAGATGGATTCCTTAGCTTTCATATCTTGCTTTTCTCAACCATGAAGCCCTGGGTCTACTTCATGTGAATATCCTTAGAGAGGTATTCATAGAGGAATGCAATATTGACTTACATCTTGAAGATGCAATAGTCAAGTTGTATAGCTAAGGTTAGCAATATTCTGACGGTTTTAAGCATGGTCACCGAAGAGCAAGTCTCATCGCAAGCAATGTCTTCTCTTCCGGTGTGTAGCTCATGGCTACGAACTGTGCTTTGAAGGTCTCTACCTTCTCATCAGGTTCCCTTTTTCTTGAAGATCCATTTACATCTCTACAGGTATTACCCATATAGGTGGATCCTCGAGGCTCCATATACAACACTTGTATATGAAGTCTACATTAGACTTTATTGCTATCCATCTATCCATGCTATGATCTTCAGAAGCTTCATCACATGAAGTTCGATCATTGTCAGATTTCTCTAACACATGGAATCCATCCTCAAACTCATTTGAAGAGGTATTAGTGTTTCATCTTTAATTATCCTTTTAGTTTCCAATTTCAGGAGCCTCATTATCTTCTCAAGATTAAATGAGTTCCTACACTTCATTTTCATCTTGATTCTCAAGAGTCTCAACCTCTAAGAATCACATTCTCAGAGATGAGATACTTTAAGAATCTCAAGGTCATAAAGTAGGTATCCAATACCATCCTTTATTTTCCTAACGAAGCAGTACTCTCAAGTGCTAGATTCCAACATACATGGAACCTTAATAAGGATATACATTGTAGTCTCTACTACACATATATATACCTGGAAACTAAGGGATAATTATGCTAAAATTCATCATTGATAAGATCATGTCACACATGATCCAATTGTATCTACCTATAACTCTATTGAGTTAAGGTGTGTTAGATGGATTGAGATAAAAATGATATTCATATCTCCATAAGGTATTCTTTGAATTTATCTAGCAGGTACTTGCTACCTAGATTAGATCAAATTCATTTTATCTTCCTTCAAACTTTTGGTTCTAAACCAAAATAATGAAATCTTTGAACATTTCAAAGGTTTCTTAGGTGAAGAGAAGAAATCTCATATCATACATAATCATCAACAGATATCACATATCCATAATGTTTACTATGATATAGGTGATCTGCATACATCAATATGTATGAGATACTGAATACCTTGACATCTTACGCCTTTCCAAGGAAGGGTGCATTGGACATTTTTACTTTTGAATACAATATTCACAAGTATGTAAGATTTTATCTAAAATTTCATCTCTCACTAGTCTATTGATCTCATCAACAGACATATGTCCAAAACTTGATGCCAGATCATTGTCAAATGATCATCATCCTCCAATTGATCTTATAAAGGTTTTAATTTCAGTATTAGAAATCTTTGATGAACCATTCATTAATTTTCTAATTTTGTGGATTCCCCTAGAATTTAGATTACTATCTGAAATATCTCCATCGTAACTCTTTATGATAGATTTATTACAGAATTCATGTTTATTTCCAACATTTAGAAATAAACAATGAGTGTATTCTAATATCTAGGTCACAGAGACATTCTCTAAGACTAAGGGCTCTCCCACTGAAATTAATAAGTCTATCAATCCAACAGAGATTGTTGCAATAATTGCATCAATATCCATGTGGATAACTATAAACCTTAAGATCAAATTTTCCAGTCTTCTAAAACATATGCAACCCATTGCAAGTGTTGTTAGAAGATTGAGATACAATTATTGGACTCTATCTTATCAAATAAGAAAGTCAATTTCAACGATTTATGTAGATTATTTTGATGCTCTATCCGAGTCCTTCTCTAAGGATTCTAGACAGACTTGATAGTTATACTATCAACACATCAACTTATTGCAGTATTGGCATTCATCCAACTCTTTGGATGTCATATGGAAGTTACAGAAGTCCAGTCAACTCTTTGACTTTCCTTCTTTCTTGGGTCCAACCCATGCTTCCACTGCGCTCCCTTTATCTATAAACAACCATTAAGACTAAGGATTTCTTATGTTAAATTCAAAAGAATTCAATGTAAGAGCATTTCAACATTTATACATGCTTCATTAAATTCATACAATATGAATATTATGAAGATTCATGAATGACAAGATTAGATAGTAGAATAATGACACTCATCATATCTACATCCATCTAAACTCTTAAAACATAGGTTCTGGTAGGTACTCAAACAATTTGAATCCATCATCTCTTATAGAGCCACCATTCTGCATGATGCAGTGAACCATGTCATTCATGATAAATGTCAAGAGCACATATGTATGCCAGAATATCTTCTTAGATTTTATAAGGATTTTATGAAAATTATGATCATCATCAACATGTCACTTCCAAAGTACATTTGATGATACCAAGACTATATAGACATAAAAACCCTAGGGTTGTAGTCTTATTATCTATTTAATTGTCATTTCTCATTATTATGAGGAAACTTGCACATTGCAACCACATACATTATGTGTCCAATGCAAGTACAATATCTGGATCATGAGTCCAATCCATTATATTTTACTGGTTATTATTGAGTATAACATTGAGTGGGTTAAATGAAGGATTATCTGAAATAAGAATTTTGCATAAATATATATATATATATATTACTTTGATTTAGGATTTTTATATAAAAGTTGTCTTGCCTTGTCAACACTGAAAGTTCATTCCTTTAATCACTTTCAATGTAAGAGATATACTTACCATTATATCTCAGCAAGATCTGGGATCTCCTTCCTTATCTTTGTTACATCCCAATAATATGAGAATCCGCAACTCCGATAAAAAGAAGCGGGAACACATTCCGCCTTACAAGTCCAACTTGCATTCCCAATTAGGTCATTAACACCCGGGCCCACCACCCCTAAGGCGATGTTGACCCGTCATTAATTGAACCAACCATCAACATGAATAGTACTCGCTATACGCAATCCAATATCGCCCCAATAATATGAGGATCTGATATTGGGGTCACTATGTATATGGCCTTACTCATTCGAGAAGCAAAGAGCTCGATCCAGATGCGCTTACATGCAGGAGCTATCACCTCGGACAGGCATCTCCCACATGCAATCCCTGGTGACGGAACTCTTCGTCTTGACGGGAGACCATGGATGTCACTTATGTGATCCTCCATATCATATTCAAATTTTAATTAATCACTATGAATCATGTTCATTATGATTAATTCTTCCAAGGGAAGTAACATCTCTATTCATAATAGAGTGTTTTAATTTTAATTGGATTCCAATTAATCTAATCATATTAAATTAATGATCCAATTAATATCCAACAAACATTTTATTGTTACTTGAATTATGGTATTATCTCAAATACGTATTAGTTCGAATTTTAATAATTAGAAATACATCATGATTTCTTAAGCATTATACTAACCCTACCCGCTGTCATGGCCAGTACCGACGAGAGTGGGACGGACCACATACATTGCAACCCTCAACCCTAATGCTCTCTGACTAGACACCATATCCACCTCGGGAAAGGATAATGCAAAATAAATCATTTTGTACTTGAGATGATCATCGGTTCTTCAACCGAAATTATACCATATAATAATAATCAAAACAATTTTGATTAACATTATAATGATATTTGCTAAACAAATCCCAAATCCTATTCAAGCAACATGTTTGTTGGAATGTAGATCATATAGATCATGTAACCAATCCTGATCTAGATCACATCTAATCATTTATTGGTTAGGGCAAAGTCATTTAAGGACATAATTATCATCAAATATTTCACAAATATTTACGCATAATTATTCTAGGAAATTAAACAATTTAATTTCACTAATTGATTAAATGACAATCACTAGGTTCTTGATTAGGAAAGTATTTCCAGCAGTGACCCTTACTTACTAAAAATACCATATCTCAATCAATTTAAACCCAAATTAAGCAAAGTAAGTTCCTAAAGTTTGCTAATTTGATTTACAATAGAACTTAAGTGATTTTCACGTATTTCAAGGCGTTTCAAATCCGCAATTAACATTTTAATTACGTCATGATCCGCAGTCCCCGAAACAGTAGATACAAGTTCACTAAAATGAACATAACTTGAGCATACGGAATCCAAATCACGCAAACTCAGATCCTACGGTTTCCTTATTTAATGGGGAATAAAATAAAATTATTATTTTCGCGTTTAAACAATTTAAACAGTGTCGAAAATAATATCAAAACCGAGTTGTGAAAAATGAAATGCAAGAAAACTTTCGCAAACCCTAACGAAACCCAAGTCGTCTTAGGTTAATGGATCGTATCCAAAACCACCAACCTGTCTCTGATAACACTTGAAAGATATGATTAGATCCTTAAGAGCATCACAGAAGCGTGAGCGTCGTATCGAATACGATGAAGAACGACTAGTCGCACTAGTTGTTCTATGCAGCGGAAATTAAAAAATTTTTATGCGACGAAACCACATGATCCACGAACACTTCTCGGATCGTTTCGTCTAAACCACAAACAAGTAATAGGATTACCTCTAGAAGCGTGGTTGCGATCGAGTCTCTAAACGAAGAGGCCTCCTGTCTCAAGTCCAATCCGACGGAGGAGACACTTGCGAGTGTGGGGATGAACCGCGTGCTTCTCGCAATCCATGTTGATGATCCAAGCGACGGATCTCATGATCTCGACACACGAGATCCGACATCTTCTTCACGAGCAAGGCACGCCGAAGTAGATCGAGATCCACGAGCAAACCATCGAGCAGCATAACGACGACGCTGCGGTGATGGAGAACCTCTCTAGGGCATCCATGGTGGACGGCCATGAGAGGGAGAGAGAGAGGGATGACGTGTAGAGAGAAAAGAGAGAGAGAGAGAGAGAGATATGCTTCACAAGCATGGTGTCAAGAAGAGCAATGGGATGCCTCTCCTTTTATAGGGTTTTGGGATCCATGGATTTCAATCCATGGGACACACAAATCAAATGGCTCTCATTGATTGTGTTTCTTTTAATGGCTAAGATTTGTGTTGGTAAAACCAATAACAATTAATTTAATTTAGATTAAATATATATTGATAAATCAATATAATTTAATTACCAAATTAAATCAAGATCTCTTGGAGATCATAGGAGAGAGAGTGCCTCCATCCATGTTGGAAGGAGGGGACGGCCACCCATTCCTAATAGGAGTGGTGGTCGTCCACTCCATATACATGGAAGGTGGCTCTCATCTCTATATTGTAATCTCCAAGATTATGCAACAACTTTTGTTGCAAATTATTCTATAAACATAATTCGCAATTATTTTGTAGACATTACAATCTTTCCATTGAAAAATTTGTGAATCATATTCACAACCCAAAACAAAATGTAAATTACATTTTCAATTTAATGTTCAATGTGAATCCAACTCTCATTAACATTTAGTTGACAAATGTTAATTACAAACATCTCTCTCTTATATATTATAAATCACATCTATAATATATTTGATCAATATGGATATTGCTATCCGCATTATTCATATCCATGATAATTAAATCACATTTAATTATCTAGGATCTCTATTCTATTGTGTCCAAATAATATGAATCACATTCACATTATTTATGTCTTTGATAATTAAATCACATTTAATTATCTAGGACAACTCTCTTGATAATATGAATCGAATTCATATTAATCATGATAATTAAATCACATTTAATTATCCTTTTTCTCAATGCTTGGATATATAATATCAATAATGAAATTATCCTGAACCCATTCAAGGATAATGCGCTTTCTCCGCAGATACTTGGAGAGAAGGACAGGGCAATTGTATTTTTCCACGTATAGTGACATGGATATTGAGATCATATCTCAAATCCAGGTCGCGGGCTTCCCATAGATGCTTGATTAAATCAAGACCATAAATCTAATCTTCTCATTGCATCTGAATCACATTCAAATCAATGTCCAATACTTGGACCAAGATCAGATCACTTCTCTACTGAGAGGAGTCACTAAAATCTAGACCCGTTTCATCACTCCCTAGGAATGGAAGCGTCATGGTTATACAATCGTTTATGATCACATCACCCTCGGGTATTCCCAATACCTGTACATCCTGCATACTGGGACTCAGATTTAAACCCGAAGTATTGGATCAACTTTATATTGTCTACTTCATGGTTTTATCAGTAAGTTTCTCATTCGATCATTGGGAGTCGGTATCGATCATACACTTTCCAAAAGCGTATATCCTACCTAGGTCTTGATTATATACTTTACAAAAGTATATATCGAACCTACAAATTCAGTCAAGCTTCCAAAGCGAGACGACCATGCACACGGAATTTGATTCTTCCCAATATCTCATGAGTGAGCTCATGTCTTCTAGTTCAGTAACTGAACCTGTATGATCCCTTTGAGAGATCGTATTACTCATATGCCCTTATATGCACACCAGCGCGCCAGTGTATAGACCTTGGTTAGGTCATCAACCTATTGGTCTGCCAAATGTACACACTTAGACATATATTAACACATCTGTCTCCGGTCAGAGGATGCGTGGCTATATCATGACAGCATACGATATAGGACTTTGGTTATCTCGATCGTTAAGTCAACTTCTTGACCTAACTAATCTGACACCTCCGAATCTCTATTCCTATGCAGAGGACCTGCATCAAGAGGTCGGTCAGATATCGGCCTAAAGACATAAGGATTGCCATCTCCTACTCAGGCTGGAGATCATCTCTTAACAATCATTTGACGGTGATTGATCAGTCCTCAATCTAACTCTTTAGATATTCATCCAAGCACCAGCCTCTATGATTCAGTAGTTGAATCAACAGTTGTATGATCATCAAGATGGCCATGATACATAAACCTAATTGTACTAAGAGACCTATTATGCAAATTATTCATTCTTCATTTCAGATCATGGAATGATATGTGCAATAACATTTATTGCAAAATGGCTCGCCGTGGGCTCGCATTTCCAACACAACCCTGTGGAATTGTCTTGACGACAAGATAGTTCACAATTTCGGCATACCAAGGGAGTGAGGTGATAGCCAAGATCGCCTCGTCTGGAAATGTCTCTGTGATAGGTGCGCTGGTCTCAGATTCCTCAAGGTTCTCTAAGCGGGAGAGATGATCCGCCACCACATTCTTAACTCCAGGCTTGTCCTTAATCTCGATATCAAATTCCTGGAGCAGAAGGATCCATCTGGTAAGGTGAGCTTTCGCATCCTTCTTGGCCATGAGGTACCGGATGGCGGTGTGATCTACGTAGATAGTCACTCTAGATCCGAGAATATACGATCGATACTTACCCAAAGCAAAGACTACAGCCAGCATCTCCTTCTCTGTCACAGTGTAATTCCGCTGAGCGGCATCTAAAGTCTGGCTGGTATAGTGAATGGCATACGACAATCCATCCCTCCTCTGTCCAAGCACAACCCCTACGGCAAAATCAGAAGCGTCCATCATGATCTCGAATGGGAGAGACCAATCGGGTGGCTGAAGGACAGGAGCCGTGACAACCATGTTCTTGAGAGTCTCAAAAGATGCAAAACACTTATCATCTACAATGAACTCGGGGCATTTCGTCAGCAAATCAGTAAGCGGTCGGGCAATTTGACTGAAGTCATGAATAAACTGTCGGTAGAAACCGACATGCCCCAGAAATGACCGCAATTGACGCAGATTGGACGGTGGATTGAGTTTTCTAATGATATCCACCTTGGCCGGATCATCACAACAATGAAAATGAGCGGTGGAAGAGTGAAAGCAGTAATCACTCTTCCCAGCTAGCCTCTCGATAATCTGATCAATGAATGGTAGTGGGAAATGATCCTTCTTGCTGGCATGATTCAATCGTCTGTAGTCCACACAGACCCTCCAAGAAGTTGGTACCCGGGTAGCTATCTCCTCTCCAGACTCATTCACAACTGTAGTGATGCCCGTCTTCTTGGGCACCACATGTAATGGACTAACCCACTTGGAGTTGGAGATGGGGTAGATAAAATCGATGCCCCACCACCTTGATATTTCTTTCATGACCACATCTCGAAGATTCGGGTTCAGCCGTCGCTGGAACTCATGCGAAGGCCTAGCGTCCTCCTCAAGATAGATGTGGTGGGAGCACAGAGCCGGACTAATCCCCTAAAGATCAGCTATACTCGATCATATCTCCTTGTGGTTTCTTTCAAGAACCTCCATCAGACAAGATTCTTGTTCCCCAGTCAAACCTGTTGAGATAATGACTAGGTGCATATCTGGCTCACCTGCAAGGAATCTATACTTCAGCGACTGCGGCAAGGGTTTCAACTCTGGACAACTGGGAGGTGGCAGATCTGGCTTCTGATATATCTGTGTAAAGGCTACCAGGTCTGCATGAGAGAACTCTCGCTGCGCATGAGACTCTGACGAAGGGAACCCTGCCGAATCATCAATAAACTGTACTGGCTCGCACTCCGTCATGGCTGTTGGCTCAGAAGGAATCAAACACGGGAAATAATCATCAAAATCATCCCAATCGATGTCTGAATCCGAGGGATTAGAACTCGAAGAACATGAATGGAATTCTGTTGTACCACTCATCACAAACCTCAAAGGTATCCTCGTCCAGGGTGTGCTCTCCATGCTCTCAACTGCCATCAACTGTAATATGGTGAATCTGTAGGCAAGGCGAGGGTCTGTGCTACCGGATCTGTCCAAATAGATTCATCATCTGTCATCACAAAATCACACTCCTGGTGGATGTCTTGCTCGGTTTCCGTCATCTGCTCAATATCACCGGACTGCTCTGAGCAGGCCAATTCTCTCGCTCTAGTCTCATCGATCGTCTCTATTTGTATGCTCTCGCCCTCTATGCGAAAGCACACCGTTCCATTATCATGATCGGTCACCGCCTTGGCTGTGGCCAAGAATGGGCGTCCAAGTAAGATAGGGGCATCTGTTACCGACTCAGGGATCTCCATGTCCAGTACAACAGAGTCGACGGGGAATTTCAGGCCCTGAATGGTAACGACCACGTCTCTCAACAACCCCTTCGGCCTTTTAGTCGACCTATCAGCAAACTGAAGAATAGTCCTGCTCCGAAGGAGAGGACCAGACTCGAATCGGTCGAGTAAGTCTGCCGGAAGGAGGATGATCGAAGATCCGCAGTCTAATAGAGTACGATCGAACCGCTGCTCTTGAATCTCGCATCTGACATAGGGAGCTCATGCATCAGGTCTCTTGGATGGCATTCAGTTCTGAATGGTGCAACACGTGTCATGGGTGAGCACATGGATTTGATCTCTGTGGTTCCTCTTCCTCCTGCGGACTGTAATCTTCTCTTTCAATCTCTTTTGGAATAGGGGAATGTGCTCAAGTGCCTCCCGTAGAGTCAGCTGAATATGGAATCTATCAATCATCTGGTTGCTGAACTCTACCTATTGTGTCTTTTTTGGATTTTCTCTTTTATTCCCCTTCGCCAGGCGGAGTGCTTCGGGGAAGGGGATGGTAGGGGCCTCCTCAGATGGAGGACTAGGAATAGGTTCCTATGCTTGTGAGGGAATGGAATCCATACACTGATCATCATTCAACGCATATGGATCTAAAGTGTAAACAGAAACCTTTCCTTTATTCATTTTATGTTCTTTTTATTACCACATTCCTGAGATACAAAATGTGGCAATATACATGTGGGAGCTCAACAAAAGTGGAAGTGGTGGCTTCAGTACCACCAACGGCATCTAACTTCGCGACATCAGCACCGCGCTCTGGCTCTGCATCAAAAATGGTGGTATCATCACCACCGTCTGCATCTGGTATCACGACGGCCTCACTACCGTCGTCTGGATCTCCATCCTTGGTGGCCTCAGCACCACCGTCATCAACATCATCAGCGGCATCAGCACCGCTACTCTGCTCATCTGGCACTCTGGATTCTTCGTGTTGTTGTCGCTCAGATGAGGTGCCACCGGCGGGTATCCTACCGCTCGTAGTAGTTACAAAATCAACATCACACAAAGAAGACATGTCACTCAAATAATCACTAGGAGAAGCATCCTCTGTAAACTATACCTGCTCGGATTTTCTTTTTAGACTGTTTAGATTAGGTTCGATCTGTGCAGGTATGGAGGCCTTGCCCTTGATGATATCCCTCATTTCCTACCGGAACTCTTCCATTTCCTGTCGGATGGATGCTCAATGTTCAGAAAGCAATCGGACGAGGTCATCTAATGCTGGGTTCTCGAAGGCAGGTGCCTGAGAACCTGAAGTATTCCCTTGCTGGAAATGAGGTTATTGCTGGGAGGAGAAGTGCTCACGAGGTTGGGGGTATGACTGGTGGGGCTGTTGATACTACGCCACTGCTGTCCCTGATAGGCGGGATGAGGACTATGCTGGTACTGTTGCTGGGCATACTGGGGCCGTTGCTGATGTTGGTTGTTCTGCTGTCCTAGAGCGGGAGGCTGCTGCTGGTAGGAGGTGCCACTAGTGGTCCAACGGAATCCGGGGTGATCGCGACGAATCCCGAGCTGTTGTGGGTACCGGTCGTACCAAATCCCATTGACTTACATCAATGGCTCCTGCTCGAAGGATGGTGGAGGTAGAATGACCAGTGGCTGATCAGGCTGATAGACCACCATCTGAGTGTCCTGAGATGGTGGTTGTGATGAGTGATATTGTACCTACGGCACCGGCTCTGCCTGGATGTGGTTGACCTAGCGGTAGGGGGCAGAAGGCTGGGTTGAGATGCTACTGCTGGGATCAGCCCGTGACCTGGGAGGTTGCTGAGTATACGTTTGTGCCTCCTAAATGTACAGAATCTGCGTCTTCAGGTCACTCATGTTCTTGTAATCAGTTCCATCTGATCAAGACTCTGACTCTTCTTCTTCTCGAGGATCTCGAGGCGGTCCAACTTTTCGCTAATTATTCCCATATCAGCTGCGGCGGATTTGGCTTGAGCTGCGGCTGCCGACGGAGTCTGGGGACCAGCCTCGATGCGGGCGATCCTCTGAAATGTTCCTGCTCCTTGGGGGGGCTTCTGCTGCGTGTAGACTTGGGCTTGGGCCATAACTGTTGAGTTCTCTGCCATTCCTTCATAAATGGCCCAGACGTCGTCTTCACCCTTGGAAAAATATGACCCACCACAAGAGGCATTTACAAGCCCCTGCAGCTCTGGTGTCAGCAAACAGAAGAAACTCTGAACCAGATTGGGCTTGGATATATCATGGTGTGGACACCGGTCAATGAACTCTCTGAATCAATCCCAGGCTTCATGGAATTGTTCATTAGGGATCATTGTGAAATGGCTAATCATGGCTCGTGTTGCGTTGGTCCGACCGAGAGGATAATACTTGTTGAGGTAGGCGGTCCGGAGTTGTGCCCAAGTGTCGACGAATTTTCCCAAATGTTTCAGCCAGTAAGCGGCTCTATCAACCAAAAAGAATGGGAAGGCTATCATCTTGATGGTGTCCTCAGTCACCAGCCTGTCATGGATTGTGCTGCAGATCATCTCAAATTCCTGCAGATGGAGGTGTGGTTCTTCGGTCGCCAGCCCATGGAATTTAGGCAGTAGCTGAATAGTGTGGGGGCCGAAGCTCGAAATCTCCATGAACGGGAGAAAGTCGGATCCCTCGATGAGTGAGGGATGCTGCGGGATTGTGCAATTCCCTCATGATTGTCTGTGGCGGTCTCTCAGTGTTAGGATCTCCTCCTTCTGCATCCGGTATGTCTCCTCCACCACCTGTAGCTCTGTTTTCTCTATCAGCTCGCATCTGCGTCAGCTCTTGCATGACGTCACCCATGAAGGCTCCCTGGTCTCTGATCTGTCTCTGCATTGTCTCCAGGGAGGCTAGAAGTGAATTGTTGATGGCAGCTTGGTCATATAGGAAAGGAGGGTGCTTCTACTCATCTGGGTTCTCTCCTCTGTCGGCCATGGCTGGGTTCTCTGAAAAGGCAAAAGAATCCATCTCAGGTGCCGTCAAATGATCTGAGCTCTGTGTTGTACTAAATTCTGAAACTGCTGGACTTATGGAGGAAGAAGGATGGTCGAGGGGGAACAGGGTGGAAGTGAACTCAGGTTCGGAGAGTGGGTCTTGACTCCCCGAAACCGTCCTAGATGAATAGGGAGGAGTGCTGGATAGAGGTGCCGACAGAGACGGCCTAAGAGACCTCCTTCCCATCATCGTAATTATTGAGAGGGGAAAGGTTGAGAAATGAAGAAGAGGGGGGGCAAAATTGTGCACAATTGTGCAGTGTTTTTGATCTTGACCAAAATCCAACTAATCAATCAAACACAATGCAAAGGGTTCACCAACTCAACACGTGAAGCCGTAAGGGATCGGCTATTATCTTTGTAGTTTTTAGATGAATTCAGGCATTTATCTTTGAACGAGTCCTTAGAGCACTACGCCTATAGGAGAGAGAGTACTGCCGGAAGAGTATCCCGTGCTTGTCCTCTTCCTGTGTAACCTGTAGTGTGTACTTTTTGAGTTCCTTGTAACCCTTCCTGGATCCCTACTCAGCCAAAGAAATAGAGAAAGGAAGCCAATAGGCGAAATCGATACTTCGAAACTCGCTCGCAACGGAATCACCCGTGAGCATGTAAGAACCTACTCGGATGTAAGACGATGAGACAGACACCCCCGTGAAGGCATGGCCTAGGCTCGATACTTCGGAAAAGGTCGATGCTCTACACAATAGAGAGTCATAAATGGTGACCAAGCCCTACTTGTCCATGTACGATAGAAGCGCCAATACTTCGGTAATCCAGGCGATACACAAGGCAGCCACAGACTGGGTTTTGGGCTCTAATCCTTACGAAGTCGCTCTCTCACTTGGAAGGAGACCTTCCCATGCAACCAAAATACAAGTGAGGGTATTACTCACCCCAAGCAATGAATCCAATTAACCAATTTTATTTAGATCAAGTTTTCTTCAGCAGTCCCTTTTTAATTTTTTTGGTGTTATCACTTGTTTTGAGTCAATTCAATACAAGTGCCTAACATTTTTGTATTTTCTTGATTCCTATTTGTTCCAAAAACAGAGGGAGAAGAGTCGGAAAAGCCAATGCAAGTGGCACTAAGATGGAAATCTCACCTTAGTGCCTAAATGATGGATGCTAAGATAGAAGACTTACAGTGATTCCCAGCTCTCTCCATGCGGGATGTAAAACATGAATTTTTAAACCTATGCTATATGCCGATATGCACACGGAAATCGTCCTAAGCAGGCAATTGCGAGCGTGAAGCACCACAAGTCGGTTATCGATCTTCAATCCAGGAGTCTGGTCTAGGCTCACCCCTCCTCTTCTCGACACATCGAGTTCAGGAGCAACGCTTGACAGGGTGGGCTCGCGGCACGTAGCTTGAAAATGATGAGGCGACTGTTTAATTTAAACTAAGTCTAAAACGTACTATAGGTACGCGCAATGGTTATTAGGGTGTTTGGACCTAATTGACTCGATCAAGCAAGCCTAAAAGCTAAGGCCTCATTCCACAAAAGAAAAGAAAAATAAAACAAAATCGGAAATTGACAGCGAGGAAAACGCGATGAAAACCGCGGTGAGCCCCCAAGTGAACAATCACATGGAAATTAGGCCCGAGTGTCCGAAGTGTCCAAGTACTTGTATTATTACAAATTAATAATGGTCTCTCTCTCACAAAAATAAACTACTAACTATCTATCTCTCAAATCTCCTATCCTCTCCTGCCAGCTAGGGTAGAATAGCCTGCTCCTCCTCTCTAGGCTGCTCAGGATCCCCTAGGTGATCCTCCTCGGTCGGCGGTCCCTTGCAAGAAGACAAGCAAGAAAGTGGTCAGATAGCTCAACAATAGATATCAAAAATGAGAGATCAAATAAAGCAATGGTATAAACAAATAATCACAATCGCAATCAAACAAAGATCTAAACACTGTTGCTCCCCGACAATGGCGCCATTTGATAACTAGGGAAATCCGAGGGTCGTATTGATCCACAAGGCGGATCAACAATCGGTGTATGGACCGCTCAAAAATCCCTAATTAGTCAACAATGAACCCACAATAATGATAAAACAATGTAAAGCAAGATGTGGAGTCAAATCTATTATAACTCTACAAATAGGTGTATAGTGTGTAAGTATGTAGAGTGTCGAACTCAGGGAGCACACAGGATAGATCAAGCAAAATGCTAAAAATGTGAGTGTGATTAAGTGTCTACAAGTATGCAAATTTTTTGTGGGTTTTTAATTTTATATTTTTTTATTTAATTTTTAATTTTGTATTTTTTATTTTGATTTTTAATTCACTGATTTTATATTTTCTTTTTATATATTATATTTTTTTATATTTTCTTTTTCAATAACAGAATATATATATAATATAAGAGAGAAAGATGAGGTATTTATAAAATGAGGAAAAATGCTCAAAAATAAGGAAAATAAATGTTTTGGTCTTTTTATATTTTTAAGATGTTTTTGTGATTTTTGGATATTTTTCTAAATGTTTTTGGTATTTTTAAAAGTCAAAATACCATAAAACAGTGAACTTAGTTAGCAGCCAAAATTAAAATGAGGATAAAATTAGCAAATAGTATCCAAAATTCCTCAAGATAATTTTAAAATAAAGGTAATACAATAATGAAAGAAACCGAGTTTATATTTTTAGAATTTTTCTAGAATTTTTTAGATTTTTATGAAGTTTTTAGGGGTTTTCTAATTTTTTAGGGTTCTTGTTTTGAGATTTTTAATGATTTTTGGACTGACACTAAAAGATGACAAAACACAAAATATAATTTTTTGGAATTTTTCAAAACGTTTTTATAATTTTTATGGATTTTCTAATGCAAGCAGTGCTGAAAATGCATGTTTTTTATTTTTAATAAATATGAAAATGCAATAAAAATGTAATGCAAAAATATGGCGTGAATGAGCAAGCAAAGAGGAGCTTAAATTTATTTTTGTGGATTTTTATCAATTTATAGATGTATGAAATAAATAGATACAACATCAAGAAACTACACTACAGGCAAGAGCATAAGTGCAAATAAGCAAAAATCCAGGGGCCAAAGTACAATTTTCATGCCAAATATATAACTAATGAATAAAGTTCCAGGATTTAATACAAATACTCAAACCCGGAGGGGGTTCGCTACAAAATCACCACGCCCACGCGTTAAACACGTGACCTGGCAGGGGTATAGATGCAATATTACAAAACTCCAAGGGTCAAAGTGTAATTAGTCCAAAAATATTACACTTAATATCAAAGTTCTTGGATTCTATCAAAATAAGCAAACCCTGGGGGGTTCCCTCGCAAAATGCCCTTCACCTCACGTGTACAAGCACGTGAGGTGACGTGGTGAGGGACCTAGTTGCAATAATCGAAGGTTCTGGGGGCTAAGTTGCAAATATTACAAAACTTTAACACAACCGAGGAAAGATTAGGTATCTAATAGTAAATACAAAAATGCGGGGGGTGTCGGATGCGAAATACCCCTCGCTGTGCGCGGACGGACAGTGGGATCCTTCCCACTTAACACGTGTCGGGCTCCAGTGGAGCGATGATGCTTCGACCTCAACGGCTGGGATTAGATGATCCCTGGGCAATAGGATGGTTGGAAGCGGAAGAGATCCAACGGTGGCTGCTTGATCTGGAGGCGCAGCCCGATCTAACGGTGGACAGGCAAGAAGGACGAACGGGGAAGAACGTCGGCGAGGCAAACTTCCCCGAGCTCGATCTCGGTGCTGCGGCGATCTTTGGGCTTCAAAATGGAGTTGCCGCCTCCTAGGAGCTTCCTCGAGGTGCTAGCGGGTCCAAAATACCTCGGCGACGGCCGAGGTTCGCTGGAGACACTGGCGGAGCTGGTGGAGTTTCGTGGCCTCTGGAGAAGGTCAAAATGACCCCCAGGTGATAGTTAAGGTCCGAGTACGTGCAAGAAAGGGTGAGAGAGTCCAGGGCAAAATGCTTGGACTCTGCGGAGGCTAAATGGACGCAAATACGGCGGTGTAAGGTGGTAGTCGTAGGTGCGCTCCGGCGTGGGTGCGCGTGAGGGTGATTTGATCGATGAATCACGAACTTTCGAGAGGGGAAATGATCCTAAGACTAAGGCAAAGAAAATAAAAAAGAAATGAAGGAGAAAAGAGGCTGCCTCGATGGTCGGAGCTAGAGGGAGTAGATACGTCAACGCCAGCGAAGGCAGAGGTGGTGGAGCCTCCTCGAGCTTCGCTCGACCCGCCTGAGACACGCTGAAGGGAGCCGTTACCTCCCTTGATCGATTAGGCACCAAAAGGGGAGCGTAGATTGGGATTGAGGGGTTCAAAATTTGAATGGAAGAGGAGGGTGCACTATAATGGGTTTGACCATGTGGTTCTGGTGCTCCAAAGATCAAGAGAGATCGACGCAATCGCCAGCTCTCAACCCTAGGAAAGCTAAGGGCATGCAAGATGGATAATCGAGGAACAAAAGTCCTTTAGGGCTTAGCACGAATAGATGCGTGTGTTGACCTCAAAAAAATCGAGAAATAGGGGGTGCAACGAGGTCTGACAAGGCGCACAGAGGGGAGGATGCCTAGTTGACCGGGGTCAACTAGGGTTTGCGCCTGGTTGGTCTACGTGGACCAACCAGGAAAAACCCCTGAAAAATGTTTTGTAAATTCGATTAAAAATAGGAAATGAATTAATTAATTTTTTATTATTAAATCAAAATGTTTATTATTTTATGAGGTATTTTATTATGATTTTTAATCATTTTTAGGAGGTGTAAAACTAAGAGTTGCCTTTTATAGGCTATATAGGTATATACAACTATATACTTTAATATTTTATTTTTAGTTAGTTTATTTAATTTATGTAGTTTTTTTTATTATTTTATAAATTTATAAAGTATTTTTATACACTTAAATATATTTTTATTTTATTTTTCTGATATGTTTTGTACACTTAATAAAATATATGTATGAATTATATAGATATGTGTATTGTTGTTATATCAAGGTGTAATATAGACAAGTACTTTATTTTTGTGTTTTATGTGTGTTTTATTCTGATTTTAATGTACACATATATTATAAATAATATTTACAAGATTATAAAAATATGAAATTATAAAAACAATGAATAAATAATAAAATGAATATTTTAATCGGTACAAGTATACAATTGGGGTCCAAAACGCAACTTTCAAACCGTAACTCCGAAAAATACGAAACCACCTTCATTAAATAGTTTATTTTACACTATATACAATTAAAGGTGAGTTTGGCACATTTCAAGTTTTTATTTACAAGATACAGGTCTGGGAAGTTGGGGTTTCGGAAAATTATTCAGATCATAACTTTTTATCTGTATATTATTTTTGTTTGAAATCAATTTTATATTTTTCTATATTTAATTATCTACAACTTTCATGTTCAAAGTTTATTTATTTGAAGTATAAAAAGAGGAACCAAAAATAGGTCCCAAAATGAATAAAGAATGAATTAAAAACAAAGGTATTTTTATTGTATTTTGGCCCTTATCTCACCCTACTTTATTCCTTGTCGACCTATTCATCGAGATGCCTAGGTCTCGGGGTTTCGGTCATAAAATATTTACAATATTATTCTTTTTCTTTTCTTTTATTTATTCTATAATGTTGGCTTTAATTACAGTATTTTACACGCTATTTACATGCACATGCATTAATGCTAAGATACATAAATTAGCGTTATTTACACGCATTTGCTAGGGTTTTTGATGGCAAAATGATAGAATAAAGATGATGAAATGTGGATTCATCATCCCCCTATACTTTACCTTTGCTAGTCCCTAACAAACACTTATGCAATAAGTGCAGAAAGAAAAAGAAAGAAAAGAAAAAGAAGAAAGATGGATTAAGTTTAATTATCAAACTTGTCTTCACAAAATCAAAGTTTGGAGCTTAAGTTAGACCTTTGGAATTTTAATGCGGGCGAAACCTTAATGAGAACCAGATTTTAAATCCAACAGCCTTCGAGAATCCCAAAACTCTGCTCAAGTTTCTTCAATAGCCAGGTCAGAATAATTTCAACTCATACGCAAACCCTTATGACTATGAATCTGACTCGTACAGTGTAAGTGATAGTGGCTCTCCCCAACTGAAATGATAAAGAGACTGACTTCTCCAATATGACAACCCAATGATTCCCCAATCCAACAACTCATTCCTCAAGGAGCAGGGTATTCTCTTCTAAGTTCAAGTGGCAACCATCCCAAGAGGAGGGGGTGAAGAGAAGAATGGACGGTAGCCAGTGTAGCTACCTATCCTAGGATGCAAGACCAGTGTAGTCAAGACATCCAGCTGCAGGCTCACATGATTTGACTTTGAAGCTCGAGCTTTCTTATTTGACTATACACATATGTACACTCCGGCAGGCATTTTTATTTTTGTACAGGCATGTCCACTTTTTTGGAGTTTTTGCTTTTTGCATTTTTTTTGAAATACCATATACAACAACATTTACATAGGGAGTTTTTCCTCTTGAGCCAGTAGACTATCCCTCTTTTGAAGCTTTATTGCAACCCAGGATCTCCTATCCTCGAAACTCATCATCACTGGACGGGTTGGGGTGCACTTCCCTCCCTAGAGAAGGACAAGTGTTTCCACCTGTGTGCGTCTCATACCGGCAAATCCAACCCCCTCACCACTCCAACTGAGTTGGGCCATGTGAAAGGTGCAGGTATCCAAGTTAGGTCATTATCAACAAGAGTCGTGCGTGTGCTCTGAAATACTCTACTTAGGCAGTCAAGAATCCATTGAACCAAGTCTCGTGATCCTCAAAGAATTAAGTCAACTAGACCTGAAGTACCTCAATTCCAGCTCCTATAAGGTTCATGTTAATTAGGTAGATTTAAGGTCCAGCCAAGCTCCAATCTTCGGATTTTAAGACTTGTTCAACTATAAAACTCAATCCGAAAAACGTGAATGCCATGCAAATGCTATGCAGAGAATATTTTTGTGATGCAATTTTCAAAGATTTTGAACTTTTTATGGGGTTTTGAAAAGATGATGCATATGCATATTTTTTTAGATTTTTCAAAAAGATTTTTAAAATGTTTTTGGATTTTAATTTTTCAAATGTTTTTTGGGATTTTTGAAAAGAAAAGATTTTGGCTAAAAACTAGGTTAAAAATATTTACACGGGAGTGCTTCTTATATATACAAGAAGTGAATTTTAAGAATTTATAGGGTAGGTGGTCAATTTTATAAGTATATATATAGTGAATTTTAGGTGAGATGTGAGTATTCCTCAAATTTATTTGAAAAAGGTTTTTCAAACAATTTTGAAAACTATAGTCCAAACTAATTTTTACAAAAAGCTTTTACAAGCATGTACACACATTTGAAAATCATTTTGCAACGGTTTTCCAAACAGTATATATAGATTTTTCATACATTTTTGCAACCATTTTTCAAACCATTTGCAAATCATTTTTCAAACATTTTATTTCACACAAAGAAAATAATTTTACTGTCAAAATATTTTTACAAAGGTTGAAAACATGTAACAAAACGTTTTCCAAATAGTTTTCAAAAGATTTTTCACAAAGATTTTCAAACTATTTTTCAAACATTTTGCAAAAAATATTTTCATCTGATTTATTAATCAGTAAATACACAAAGAATTTGTGGAATAACCACATCTTTTTATTAAGGTTTTTAATGAATTTTAGTAATATAATTAGCCATATTTATTAGTAAAAATATGAAACTACGAGTTATGGCTAAAGTATATACGTAGTATATACGACCCCCCTACACTTAGCTTGAGCTATGTCCTCATAGATCGGAGAGAAAAGAGAAGACATAACTCGCACTGAGTATAGAAAAGTCTAAAGAATAAATAAATAAGAGATGAATTAAATGAATGAATGAGAAGTTGACCGCCCCCCCTATACTTAGGATCAAATAATCCTAAGTATAGCAGACTGTACACAAAGCAGGGAGGGTCAAGGGTAGGAATGAACAGATCGTACTCGGACTGTCTCCCCCTATACTTATGGTAAGATATAACTAAGTATAGAAAAGAAGAGGAGACAATGGAGAGGATCAGAGAATAGAACAACTCGGGGTGCACACCCCCATACTTAGGACAAAGTACGTCCTAAGTAGAGGATACTGTCTACAAGCGGCGACACATTTTTGATACATAAAGAAGATAGAAGAGGAAAAGAAGAAAAGAAGAAAAGAAGAAAAGATATCAGCAGATGGATATATACAGCGGAAGATGGAAGTGATAACCATGTACGAGATGCAAATGATCCGAGTCAAAGAACACATCTCATACCAGAAGGATGGGGGCAACGTCAACGGTGGGCAGATCATGGTCTATAAATAGCTTCAGACGCTGACTGTTGACACGAAATGTAGAGGAAGATGATGGCTCGGATATGTCAATGCTACCATTGTCATGTACCTTCCTGACCACATACGGGTCTTTCCACTTACTCTGTAATTTCCCTGGAAATAACTTCATCTTGGAATCAAACAACCATACACGCTGATCGGGCTCAAATTGTTTATGGCTGATATGAGAATCATGCCATGTCTTCACTTTTTCCTTGTACTGTAGGCTGCTAGAAAAGGCTATATCTCTCAACTCCTCCAGGGCTGCCAACTCTGCTTTCCTCTGTTCTCCTATACTCTCGGGATCTAACAGTAACTCGGTAACTGCCCATAATAACTTATGCTTGATTTCCACTGGCAGATGGCATGGCTTGCCATAGACGAGACGAAAGGGAGATGTCCCTAATGGATTCTTGAAGGAAGTCCGATAGGCCCATAAGACCGAGTCCAAAAACTATGACCAATCCTTTCGGTCTGGGCAGACAACCTTCTGTAAGATAGTCTTGATCTCCCTGTTCGATACTTCGGCAAGACCATTAGTCTGAGGGTGATATGGTATGGCAACACGATGGTCAATGCCGAACTCGTCTGCAAGGGCCCTAACTTTGTCATTAAGAAATGAGACCCCACGTATGAAATCAGAACTCTAGGCACCCCGAACCATGAAATAATATTTTTCCTCAGAAAGCGACATACGGTATTAGCATCTGCGGCTCGGGCGGGGATGGCCTCAACCCATCGGCTGACATAATCTACAACAAGCAAAATATGCTCGAATCCCTGACTCTTACGAAATGGTCCCATGAAATCAATTCCCCATGCATCAAAAACCTCACAGAAGTGAATGGGCTGCATGGGCATCATGTCTCTCTGGCCGCAAGTACCCATCTTCTGACAGTCAGTACATCTCTTCATGAACTCGTCTAAATCCTTGAAGAGGTTAGGCCACCAAAGGCCGGATTGGAGCACCTTTTGTGTTGTCCGTCTCCCAGAATGATGTCCTCCTGCCTCAAGCTTGTGGCAGTATGTGAGGACGCTATTCTGCTCTTCTTGAGGAATGCACCTTCTCCAGATGCTATCCCCTCCTTCGTGATAAAGGACGGGATCCTCCCAATGGTAAAACTTGGCCTACGCTAGGAAGGTCTCAAGTTTCTGCCTAGGCCAACCCTGTAGAACCATCTTGACGACAAGATAGTTCACAATGTCGGTGTACCATGGGAGTGAGGCGATAGCCAATATCGCCTTGTCTGGAAATGTCTCTGTGATAGGTGCGCTGGGCTCAGATTCCTCAAGGTTCTCTAAGCGGGAGAGATGATCCGCACCACATTCTTAACTCCAGGCTTGTCCTTAATCTCGATATCAAATTCCTGGAGCAGAAGGATACATCTGGTAAGGCGAGCTTTCGCATCCTTCTTGGCCATGAGGTACCGGATGGTAGTGTGATCTGTGTAGATAGTCACTCTAGATCCGAGAATATACGATCAATACTTATCCAAAGCAAAGACTACAGCCAGCATCTCCTTCTCTGTCACAGTGTAATTCCACTGAGCGGCATCTAAAGTCCGGCTGGCGTAGTGAATGGCATACGGCATTCCATCCCTCCTCTGTCCTAGCACAGCCCCTACGGCAAAATCAGAAGCGTCCGTCATGATCTCGAATGGGAGAGACCAATCGGGTGGCTGAAGGTCAGGAGCCGTGATAACCATGTTCTTGAGAGTCTCAAAAGACGTAAGACACTTATCATCTACAATGAACTCGGTGTCTTTCGTCAGCAAATCAGTAAGCGGTCGGCCAATTCGACTAAAGTCATGAATAAACTGTCGGTAGAAACCAACATGCCCCAGAAAAGACCGCAATTGACGCAGATTGGATGGTGGATTGAGTTTTCTAATGATATCTACCTTGGCCGGATCAACCTCCATGCCCCCGTCGGAGATGATATGACCAAGGACCGTCCCTTGAGTCACCATGAAGTGACTCTTCTCCCAAGACTAGACAAGATTGACCTCAATGCAGCACTAAAGTACACGGTCTAGGCAGTCACGACAAGCATCAAACCCATCACCATAGACCGAGAAGTCATCCTTGAATACCTCTAAGAAATCACCCACCATGTCTGAGAAAATGGACAACATGCACCTTTGGAATGTCGCGGGGGCGTTACATAGACCAAAGGGCATCCGTCTGAAAGCATAAGTCCCAAACGGACAGGTGAATGTCATTTTCTCCTGGTCTTCAGGCGTAATGGCCACTTGATTATATCCGGAGTACCCGTCAAGAAAGCAGTAATGACTCTTCCCAACTAGCCTCTTGATAATCTGATCAATGAATGGCAGTGGGAAATGATCCTTCTTGGTGGCATGATTCAATCGTCTGTAGTCCACACAGACTCTCCAGGAAGTTTGTACCCGGGTAGCTATCTCCTCTCCAGACTCATTCACAACTGTAGTGATGCCCGTCTTCTTGGGCACCACATGTAATGGACTAACCCACTTGGAGTCGGAGATGGGGTAGATAAAATCGGCGTTCCACCACCTTGATATTTCTTTCATGACCACATCTCGAAGATTCGGGTTTAGCCGTTGCTGGAACTCACACGAACGCCTAGCGTCCTCCTTAAGAAAGATGTGGTGGGAGCACAGAGCCAGACTAATCACCTGGAGATCAGCTATACCCCATCATATCGCCTTGCGGTTTCTTTCAAGAACCTCCATCAGACGAGATTCTTGTTCCCCAGTCAAACCTGTTGAGATAATGACTGGGTGCATATCTGGCTCACCCGCAAGGAATCTATACTTCAACAACTGCGGTAAGGGTTTCAACTTTGGACAACTGGGAGGTGGCAGATCTGGCTTCTGATATGTCTGTGTAAAGGCTACCAGGTCTGCATGAGAGAACTCTCGCTGCGCATGAGACTCTGACAAAGGGAACCATGTTGAATCATCAATAAACTATACTGGCTCGCACTCTGTCATGGTTGTCGGCTCAGAAGGAAACAGACACGGCAAATAATCATCAAAATCATCTCAATCGATGTCTGAATCTGAGGGATTAGAACTCGAAGAACATGAATGGAATTCTGTTGTACCACTCGTCACAGAACTGTCAGCCTCAAAGGTATCCTTGTCCAGGGGTGTGCTCTCTAGGCTCTCAAGTTCCATCAACTATAAATATAGTGAATCTGTAGGCAAGGCGAGGGTCTGTGCTACCGGATCTGTCCAAATAGATTCATCATCTGTCATCACAAAATCACACTCCTGGTGGATGTCTTGCTCGGTCTCCGTCATCTGCTTAATATCACTGGACTGCTCTGAGCAGGCTAATTCTCTCGCTTTGGTCTCGATGATCGTCTCTATTTGTATTCTCTCGCCCTCTAAGCGAAAGCACACTGTTCCATTATCATGATCGGTCACCGCCTTGGCTGTGGCCAAGAATGGGTGTCCAAGTATGATAGGGGCATCTGTTACCGACTCAGGGATCTCCATGTCAAGCACAACAAAGTCCACGGGGAATTTCAGGCCCTGAATGGTAACGACCACGTCTCTCAACAACCCCTTCGGCCTCTTAGTCGACCTATCAGCAAACTGAAGGATTGTCCTGCTCCGAAGAAGAGGACCAAACTCGAATTGGTCGAGTAAGGCTGTCGGAAGGAGGTTGATCGAAGATCCGCTGTCTAATAGAGTACGATCGAACCGCTGCTCCTGAATCTCGCATCTGACATAGGGAGCTCCTGCATCAGGTCTCTTGGCTGGCATTCGGTTCTGAATGGTGCAACAAGTGTCATGGGTGAGCACATGGATTTGATCTCTGTGGTTCCTCTTCTTCCTGCGGACTGTAGTCTTCTCTTTCAAGCTCTTTTGGAAGAGGGGAATGTGCTCAAGTGCCTCCCATAGAGTCAGCTGAATATGGAATCTATCAATCATCTGGTTGCTGAACTCTACATGTTGTGTCTTTTTTGGATTTTCTCTTTTATTCCCCTTCGCCAGGCGGAGTGCTTCGAGGAAAGGGATGGTAAGGGCATGCTCAGATGGAGGACTAGGAATAGGTTCATGTGCCTGTGAGGGAATGGAATCCATACACTGATCATCATTCAACACATATGGATCTGAAGTGTAAACAGAAACCTTTACTTTATTCATTTTTTGTTCTTTTTGTTACCACAATCCTGAGATACAAAAGGTGGCAACACTACATGTGGGAGCTCAAAAAAAGTGGAAGTGGTGGCTTCAGTACCACGAACGACATCTGACTTTGCGGCATTAGCACCGCGCTCTGGCTCTGCATCAAAAATGGTGGTATCAGCACCACCATCTGCATCTGGTATCATGACGGCCTCAGAATCGTCGTCTAGATCTCCATCCTTGGTGGCCTCAGCACCACCGTCATCAACATCATTAGCGGCATTAGCACCGCTACTCTGCTCAACTGGCGCTCTAGATTCTTCGTATTGTTGTCGCTCAGATGAGGCGCCGCCGGCGGGTATCCTACCGCTCCTAGTAGTCACAAAATCAGCATCACACAAAGAAGACATGTCACTCAAATAATCACTAGGAGAAGCATCCTCTGTAAATTGTACCTGCTCAGATTTTCTTTTTAGACTGTTTGGATTAGGTTCGATCTGTGCAGGTATGGCAGCCTTGCCCTTGATGATATCCCTCATTTCCTGCCGGAACTCATCCATTTCCTGCCGGATGGATGCTCGATGTTCAGAAAACAATCGGGCGAGGTCATCTAGTGATGGGTTCTCGAAGGTATGTGCCTGAGAACCGGAAGTATTCCCTTGCTGGAAATGAGGCTGCTGGGAGGAGAAATGCTCACGAGGTTGGGGGTATGACTGGTGGGGCTGCTGACGCTGCCGCCACTGTTGTCCCGGATAGGAGGGACGAGGACTATGCTGGTACTGCTGTTGGGCATACTAGGGCTACTGCTGTTGTTGTCTGTTCTGCTGTCCTGGAGCGGGAGGCTGCTGCTGGGAGGAGATGCCACCAGTGGTCCAATAGAATCAGGGGTGATCACGACGAATCTCGGACTGTTGTGGGTACCGGTCTTACCAAATCTCATTGACTTCCATCAATGGCTCCTGCTCGAAGGATGGTGGAGGTAGAAAGATCAGTGGCTGATCAGTCTGATAGACCACCATCTGAGTGTCTTGATATGGTGGCTGCTATGGGTGATACTGTAGCTGCGGCACCGGCTCTGTCTGGATGTGGTTGACCTGGCGGTAGGGGCAGAAGGCTGGTTGAGCTGCTACTACTGGGATCAGCCCGTGACCTGGGAGGTTGCTGAGTATACGTTTGTGCCTCCTGAATGCAGAGAATCTGCGTCTTCAGGTCACTCATGTTCTTTGTAATCAGTTCCATCTGGGCAAGACTCTGACTCTGCTTCTTCTTGAGGATCTCGAGGCGGTCCAACTTTTTGCTAATTATGCCCATATCGGCTGCGGCAGATTCGGCTTGAGCTGCGGCTGCCGACGGAGTGTGGGGATCATCCTCGATGCGGGCGATCCTCTAAAATGTTCTTTCTCCTTAGGGGGGCTTCTGCTGCCTGTAGACTCGGGCTTGGGCCATAACTGTTGAGTTCTCTTCCATTCCTTCATAAATGGCCCTAACGTTGTCTTCACCCTTGGAAAAATATGACCCACCACAATAGGCATTTACATGCCCCTGCAGCTCTGGTGTCAGCCCACAGACGAAACTCTGAACCAGATTGGGATTTGATATATCATGATGTGGACAACGGTCAATGAGCTCTCTGAATCGATCCCAGGCTTCATGGAATTGTTCATTAGGGATCGTTGTGAAATTGCTAATCATGGCTCATGATGCGTTGGTCCAGCCGAGAGGACAATACTTGTTGAGGTATGCGGTCCGGAGTTGTGTCCAAGTGTCGACGAATTTTCCCAAATGTTTCAGCCAGTAAGCGGCTCTATCAACCAAAGAGAATGGGAAGGCTATCATCTTGATGGTGTCCTTAGTCACCAGCCTGCCATGGATTGTGCTGCAGATCATTTTAAATTCCTGCAGATGGAGCTGTGGTTCTTCGGTTGCCAGCCCATGGAATTTAGGCAGTAGCTGAATAGCGTGGGGCCGAAGCTCGAAATCTCCATGAACGGGAGGAAGTCGAATCATCGATGAGTGAGGGATGTTGCGGGATTGTGCAATTCCCTCATGATTATCTATGGTGGTCTCTCAGCGTTAGGATCTCCTCCTTCTGCATCTGGTATGTCTCCTCCACCACCTGCAGCTCTGTTTTCTTTATCAGATGGCATCTGCGTCAGCTCTCGCATGACGTCACCCATGAAGGCTCCCTGGTTTCTGATATGTCTTTGCATTGTCTCCGGGGAGGCTAGAAGTGAATTGTTGATGGCAGCTTGGTCATATAGGAAAGGAGGGTTCTCCTACTAATCTGGGTGCTCTCCTCTATAGGCCATGGCTGGGTTCTCTAAAAAGGCAAAAGAACCCATCTCAGGTGCCGTCAAATGATCTGAGCTCTGTGTTGTACTAAATTCTGAAACTGTTGGACTGATGGAGGAAGAACGGTGGTCGAGGGGGAACAGGGAGGAAGTGAACTCAGGTTCGGAGAGTGGGTCTTGACTCCCTGAAACCGTCCTAGATGAATATGGAGGAGTGCTGGATAGCGGTGCCGATAGAGACGGCCTAAGAGACCTCCCTCCCATCATCGTGATTATTGAGAGGAGAAAGGTTGAGAAATGAAGAAGAGGGGGGAATTGTGCACAATTGTGCAGTGTTTTTGATCTTGACCTAAATCCAACTAATCAATCGAACACAATACAAAGGGTTGACCAACTCAACACGTGAATCCGTAAGGGATCGACTATTATCTTTGTAGATTTTAGATGAATTCAGGCATTTATCTTTGAACGAGTCCTTAGAGCGCTATGCCTATAGGAGAGAGAGTATTGCCGGAAGAGTATCCTGTACTTGTCCTCCTCCTGTGTAACATGTAGTCTGCACTTTTTGAGGTCCATGTAACCCTTCCTGGATCCCTACTCAGCCAAAGAAATAGAGAAAGGAAGCCAATAGGCGAAACCGATACTTTGGAACTCGCTCACGACGGAATCACCCGTGAGCGTGCAAGAACCTACTCGGGCGCAAGACGATGAGACAGACACCCCCGTGAAGGCGTGGCCTAGGCTCGATACTTCGGACAAGGTCGATGCTCTACACAATAGAGAGTCATCAATGGTGACCAAGCCCTACTCGTCCATGTACGATAAAAGCGCCAATACTTCGGTAATCCAGGCGATACACAATGCAGCCACAGACTGGATTTTGGGCTCTAATCCTTACGAAGCCGCTCTCACTTGGAAGGAGACCTTCCCATGCAACCTGAATACAAGTGAGGGTATTACTCACCTTAAGCAATGAATCCAACTAACCAATCTTATTTAGATCAAATTTTCTTTAGCAGTCCCTTTTTTATTTTTTTTGGTTTTATCAATTATTTTGAGTCAATTCAATACAAGCGCCTAACGTTTTTGTATTTTCTTGATTCCTATTTGTTCCAAAAACAGAGGGAGAAGAGTCGAAAAAGCCAATGCAAGTGGCACTAAGATGGAAATCTCACCTTAGTACCTAAATGATGGATGCTAAGATAGAAGACTTGCAGTGATTCCCAGCTCTCTCCATGCGGGATGCAAAACAGGAATTTTTAAACCTATGCTATATGTCGATATGCACATGGAAAACGTCCTAAGCAGGCAATTGCTAGCGTGAAGCACCACAAGTCGGTTATCGATCTTCAATCCAGGAGTCCGATCTAGGCTCACCCCTCCTCTTCTCGATACATCGAGTTCAGGAGCAGCGCTTGATAGGGTGGGCTCGCGGCATGTAGGCTTGAAGATGATGAGGCAACTGTTTAATTTAAACTAAGTCCAAAACGCACTATAGGTACATGCAATGGTTATTAGGTTGTTTGTTTGGACCTAATTTACTCGATCAAGCAAGCCTGAAAGCTAAGGGATCATTCCACAAAAGAAAGGAAAAATAAAATAAAACTTGAAAATGACAGCGGGGAAACGCGATCAAAACCGCGGTAAGCCCCCAAGTGAACAATCACTTGGAAATTAGGCCCGAGTGATTGAAGTGTCGAAGTACATGTATTATTACAAATTAACAATGGTCTCTCTCTCACAAAAATAAACTTCTAACTAACTAACTATCTCTCAAATCTCCTATTCTCTCTTGCCGGCTAGGGTAGAATAGCCGACTCCTCCTCCCAAGGCTGCTCAGGATCCCCTAGGAGATCCTCCTCGGTCGGCGGTCCCTCGCAAGAAGACAAGAAAGAAAGTGGTCAGATAGCTCAACAATAGATATAAAAAATGAGAGATCAAATAAAGCAATGGTATAAACAAATAATCACAATCACAATCAAACAAAGATCTAAACACTGCTGCTCCCCGCCAACGGCGCCATTTGATAACTAGGGAAATCCGAGGGTCGAATTGATCCACAAGGCGGATCAACAGTCGGTGTATGGACCGCTCAAAAATCCCTAATTAGTCAACAATAAACCCACAATAATGATAAAACAATGTAAAGCAAGATGTGGAGTCAAATCTATTATAACTCTACAAATAGGTGTATAGTGTGTAAGTATGTAGAGTGTCGAACTCAGGGAGCACACAGGATAGATCAGGCAAAATGCTAAAAATGTGAGTGTGATTAAGTGTCTACAAGTATGCAAATTTTTTGTGGGTTTTTAATTTTATATTTTTTTTATTTAATTTTTGATTTTATGTTTTTGTATTTTGATTTTTAATTTACTAATTTTATCTTTTCTTTTTATATAGTATATTTTTTTAAATTTTCTTTTTCAATAACAGAATATATATACAATATAAGAGATAAAGATGAGGTATTTATAAAAATGAGGAAAAAATGCTGAAAAATCAGGAAAATAAATGTTTTTGGTCTTTTTATATTTTTCAGATTTTTTTATTTTTGGATATTTTTCTAAATGTTTTTGGTTTTTTAAAAGTCAAAATACAAGAAAACAGTGAACTTAGCTACTGGTTGAAATTAAGTTGAGGATAATTATTAGTAAACAGTATCCAAAATTCCTCAAATTAAATTTAAAATAAATGTAATACAATAAGGAAACTACAGAAACTGAGTTTATATTTTTAGGATTTTCTAGATTTTTTTTAGTTTTTTTATGAAGTTTTTAGGGGTTTTCTAATTTTTTAGGGTTTTTGTTTTGAGATTTTCAATGATTTTTGGATTGACACTAAAAGATGACAAAACACACAAAATACATTTTTTTGGGAATTTTTCAAAACTTTTTTATTATTTTTATGGATTTTCTAATGCAAACAGTGTTGAAAATGCATGTTTTTTATTTTTAATAAATATGAAAATGCAATAAAAATGTTATACAAAAATATGGCGTAAATGAGCAAGAAATTGATTTTTGTGGATTTTTTTTAGCAATTTATAGATGCATGAAATAAATAGATACAACATCAAGAAACTACACTATTAGCAAGGGCATAAGTACAAATAAGAAAAGATCCAGTGGTCAAAGCGCAATTTTCACGCCAAATATATACTTAATGAATAAAGTTCCTGGATTGAATACAAATACCCAACCCGGAGGGGGTTCGCTGCAAAAATACTAAGCCCACGCGTATAAACACGTGACCTGACAGGGGTATATATGCAATATTACAAAACTCCAGGGGTCAAAGTGCAATTAGTCCAAAAATATTACACTTAATATCAAAGTTCTTGTATTTTATCAAAATAAGCAAACCCTGGGGGGTTCCCTCGCAAAATGCCCTTCACCTCACGTGCACAGGAACGTGAGGTGACGTGGCGAGGGACCTAGTTGCAATAATCGAAGGTTCTGGGGGCTAAGTTGCAAATATTACAAAACTTTAACACAACCGAAGAAAGATTAGGTATCTACTAGTAAATACAAAAATGCAGGGGGTGTCGGATGCAAAATACCCCGCGTTACGCGCGGACGGACGGTGGGATCCTTCCCACATAACACGTGCCGGGCTCCAGTGGAGAGATGACGCTTCGACCTCAACGGTTGGGATTAGATGATCCTTCGGCAATCGGACGGCTGGAAGCGGAAGAGATACAATGGTGGCTGCTTGATCTGGAGGCGCAACCGGAGCTAACGGTGGACGGGCAAGGAGGACGAACGGGGAAGAACGCCGGCGAGGCAAACTTACCCGAGCTCGATCTCGGTGCTGCGGCGATCATTGGGCTTCAAAATGGAGCTACGGCCTCCTGGGAGCTTCCTCGAGGTGCTGGCGGGTCCAAAATACCTCGCTGACGGCTAAGGTTCGTTGGAGACACTAGCAGAGCTGGTGGAGCTTCGTGGCCTCCGGCGAAGGTCAAAATGACCCCCGGGTGATAGTTAAGGTCCGAGTACCTGCAAGAAAGGGTGAGAGAGTCCAGGGCAAAATGCTTGAACTATGCGGAGGCTAAATGGTGGCGAATACGATGGTGTACGGTGGTAGCCGGAGGTGCACTCTAGCGAGGGTGCGCGTGAGGGTGATTCGATCGATGAAGCGTGAAATTTCGATAGGGGAAATGATCCTAAGACTAAGGCAAAGAAAATGCAAAAGAAATGAAGGAGAAAAGAGGTTGCCTCGATGGCCGGAGCCAGAGGGAGTAGATACCTCAACGCCGGCGAAGGCGGAGGTGGTGGAGCCTCCTCGAGCTTCGCTCGACCTGCCTGACGCACGCTGAAGGGAGCTGTCACCTCCCTTGATCGATTAGGCACCAAAAGGGGAGAGTAGCTTGGGATTGAGGGGTTCAAAATTTGAATGGAAGAGGAGGGTGCACTATAAAGGGTTTAACCATGTGGTTCAGGTGCTCCAAAGACCAAGAGAGATCGACGCAATCGCCGGCTCTCGGCCCTAGGAAAGCTAAGGGCGTGCATGATGGATAATCGAGGAACAAAAGTCCTTTAGGGCATAGCACGAATAGATGCGTGTGTTTACCTCGAAAAAATCGGGAAATAGGGGGCGCAACGAGGTCTGACAAGGCGTACAGTGGGGAGGACGCCTAGTTGACCGGGGTCAACTAGGGTTTGCGCCTGGTTGGTCCATGTGGACCAACCAGGAAAAACCCCTGAAAAATGTTTTGTAAATTCGATTAAAAATAGGAAATGAATTAATTAATTTTTTATTAATAAATAAAAATGTTTATTATTTTATGAGGTATTTTATTATGATTTTTAATTATTTTTAGGAGGTGTAAAAATAAGAGTTGCCTTTTATAGGCTATATAGGTATATACAACTATATATTTTAATATTTTATTTTTATTTTGTTTATTTAATTTATTTATTTTTTATTATTTTATAAATTTATAAAGTATTTTTATACACTTAAATATATTTTTATTTTATTTTTCTGATATAAAATATAAGTATGAATTATATAGGTATGTGTATTTCTGTTATATCTAGGTGTAGTATAGACAAGTACTTTATTTTTGTGTTTTATGTGTGTTTTATTCTGATTTTAATGTATACATATATTATAAATAATATTTACAAAATTATAAAAATATGAAATTATAAAAATAATGAATAAATAATAAAATGAATATTTTAATCTGTACAAGTATACAAGTGGGGTCCAAAACTCAACTTGCAAACCGTAACTCCGAAAAATATGAAACCACCTTCATTAAATAGTTTATTGTACGCTATATACAATTAAAGGTGAGTTTGGCACATTTCGAGTTTTTATTTACAAGATACAGGTCTGGGAAGTTTTGGTTTTGGAAACTTATTCAGATCATAACTTTTTTATCTGTACATTATTTTTGTATGATATCAATTTTGTATTTTTCTATATTTAATTGTCTACAACTTTCATGTTCGAAGTTTATTTATTTTGAGTATAAAAAGCAGAATCAAAAATAGGTCCCAAAATGAATAAAGAATGAATTAAAAACAAAGGTATTTTTATTGTATTTTGGCCCTTATCTCCCCCTACTTTATTCCTTGTCGACCTATCCATCGAGATGCCTAGGTCTCAGGGTTTCGGGTCATAAAATATTTACAATATTTTATTCTTTTTCTTTTCTTTTATTTATTCTATAATTTTGGCTTTAATTACAGTATTTTATACACTATTTACATGCACATGCATGAATGCTAAGATGCATAAATTAGCGTTATTTACACGCATTTGCTAGGGTTTTTGATGCCAAAATGATAGAATAAAGATGATTAAATGTGGATTCATCACTTGTGCTCACACCATATTTACTTAGAAGATAATGCTAAACCCTCCCATGAATGCCAATGTAGATTTAATCCAAACTTACGGGAAGTGGTTAAGACTGAGATCGAAAAATGGTGTAAAGCTGGGTTCATATATCCCATCTCCGACTCCAAATGAGTGTCACCTTTGCATGTAGTCCTGAAAAAGTCGGGACTTCATATTATCACCAATGAGGAGGGAGAAGAGATGATGACACAGGTACCCACGTCGTGGCGTGTCTGTGTGGATTACAGGCGTCTGAATGCAACGAAGAAGGATCACTTTCCGTTGCCTTTTATTGATCAAATCCTGGAGAGATTTGTAGGGAGAAAATACTTCTGTTTCTTAGACGGGTACTCGGGCTACAATCAGGTGGCCATCACCCTCGAGGACCAGGAAAAGACTACTTTTACATGTCCTTTTGGCACATACGCATTCAAGAGAATGCCTTTTGGGCTTTGCAATGCTCCCAGCACCTTTCAGCGATGCATGATTGCGATTTTTGCCGACATGGCTGGGGATTTCCTGGAGGTCTTCATAAATGACTTTTCGATCCATGGTTATTATTCGATGATTGTCTAGCACACCTGGATGGAGTCCTCCAAAAGTGTAGAGAAGTGAATCTGGTACTCTCTTGGGAGAAGAGCCATTTCATGGTGAAAGAGGGCATTGTATTGGGGCATGTCATCTCCAAGAAGGGAATGGAGGTTGACCCTGCCAAAGTTGATGTGATCAAGAAACTCGAGCCACCCACAAATGTGAAACAAGTACGATCTTTTCTAGGGCATGTCGGATTTTACAGGAGATTTATCAAAGATTTTCAAAAATTGCCCGACCGCTAACTGACCTCCTAGGTAAAGACACCGAGTTCCTAGTAGACCATAAGTGTCTTGAAGCCTTCGAACTACTCAAAAGGAGGATCATTGAGACCCTCGTCCTACAAGCCCCCGATTGGTCTCTTCCATTCGAGATCATGACAGACGCATCCGATTTTGTTGTAGGGGTTGTATTAGGACAACGAAAAGATGGAATCTCGTATGCTATTCACTACGCAAGTAAAGTTTTAGACCCTGCTCAGAAAAATTACACTGTGATCGAAAAGGAAATGCTTGATGTGGTTTTTGCCTTGGAAAAATTTCGATTTATACTTCTAGGATCTAAGGTGAGAGTTTACACAGACCACTCAGCCATTTGATACTTAATGGCCAAAAAGGATGCAAAAGAACGACTACTGAGGTGGATACTATTGCTTCAGGAATTTGATTTGTAGATTAAAGACAAACCTAGCGTTAAGAATGTCGTGGTTGATCATTTATCACGGATCGAACATAACAAAATTCCGAAATCTGAATCCATCCGTGAAACCTTCCCAGACGAGTCAATTTATGCTATTGACTCACTCCCATGGTATGCAGACACGGTCAATTATCTTGTCACTAAGGAAGTTCCTCATGGTTGGCCTAGGAATAAAATCGATCGACTCATATCTGAAGCGAGACACTACCATTGGGAGGATCCGTTCCTTTTCTTTGAAGGACCAGATTGCATATGGAGAAGATGTATTCCTCAAGAGGAATGCCAAAGTATCCTCAATCTATGCCACACATTGGAGGCTGGAGGACATCACTCTGGGAAGAGGACCGCTGAGAAGATATTGCAATGTGGATTTTACTGGACGACCTTGTTTAAAGATGCTTACAATTTTGTTAGGTCGTGCACCGTCTGTCAGAGAATGGGAGGAACCATTGGTTCCAAAGATGCCATGCCTATGCAACCAGTGATCATCTGTAATGTATTCGATGCATGGGGCATTGACTTTATGGGCCCATTCCCTAATAGTCAAGGATTTGAATATATTCTTCTCGCGGTAGATTATTTATCTAGATGGGTGGAGGCTATCCCTACTCGAGCAGCAGATAGCAAAACTATTTGCAAGTTTTTGAAAGATAATATTATTTCGAGGTTTTGAATTCCAAAAGTTTTAATATCTGATGGGGGAAGCCACTTTGTCAACCGGGAGGTAAAGAATTTGACTAAGGAATACATCATCGAGCACCGTGTCGCTACTCCTTACCATGAACAATCCAATGGCATGACCGAGGTGTCAAACAGGGAGGTTAAAGGAATTTTATAGAAGCTCGTCCGCCCTGACAGGAAGAACTGGTCCCAACTCCTGGACCAAGTTCTGTGGGCTTACCGGATGGCTTATAAGACCCCATTGGGCACCTCCCCGTTTCGAATGGTATATTGAAAGCCATGCCATTTGCCCGCAGAACGCATACATAAATCAGAATGGGCAATCAAAAAGATTAATTGGAACTGTCACCAAGGAAAGAAGAACCGAGAGATGGATTTGAATGAACTATCTGAAATCCGAAATCATGCTTATGAAAACAGCACCATTTACAAGGACAAAGTAAAGAGATGGCATGACAAGAACATTCTAATAAAGAGCTATGTCCCAGGGCAGAAAGTCTTGTTATTTAATGCAAAATTGAAAATTTTCCAAGGTAAATTGAAATCAAAATGGAGGGACCCTTCATTGTAAGAGAGGTACACAATAATGGGAGTGTTGAGATCTCAGTGACCGTAGATAGCACACAAACATCTATAGTCAACGGTCAGCTGCTTAATCATTTTGTCGAATCCAACGAGCAATTAGTACAAGTTGAACAAATCTCCTTCACTCAGGGCATAGATTTTGACGAAAGATTTGATCTGCCCAGATAGACCACCTCTCTGGAACCTACACTCTTCTGTATATCCATCTACCCGCTCTCGATCCCCTGATACTTAGGGGACCGATTTCATTGTTTACACATCACTTCTCTTCTTTTGTTTTGGCCCATCTATACTTAGTACAAGCTATGTCAACATTTCACTTTGTGCCATGGGGACATAGCACAAGATAAGTATAGGGGGGTGTTTGTATATATTCTATCTACTTTATCCATTGCTCGTACTTTAAGCGTTTTTATCTAACATCAGGAATGCGTACAAGTAGTGTGTATGTCCTGTTTTTCAAAAAAACCCAAAAAACCATTTTTTGCATTAAAAAAAAGAAGAAGAAAGAAAATCACCACTCATGATCTTGCATTTCATAAAGCATTTCATGCATTCCTTGGTTGATATAATTCTGACACATTCACCATCACTCAAGGCTTGAGGATTTTTGAGGACACTTGATTTCTGAGATCTTGAGATTGTGAGTTATCCTGCCTTAGTCATTAGGGTTTTGAACTTAATAATCCACACTTTCCTAGTTGAAAGATTTGAGCGCTATATTGCACTCTTCATCTCTACCTTCAAAAAGAATGTGATCAGCACAATCACTTTCACAACTGCATGATTGATGAGATAGGTTGAGTTATCACTTGAGGAACTGGGACTAGAAATTTGAGTTTAGACCCGATTTGATGATATTCGAGGATGGGTAAAGTTAATGAAGGCTTTATAAAATCTGAGTGTCAGCAATACCCTAGATAGTATGTGAACAAGATTCATATGCTATCTCTTTGATAAATGACCTAAGTGCCAGGGTGTAACTTAATGAAAATTGTTGATCAGTGTGCGCCAAATTTTGGTAAAAGCAGTGGAGCTAGCCAACAAAAGAAAAGAAAAAGAAATGTCAAAGAAAAGCTCTATCATCCAAAGTCAAATTCCAAATGATCTTCCACCAATGGCGAGCGCTCCCAAACATTTTCAAAGTGTCCACTTGGACCAAGCGCTAATTAGGACGAAGGAGTCGGCACCGCCGCCCCAGATCTCCCCTCCGCCCCCTGCACCCCTCCCCTGGTCTTCCCCTTGTCCCCCGCAGCTCCCCCCTCTGCCCCTCGCCGCCCTTGCCCCCCTCCGCCCCCCCATCCCCCTTCCCTCGCCGCCCCTCACTGCCCCTCCGCCCCCTTCCCCCTTCCCCCGTCCCCCTTGCCCCTGCAGCTCTCCCCGTAGCCCCTCCCCCTCCGCCCCCTGCTGCTGCTGCTTATGAAAACCATCATCCTCTTTGAAATCGACGGTGACCCAATTCTCCTCTCCCGAAGAATTAATCAACCCGCGCTCCAATTCCCCACCAGAAGAAGGAGCTATATCTTGCAAGAACCCAATTCGATTCTCGTGAGAACCATCCTCCTCCCCAACCATAACAGCATGTTCTGCCCCATCCAATGACGACCCATCTCGATTCTCGTCCTCCCGAGCAGCGCAGACTATGGAGGCGCATCAAAGGGGGCAGTTGACATGGGCTCTCAGCCACGTATCGATACAGGGGACGTGGAAAGCATGGCTACACTTGGGGAGCAACCTAAGCAGGTCTCCTTCCTCGAACTCGGCAAGGCGGACAGTGCAATTGGTAGCGTCAACGAGGCCCTCCCCGACTTTGTATTCGTAGATGGCGATGGAGTCAATTGTAGGTCCGTTGAGTTTGACCGTCCTGATGTACCAGACATGGTGGACGGGGTCGCGGTCGTCGTCCCCGGGGGTTTGGGGAGGTGGGTCGACGGAGCTCGGAGTAGGGGGTCGGGGGAGGAGTTCCAGGCGGAGAGGGAGGAGGAGGAGGTTGGAGGAGGAAGAAGAAGATGGGGGAAGAGGAGGAAGAAGAGGAGTCTGGACAATAATACCCCTCTTAACTTCAACAAGGCTTGAAAAAACCATGGTTAAGCCAACTCATTGACGGTCAATCTGACGGAAGGGCACAAATAGTAACAGAGAAAGAAGTGAGGGGCACAACTGATATTACCAAAAAGATAGGGGCATAACTGATATTGTGATATCTCGGAGGGGCACAAGTGATAAAATCCCTCTGATTAAAGCTTGGTTGAGCCCAGAATTTTAGGATCACTCAAATTAAGGGTTTTTTATGAATTGAGCCTTGAAAATTCGCATGCACAGTCAGGTATGTATTAAACTAAGTCATTCATTCATTCATGCTTGGGGACGAGCATGGTCTAAGTATAGGGGTATGATGAATCTCGTATTCATCATGCTAAATGTGGTCATTTAGGCTCTGTTCCCCGTCATTCGCTTGCAATTGAACATTAATCCAGCATTATTAGCATTCATACAAGTGTGAATAATATTTGCATTTCATCATGCATAATTGCATTAAAAACCCCAAGTGTAAATTAGCTCAAAAACCCGCTAACTTCTCCTATTTTTAATTAATTCATCCTAACTCCAATTGACCCAAAACTACCTCCATTGTGTAGATATTACTAACCTTATTACATAAAATACAAAAAATTTACTAACCCCAATAAGTGTCAAATAATCCCAAAATCTAATTTCACATCTGACAGATTAAAATGAGCATATCTCCCTCAAATAGTGTCTGATTGTCATTTACTCACTTTTAAAGTACTCCATTTTCAAATACCTTCAAAACAAGACCAATTTCGTAAAATTCGGAGCTCATTTGTGAAAGTTGGGTAGTGAGCCTCTTTTGCGCATTTTGACTTTTTGTTATTTTTTACTTGAGTTTTTATGTGCTTAATTAACCTTTTAATTTTATTTCTTCTTCATTTGTGTTCTTTGATGAAAGTTTTATTAAGCGACACAAAATTCTCATCCAAAGTAAAACTGAAATCAAAGAAACTGACTGAGTCCAAGTGTCCATTGTCGATCTGTACAAAAATTGTGTGTTTCTCACTTCTATTTGATTTTCCTAATTTCTTATTTATTAGAAATCCAAAAAATTAGAATAATGTGTAATTAATTTTCTTATATTTTATAATATTTTTTATATAATTTTTATCCTCTCTAAAACCACTAAAAAAATTTCAAAACCCCGAAATCCGATTCTCTATATACATGGAAAACCACCAAAAATGCCACTTCACACAAATGACCTCTTTTCCTTATGAGTTCTTCATGAAAGTTGTAGATCTCGTCGAGATGAACAACTTTCATGAAGGAAATTTTTCGATCCGAGGTTTTCTCCTATCTCTTTTTCCTCTCCAAAATCTGAATTTTTTGGTGCCACGTGGCAGACGTGCCATGTGGCACCCGCTTTTCCCTCTCTCTCCAGCCGCACCTGGGTCACGTGCTAGGCACGTGACCCTGGTCATCTTCTCCAGTCGTTGCTTCCTCAACTCCCCCCCCCACGTCGTTACCTCCTTTCCCCTTCCATAACCACCAGCCTCCTCGCCATGCACGCATAACGGTCGCCGCCCCACCACCTCGCGGCCGTTGCGTCCCTCTAGTAACACCCTCGCCCCGGCTCCCTATAAAAGCTCGTCGACCCCCAACTTCTCGAGCATCCGCCATTACCTCTAAAATTGGTGACAGCAACTTTGGCCGGTGCGATCTAGGGGCCGAAGCCTCGACCACTACTCCCTCACTCCCACGAGTGCCTCCCCTCGCCATGATCTCGCCCGCGGCTGAGGAGATCATAGGAAAGGAGTCCCTCCTTCCCAAGATCCATCGTCGCCTCCTCTTGCGCCTTAGAGTTCAACCGCCCCATCGCGTTATCGCCTCTGCCCGTACATAGCGACCGGTCAAGGGTCAGCCGCTCGCCGACCTCACGATGACAAACACCCACCGACGGAGCACCCTGCTCCTCCGCACCTCTGCCGCCCAAGCTTGGTCGCCCCGGTCACCCCTGAGTACCTTTGCCTCACCATCGGCAGCTCTCCCTCGCGCCATGTGTCGGTCGAGCGGCGGCATCACCTCCGCCTGCCGCCTCGCCCTCCGCGCTTCCTTCGCTCGGTCGTGTGTCGGCCGAGCGCCTCCATCGACAACCACCGTCGCCTCGTCGGCTCTGTCCAGGAGCTCAGTTACCGTCAGATCCGGCCAATATCCCTTGATCCAACGGTCCCCGAAGCGCCACGCGTCACTCCGCAGGCTCGGGCCGAACCACAGGCTCGGGAGGCTCCAAACCTCTACCTGATGAACCGAAAAATCGACCAATTCAATCCGAGATAAAATAATCACTCTCGGGTCGTTGCGACCCGGATCGAGAGGGATATCAGCTCAACAAGAAAATATAAAGAGCAGACCACCAAACAAGAGATGAAATCAATCAATACAAAAATAGTGGCCCTGGTTATGAGATTAGCCTGGTCTAGCACCAAGGGTCGGACTCAGGGAGTACGAATTGGCCTTGCGTCCTACGAAGTAGTCAAAAATGAAATAAGGTAAGAACAAGTATTTTTGGTGGTTTTTAAATATTTTTATATTTTTTGGATTTTTAATAAATGAGGAAAATAAGGAAAGGACAAAAACTAGCACAATCAATAAATTATTTAAACACTCCAAAAAGCTCCAAAAATTCAAACAATTTTTTTATGTTTTTTGGTTTATTGTTTTTGTTGAATTTTTAAGATTTTTATAATTTTTATGCAATTTTCTAAAAATCAAACAAGGCAGAAACATTGAACTACTGTCCAGCCAGGCTTCAAAGTGCCATAAAAAATCTCAAATGGTCCCATAACAGCTTGGAGGTAATTTTTTTGAAAAATACAAACAATAAAGAAAATTCACGATAAGAGTTTATTATTTTTGGAGTTTTATACAATTTTTTATAATTTTTATAAGTTTTTAATGGTTTTTCAATTTTTAGGGATTTTATATGTCCAAAAATAGCCAAAAATGCACAGAAAATCAAAGACAACAAAACTAACGAAACCTAATTTTTTAGAATTTTTGAAAAGGTTTTTATATTTTTTATGATTTTCTAATCTGGACAAGACACAAAATCAACTGTTTTTCAATTTTAAAAATAATAAAAAGCCTCAAAAATGTACCCAAAAATCAGGGAAAATTTTACACAGTGGCAGGAGCCTCGTATCCAATTTTCACGTAATTTGGGTTAAATTTGATATTTTATTTAAATCCAAAATAGGCTCACAGTGCACAGGGACCAAAATGTCATAAAAACATTCTTTGGGGAACAAACAGTAACACGGAAGAAATGCCCAAGGCCCAAAGTGCAAAAATCCTAGAAAATCGCGCACGATGCACATGTTCAAGGCACGGAAGGACCTACTTGTAATTCCTATTATAAAAATACAAACAATAACACGCAATGAATACAGGGTGAAATGTGCAAAATACCAAGTCCTCACGTGTCGAAGCACGTGGCCACACTCACAGGGACTAATATGCAAATACTATAAACATCCAGGTCTTGTACACAATTTAACCAAAATAAAAACAACTACTGAAAATATTTATAGGACTAAAAAGTAAATGCAAAATAGGAGGGGCCTAAGTATAATTACCCCACTTATTAACCGAGGGCTTGAGGCGCGCCACGTGTGAGATCGGATGGCTGAGGGGCGCTGCTCCTCTGCGAAGGACTCGAGCTCGGATCTGACGGCTGAGGGCCTCCCATGTGGAGGATCTGACGGTGTTGGATATCGGGCAACCCTCGTCTGGATGGATGGTGATGAGGAGGGCACGTGTCGATCGGATCGGTGATGGAATTCGGCCTCCTCTACGCCTGATCGAGCGGTCCGGATTATGTCTAGAACGACGGGATGAATGGACATCTCCCGAAGGTCCTGGAAGAACTCGACTCCGGCGAAGTTCGCCGGAGCACCATGGGCGCACTGGACCTTTGTTGTTGCTGCTGAGATGTGGAGAATATTCGCCTCGATGGTCCGCAGCGGCTGACTACCTCCGATGAGGCTTGCGACCACCGGAGTGTCCCGGTGACGGCGGAGGCTGGGAGCTGTTGTGTTGAACGCTCGGACCCTCATATTGGGCCTCCCTCGACCTGCAAAGTGCACAGAACAGCTCCTTGGTCGAGGGCAAACTGCCTCGACCGAGTTAGGGGTGAAATGGGCGCGTGGGTGAGTCGCGGCGAAGACCTCCAATGAGGCGACGATGAGGGAGGTCGAGCTACCTGCTCCGGGACGAGATAGGGGGAGTGAGTGGGTGTAGAATGTGAAGAGAGGTTTTGTGAAGATGGTGACGTCATCCGATGACGATGGTGAACGGAATCAATCGGAGACGGCAATGGGTCGATTTGGGGATAATCGGAAATTAGAGAAAAATAGGAAGAAGTAGGTTTACCTAATGGCAGGAGTCGACTGGGGATGAGGTAAAGAATCTATGGTCATCGCCTCGAGGGTCGTCGACAACCCGAGGCTCGGGCGCTGCTCACGCGGCGCACGGCGGTCAAATGATGCCGGCTCAGTGGAGGAGAGCTCCTCCTCCTCTCTGCAATACGCCAATCCAAAGCTGTCACTCTAGGGATTAGGGAGAGGTCCTGGGTGGAAGAAGCAACGCCAAAGATCGCGTGAATAGCGCGGCGGAGGTGGAACTTTATATGGCTAGGGGTTCGTGAAGAAGGGGTCGGGCATGGACGTCGGAGCTCGGACCCCGAGGAAAACCATCGGGCGTGGATCTCGGTTGATGCATCTCTAATCAGGACCCGGGGTTTGGAGATTTGGCGATCAGATCGTGTGGGGAAAATTTGGAGAAAATCGGGTCGGGCGAAAAACGGAACAGAGGTGGTCCATGGGAGAGTTGACCGGGGGTTAACAATCCCCCGTGGACAATGGGAATTCAGATTTTATTAAATATTTGGAAATTAAATAAAAAATAATAAATGGCCGAATTTCGAAAAAGTTAAAACATGAAAAATGTTTCTTTATTTTATAAATTATTTTTTTGTGATTTTTATTTAATTTTTTTGAAATATAATTTAGGTATTTACAAAATATTATTATATATAGGTATATACAATATGGATTTTAATTTTTAGTTGTTTATTTTTATACAATTATTCCCATTTTATATTTTATTTATTTATAGAATAAAATGTGGAATAATAAGGTATTTTTATTTTATTTTTATTAATTATATAAAAGGGTTAAATAAATACTTTTATTTATGTACATGCATGGTATATATACAAGGTGGACTTTGATTTTGATTTTATTTCTGTTTTATTTTATTTTTATTTTTCTGATTTTTATTTTATTTATTTACACCATGAAATATGGAATATGTACATATTTTTATGGAATTTTAATTATTTATTTATAAGGTAATAATAAATAAGTGAGTGGTTCTATGTACATGGTCTATATACAATGAAGGAGGGGATTTTTTAATTATTTTCATTTTCTCCATTTTTATTTTAATTTTATATTTACAACTATATACCAATAAATAGTCACACATGTTTATTTTTATTAAGAGGAAAATACTTTTTATCTATTTACAGGTATATGTACAAATACATGAGATTCCCTATCTCTCTCTACTTGGTTCTTTTGCGGTCAGGCCCATGCTGAGCCCTCCGTTGGGATTAGGTCGCTCAATATTTATTCTAAATATTTCCCTCTTTTTCTTTTATTTCTTTATTTCTTTATTTATGCACAAAAACATGCTAAATATGCACATTTACACAATGCATGCTTTTTTGGTAATTATTGCTATTTACAACTATCTACATGTGTTTTGCATAGGTTTTGTAGCTAAAATAAAAGAATAAAGAGTGATGAATGGGTATTCATCACCCCCCTATACTTAAATTTGCTAGTTCCTTAGCAAACACTTATTTGAAAAAGAAGTGAAAAAGAAAAAGGAAAAGAGGAGAAAATGCATGGACCAATGCTGATTATTAAACTTGCCTTTATTAAATTGAAATATGGAGCTCGGTCAGATCTTTGGATTATTAATTTGTCGGAACCTTATTTGGACTTAAGCTTAAAACTTAACAGCCTCTAAGTTCTACCAATCTATGGGCAAGACTCCTCAATAAACCAGATCAGAACAAGTCTACATACACAAACTCTAATGACCATGAATCTTTCCTTGTACGGTGTAAGTGATATGTAGCTCCCCACCTCAGAAGTAACAAAGAAACAACCACCCTCACCTGGTAACTCTAATGCCTCGGTCTAGCAACTCTTTCATCGAGAAGCGGGGTATTCCCTTCTAAGTTCAAGTGCAACCGGCTCAAGAAGAGGGGGAAGAAGAGAATGGACCATAGCTAGTGTAGCCATGTATCCTTGGGAGCTCTAACCAGTGTAGCTGAGTCTCCCGCTGCAAGCTTCATGAGATGGAACATGTATACCATAAGCTTTTGCTTTATTTGACTATATACACTCCGGTGGGATTATTAAATTTTCAATCCGACCCACCACTTTTTTTGGAGTTCTTTTATTTTTGCATATTTTTTTCATGTGCATCTGTACAACATATCTACATGGTGCAACATATATACAAGGAGTTTTTCCTCTTGAGCCAGTAGACTATCCCTCTTTTGAAGCTTTATTGCAACCCATAGCTTCTGTGTTTAGACTTCATAACCACCAGACCAAGTTGAGACGCACTTCCTTCACTAGAAGAAGAAGAGAGGTTCCGCCTAGAAGTAGTACCCTCATATGCTACCCAAGCCAAAGGAAACTGCCTCCTCACCACCTCATCCGTGGAGAGCTATGTGTAAGGTGCTGGTGCAAGTAAAGCCATTGTCTCTGAGAGTCAAGATGACATATGCTCATAGCCTAAGTGGACTCAAAGAATTAAGTCCCAATGGACCTGAAAAGCCTTAACCCTAAGCCCTCTAAGGTTCCTCTTATTGTTAGGTGGATTAAGGTCTTAACCAAGCTCCATTTGTCAATTTAATTCCATGTTTAGTTTAAATGTCAACTATAATCCAGGAAAAACTATACAAATATTTACAGAGATGCCATTTACAAATAATTACACATATGCAAAATTTTTTGAAAAATGTTTTGAAATCATTGATGTATGCATGAATGCAAGTTTTGCAAAATATGTACATAAATTTACACAAGGTTTTTGCAAACTTTTGATTTTCAAAACATTTTGGAAAAATTTTATACTATATACATAATTTTGATAAGAAAATATTTACAAGCTATTTACATGGAAACTTTTTACAAACATTTTTACAAAAATAATTTTGTACAATAGCTATGTATGTGCAATAAAAGAATGTTTATTTACAAGGAAAATTTTTAAATTTTTATGGATTTTTGGGTTTTTAGCCATTTTTATTTATTAACACACTCAAACAAAGTACGAGTTATGGCTAAAGGATATATGAAATATATACACACCCCCTATACGTAGCTCGAACGATGTCCTCAGAGTGATCAAGAGCGAAGAAGAAGACATAACTCATGCTTAGTATAGAGAAGTGAAAAGGAATGGCTATATACAAAGATGAATCAAAGAATAGAATGAAGAGAACTCGGTGTTTCCCCCTATACTTAGGATTAAGTAATCCTAAGTATAGCAAGTTGTACATAAAGGGAAATCCGAGTGAAGGATGTACAGGGTCTACCCCCCTATACTTAGGGTGAAATATCCCTAAGTATAGGCAGCAAAACAGGGATAGAAAGAATCAAAAGAATACCCGAGAGTCCTACATCCCCCCTATATTTAGGGTAAAGTACAACCCTAAGTATAGCAAAATCATAAGATGAGAGAAGGGATGTGGGACTAAAGAATAGAGTGATATGGACAACTGGATCTATACAGGCCGGAAGAACAGTGATAATCAGGCGTGAGATGCAATAGATGTGAGTCAAGAGACCACATCTCACGCAAGTGAATAGCGCAACATCAGAGCCCTCGGCTCATGATCTAGATATGGCTTGAGCCGTTGGCCGTTCACTCGAAGGTAGCATCAGAAGAAAACTCAGATATATCAATACTCCCATTATCATGCACCTTTCTAACAAAATACGGTCCCTTCCATTTGCTCTGTAGCTTCCCTGGAAATAGACGAAGCCTAGCATCAAACAGCCATACTCTCTGTCCTGGCTCAAACTACTTGTGGCTGATATGAGAATCATGTCACTCCTTCACTCTCTCCTTATAATGTAGGCTGTTTGAAAAGGCAGTATCACGAAGCTCCTCCAGGGCTGCTAACTCTGCCTTCCTCTGATCTCCTACACTTTCTGGATCCAAAAGTATATCAGTGACATCCTAAAGTGACCTATATCTCAGCTCAACATGTAAATAACACGGCTTGCCATAAACGAGGCGAAAGGGAGATGTACCCAAAGGAGTCTTGAAAGATGTCCGATATGCCCACAAGATCGAGCCCAAAAGCTGTGACCAATCCTTTCGGTCAGGGCGGACGACTTTCTGCAATATAGTCTTGATCTCCCTGTTCGACACTTCAGCAAGACCATTCGTCTGAGGGTGGTATGGAGTGGCAACTCGATGGTCTATGCTGAACTCGCTAGCAAGGGCCTTTACCTAGTCGTTGATAAAATGAGACCCCCCATCAGATATCAACACTCTAGGTACCCCGAACCGTGAAATGATTTTCTTCCTCAAAAATCTGCAAACAGTCCTAGCATCTGCAGTTCGGGCAGGGATGGCCTCAACCCAACGACTCACATAATCCACATCCAATAGAATGTACTCAAATCCCTAACTCCTAGGGAATGGACCCATGAAATTGATGCCCCATGCGTCAAAAACCTCACATAAGTTATGGGCTGCATCGGCATCATATCACGCTGTCCACAAGTGCCCATCCTCTGACAGTCAGTACACCTCTTCACAAAATCATCAGAGTCCTTGAAGAGAGTAGGCCACCATAGGCCAGATTGGAGCACTTTCTGTGTCGTTCTCCTCCCTGAGTGATGTCCTCCTACCTCAAGCTTGTGGCAGTAAGTAAGGACGCTGGGGTGCTCCTCCTGAGGAATGCACCTACGCCAGATACTATCCCCTCCCTCGTGGTAAAGGATGGGATCCTCCCAATGGTAAAACTTGGCCTTCGCGAGGAAGGTCTCAAGTTTCTGCCTGGGCCAATCTTGTGGAACTTTCTTGGCGACAAGATAGTTCACAATATTGGCATACCATGGGAGTGAAGCAATAGCAAGGATCGCCTCATCTGGGAGACCACCACAAATAGGGTCAATCTGCTCAGAATCCTCAAATACTCCAATCGGGAGAGATGATCCGCCACCACATTCTTGACTCCAAGCTTATCCTTAATCTCTATATCAAACTCCTGTAGTAGAAGGATCCATCTGGTCAATCTAGCTTTGGCATCCTTCTTTGCCATGAGGTACTTGATGGCGGTATGATCAATGTATATGGTCACTCTAGATCCAATGATGTAAGATCTGAACTTATCTAGGGAAAAAATACGGCTAGCATCTCCTTCTCAGTGACTGTGTAGTTTCGCTGCATGGCATCCAATGTACGGTTAGCGTAGTGAATAGTAAATGGGACTCCATACCTCCTCTGTCCCGTCACGGCCCCCACGGCAAAATCGGAGGCATCCGTCATGATCTCGATGGGAGAGACCAATCAGGTGGCTGGAGAACAGGAGCCTCTATGACACAGCTCTTGAGAGTCTCAAATGATGATAAACACTTATCATCTACAAGGAACTCGGTGTCTTTCGTCAACAGATCATTCAACGGTCGGGCAATCATGCTGAAATCATGAATGAATCATTGGTAGAAACCGACATGCCTCAGAAAAGACCGTAACTGCCGCAAGTTGGACGGTGGATCGAGTTTTCTAATGACATCCACCTTGGCCGGATCAACCTCCATGCCCCTGTTGGAGATGATATGGCCAAGCACCGTCCCTTGAGTCACCATGAAGTGACTCTTCTCCCAAGACAACACAAGGTGAACCTCAATGCATCGCTGAAGGACTCGGTCTAGGCAGTCAAGACAGGAGTCGAATCCGTCGCGCAGACCGAGAAGTCATCCATGAAGACCTCCAAGCACTCCCCCACCATGTCCGAAAAGATAGACAGCATGCATCTCTGAAAAGTCGCAGGGGCATTGCATAGCCCAAATGGCATGCGTCTGAAGGCGTATGTGCCGAAGGGACAGGTGAAGGTGGTCTTGTCCTGGTCCTCGGGCGCGATGGGCACCTGATTGTAGCCGGAGTACCCATCCAAAAAGTAGTAGTAGCTCTTCCCGATCAATCTCTCAATGATCTGATCTATAAAGGGCAAATGGAAATGATCCTTCTTGGTGTCTTGGTTGAGTCGTCTGTAATCTACGCAGACCCTCCAAGAAGTGGGTACTCGGGTAGCGATCTCCTCTCCAGACTCCGTGACAACTGTAGTGATGCCCGTCTTCTTGGGCACCACATGCAACAGACTGACCCACTTGGAGTCGGAGATGGGGTAGATAAAATCGGCACTCCACCACTTCGAGATCTCCTTCATGACAACCTCTCTTAGATTCGGGTTCAGCCGCTGCTGGAACTCACGCGACGGCTTTGCCTCATCCTCGAGATAGATGTGGTGAGAGCACAGAGCCGGACTGATCCCCTGGAGATCTGCTACGCTCCATCCTATCACCTTGCGGTTCTTTTCACGAACCCCCATCAGACGTGATTCTTGCTCTCCAGTCGAATCAGCGGAGATAATGACTGGGTACATCTCATGCTCACCCGCAAGGAACCTATACTTCAGCAACACAGGTAGCGGCTTCAGCTCTGGACAAGTTGGTGCCGGCGGATCTGGCCTCTGAAAGCTATGAGTGAATGCTGCCAAATCTGCATGGGAGAACGGAAACTCTCGCTCACAATTGGTATCTGGAGAAGGCTGCTCTGCTGGACTGTCTCTGCTCTGCATGGCATCTACCTCCTCCCTAGCTGTAGGCTCAGTGGAAGTCAGACATGGTAGAAGATCATCAAACTCTTCCCAATCAACATCTGACTCCGAGGGATCTGTATCATCATCACAAAACAACTCTGTCTTGCGGTCGAGAACCGGCTCTGCTGCCTGTGAAGTATCCTGGACCAGGAATGCGCTCTCCACGCTCTCCTTTGCTGACGTCTCTGCATCAGCGAACTCTGAAGGTGAGAGGATGGCATGTGCGACTGGATCTGCCCAAACTTCCTCGTCATCTGTTATCACAAAATCGTAGTCCTGATGGATGTCTCACCCTGACTCTGTCATCTGCTCTGAATTTGTGCTCGACTCTGAGCATGCTGAATCTCTGACTCTGATGTCCTCGACCATCTCTATTTGTACACTCTCGCCCTCAACGTGAAAGTATACCTTCCCGCTATCAAGGTCGGTCACTGCCTTGGTTGTGGTCAAGAACGGGTGACCTAGAATGATGGGGGTATCGGTCACAAACTCAGGGATCTCCAAGTCCAACACTGTGAAGTCCACGGGGAATTGTAGGCCCTGAATCGTGACGACAACGTCCCTCAGTAACCTCTTCGACCTCTTGACAGATCGATCAGCAAACTAAATGATTGTCCTTCTCTGTCGTAGAGTGCCCAACTCGAAGCGGTCGAGAAGGGCTGCCGGAAGTAGGTTGATCAAAGAACCGCTGTCTAATAGAGTGCGGTCGAACCTCTGCTCACGGATATGGCATCTGACATACGGGGCTTCTGAATCTGGCCTCTTGGCTAGCAGACGGTTCTGAATCGTGAAACACGTGGCCCGAGTAAGCACATGGATCTCAGACTGGTGGTTCCTCCTCTTCCTCCTAACTGTGGTCCTGTCTCTGAGTGATCTCTGGAGTAGAGGGATGTGCTCCAAGGCCTCCTGAAGAGTCAGCTGGATGTGGAATCTGTCGATCACCTGCTGGCTGAACTCTACCTGATGGTTCTTTTTCTGATTTTCTTTTTTTTTGCCCCTTACCCATATGGAGTGCTCAAGGGAAGGGGACTACAGGGTCCTTCTCAGTGAAGGACTAGGAAAGGGTCTCGGCTGCTCAAGCACGGCAGAATCCACACATACATCATCATGCACCACAGGTGGATCAGAATAAAATAAATCCTTTCCTTTATTGCCAGAAGTGTCCTGAGATATAAGTATAGATGGAAAAACAACAGGACTAGCAGAAGTAGAAATGGTGGGCTCAGCACCACCCTCGGCATGTCGACTCGTGGCCTCAGTACCGCGCTCTGGCTCGGTAACTATGGTGGCGTCAGTACCACCTCCTCCGTCTGGTGAAGTGACGGCCTCAGTACCGTCGTGTGGATCAACATCCATGGTGGCGTCAGCACCACCGTCATCATCTCTCGCGGCCTCAGTACCGCGCTCCTCCTCACCTGGCGCTCATGAAGTAGCGTGGGAACGTCGCTCAGACGAGGCGCCACCTGCTGGCATCCTACCGCTCCTAAGTGTGACAAAGTCAGTATCAAAAAGATAGGCAGACATATCACCAAAAGCATCACTAGGAGTGGCATACTCTGTGAAATCTACCTGCTCAGACTTCCTCTTGAGGTTGTTCGGGTTAGGCTCGATTTGGGCAGGTATGGCGGCCTTCCCTCTCACAATCTCCCGCATCTCATGGCGGAACTCGTCCATATCCCGTCTGAAAGTAGCCTGCTGATTGGTCAGGAGGCGGGCTATGTCATCTAAGGCGGGGTTCTCATAGGATGGCCCATGAGAACCTGACGGGTGGCTTCGCTGGTAGTGAGGCTGCTGCTGTGGCTGGTGCTGCGGGTGAGAGGGGTACTGTTGTGGATGAAACTGCTGCTGAGGCTGATCACACCTCCAAGAATGTCCCTGCTGATAGGGACGAGGACCAAACTGAGATGACTGTTGCTGCTGCTGTACTAGGGGAGCAGATCTCGCTGATGGTCGTACTAGACACCCTGACTCGGAGACTGCTGCTGGGAACTGGCACCTCCGACTGACCAACGGAATCCGGGATGGTCTCATCGGATACCGGGTTGAGGATGGTCGTACCAAATCCCGTTGACGTCCATCAATGGCTCGGGCTCATAGGTGGCTAGTGGGAGTATGGCCAGAGGCTGATCCGGCTGGTAAACCACCATCTGCATGTCTGGAGATGGTGGTGACTGGTAGTGTGGCTGCGGCTGCTGGTATGGCTCCGCCTATACAAGATGGACCTATCTAGGCTGGTTGGAGCTGGAGCATTGGGACGAACTGCCGCTGCTACTCGGATCTCCTCGTGACTGAAGACGGGGCTGAGAAGCCGTCTGTGCCTCTTGGAGACACATGAGCTGTGTCTTCAAGTCACTCAGTGTCTGTGCCATCTGATCCATCTGTGATATGCTCTGGCACTGCTTCTTCTCTATGATCTCCATCCGGTCCAGCTTCTCGCTGATAATGCCCATGTCGGCGGCTGTGGACTCGGCCTGTGCGGCTGCTGCTGACGAAGTAGAAGGACTGACGTCTCACTGTATAGTTCTCGGCCATTGTTGAACGCGAAATTCGAGAGATTGGAAATTAATGGAAAATATTAGGTCGTTGTTTTTCCCCAAAATCCCGCGTCAACAAAAAATATTTTTTTTATGATTTTTGCTACTTATTAACCTGTATAGCGGACAGGGTCGAACTCAGGGAGGCTACAATTCCCGAGGGTTATTCAATTAATCAGAAACTAATTAAAAGAAAACAGGAATCTCAAAGGACAACTATCCTTGGTTTTTGTGATTTTTTATCTTTTCTAATTTTTTTATATTTTTTTTTATTTCTATTTTTTTTATATTTTCTGATTTTCAAATTTTTAGTGATTTTGATTTTGCAATTTTTTTATTTTCAAAAATAACTGAGATTAATGCACGAAATTGATTAAATACACACCACGACTCTTTTTGCAATTTTCAATTATACCAAAAATGCTCAGAAAAATTCAAAGAAAATATTTTTGGATTTTAAAAGTTTTAAAATGTTTTTGAGAATTTTTGTAGATTTTTCAGATGTTTTTGTATTTTTCTAAAAATCGAACAGTGAAGAAATAAGAAAATGTGAACAGCCTGGAGTAATTTGCAATTTAAAAATATTTAAAATACCCAAAACTCCTGGCTACTATTTTTAAGATAAACTAGAAACAAATATATACAAACAGAAACTGAAATCACAATTTTTGGATTTTTGTAGAATTTTTTATAATTTTTAGAAGATTTTTGATATTTTTCAATTTTTTTGGGTTTTACAAATAATTAATGCATGAAAATTGGTCAGAAATTAAAAGACAATAAAATAAAGTTACACTAATGTTTTTAGAATTTTTGGAGCTATTTTCGAATTTTTATGAATTTTCGAATTTCCAACAATGAAAAAGACACTGTTTTTGATTTTTTAATAATACCAAATAAAATCAAAATGCAATGGAAAATTTATGCTAATTGAACAATCACATGAAGAGCATAGCACAATTTTCTCAAAATTTTTGGATCAAAATAACATTTATTTCAATGAAAAGACAATCAAATTCAATATTCTGCAGTTCAGGGGCTAAAGAGCAAATCTTTCTAATTTAAGTATCAGAATATAATAATAAAAAGATGCAGGAGATACTTTGTAAATTACCCGATGATATGTTCTGGCAAGGATGTTTTTGCAAATTTCAGCAACTTCGGGGGGCTTGATGTGAAGTTTCCCCAATAATGGCGTGCCAATCACGTGATCTGAACTGGTATGGCTATTTGGCTATTTCGATAACTTCCAGGGTAGGAGATGCAATTTGTCAAAGTTTTTTTTTATATCAGAAGCCCTAGCCTTCGTTCTTCAAAGAGGGCCAACGCAACAGGGGTTCAAGTCCTACCGCCGCCCCTTGTCTCCTCGTCACGTAAGGCGCTGCGGCGAGCGGGGGCCAGGAGGCTGGGCTTCGGTCGGGCGGAGCAGCAAGTCGGGCCGAGGGAGCGCTGGTGGCGGTGGAGGGCGGCGAGGGAAGGAGCCGGTCGGCGGTGCTGGGCAAGCAGCGGAGGATGGAGCCGCTACCAGCGGCTTTTGCTGGAGCAATGAGGGGTGCGCGTGTCGCGCGTGCGCGCGGCCGCGCAGGGCGATCTGGCGTGGGGCGGCTGGCGTTTGGCGATGCTGTCGCCCTTCGCGGCGACCGGCGCGGGCTGCTGTGGCGCTCTGGCGGTTGGAAGCCGAAGGAGAAGAGGGGCCGCAGGTTGCTGCGCCGCCGGCGATGGAGGAGGGTGGCCGGTCGCCTGGAGGTCGGTGGCGGTGCCGCGCGCACGCGTGGCAGCGTGTGGCAGCGGTGCTTTGGCGACCTTCGGCTACGGCCGATGGTTGAATTTTTTTATTTTTTTATATTTTTTTTATTTTTTTTGTAATTTTGTTGTAAACAGTAAAGAAAAGGAGGAAAAAAACTTTTTTTTATTTTTTTTGTAAATCCGAAAATAAGAAAGAAAGAAATAGGAAATGAACTTTTTTTTCTTTTTTTTTAATATTCCTGCAAAACAAAAGTTAGAGATAAGGAAAAACAATTTTTTTTATTTTTTTTATCCTGCAAAACAAATGTTAGACATAAAATATTTTTATTTATCTACAAAATTGGGAAACGAATGGGGATTCGGGGAACTTGAAGGAATCGAATCCGACTCTCCGACCGCCGTACGTGGTCGGAGTTGGTAGATAGTGGAAGATAGAAATTGAAGGCGGAGAGATCAAGAAAGTGAGATGAAAAATCGAGTCGATGATGGATCAAAAATCGTGATGAAATTTTTTATGATCTAGAAGAAAAATGACAACGAGACGAAAATACGAAAAATAAAACTACGATTAAAGTAAGATAAAAATGCGAAGAAAAATGTGGATCTCACCTTAGGAGCGGAAAATGGGCCGTGATCGCCTCGACAAGGCCGACTCGCTGTCACCGGACGGCTTGGAGGCTAGGCAACTTCCTCGACGAAATTTCTCTCGGAGATCGGGCTCCTCTCTCTAAAGATTGATCAGGTTGGAATGAGGGAGATGGAGCCATATAAATAGAAAAGAGATGAATTTTGAATTTTGAAGAAGATAAGAGAGATTTTTTGAATTTTTTGGTGGGAGAGATAACATGAGAGAGAATAGAAAGATAAAATTATTTACAAAATTATCTAATTTTTTTGAATTTTCGTCACTTTATTTATTGGAATTTGAAAATGTTATTTTTTTATTTTTTTTATAATGGTTGGTTAAAAATTGCAACTATATACATATACTATGCACATATATGGTATTATATACAAGGGTAAATGATGAAATTAGCCTCTCTTTTTTTTGTTTTAAGAATGTTATTTTTTTGTTTTATTTTTGTTTTAAGTCCTTAGTAAAAATATTTACAAATATATATACAAATACATTATGCACAAAATACAAGGGAAAATTGCACAAACCACCCCAGAAAACCAACTTTTCAACCGTAACTCCAAAAATTATAAAATCACAGTCATTTTGAAGATAATCTAATTTAGAATTCAATGGAAGTGATATTTGTTCAATTTGAGATCATATGGAGCCGGAATTGATCTTTCAATTAGTGCTTAGTGGCTTTTTCCAAGTGTGGCTACTTTTATTCTGTACATGATTTAATTGTGCAATCAGTTTTATTAATTAGGACCCATTTTTATTTACAACTTTGATTTTGAATGTTATTTGATTTGGGGTCAATTAAGGTACAAATAAATTAGTGTTAGTTTTATACATATATGCACAAAATAAGTGAGAAACACATTTTTTTTGGATTTTCTGGTTGAGGACCCTATCTCCCCCTACTTTATTTCTGGTCGATCAGGTCAAGTCTTGACCTTCTCTCGGGGTTCGGGTCATCCTGTATACAGTCTTCCTTTTTTTATTTTCTTTTCTTTATTTTTCCTTTCTTTCTTTATTTATTTATTTTAGGTTAAAATTAGTAAGAAATGTACAATATTTACACACAAATGCAAGTTAGTAAGAATATGGAGTTAGCGTTATATGCAGGTGTTTTATAAGGGATTTTAAGCTAAAATAAATGAATAAAGATGACGAATCGCAGATTCATCATCCCCCTATGCTTTACCTTTGCTAGTCCCTTAGCAAACACTTATTTGAAAGAATAAGTGAAGAAGAAAAAGAAAGGGAAAATAAAGAAAGTAGGACAATATTGAGTATTAAACTTATCTTCATAAAATTATAGTTTGGAGCTCTGTCGGACCTTTGGATTATTTGTGTGTCGGAACTTCTGTGAGACTTAGAATTTTAAAACCAACAGCCTTCAAGTTCTACACATCATTGTCACAGTTTTGGCCCAGAAGTCATCTTAGATCGATCCTCTTCCCAAAGCATACCCTATGAACATTGAACAACCGACTCATGTGTGTGAAAATTTTTAGCTCTTCCCATCCAGAATGCCGGACTACCATGCAAATCTCCTCTCCAATAACTCGTCCTCGGGGAGTCAGGTATTTCCTTCTAAGGTCTGTCGTGCTGTGTTCACAATCGAATTGGGGGAGAAGTTAGAAGAATGAGAAAAGAACTGGAGGGTGGTTTGGTGTAGTCACCTCTCCTTGTGAAGCTGGCCAGTGTAGCCGAGTCTCCACCAAGATCTGCAGGTTTTCTTGAAGCTTGGACCTTTTTGGTCAGATTTTTATTTGGTAGTAGCTTCTTTGTATTTGGAGTTTTGGTGGTTCTGCTTGGATCTTGTTGTGCCCCTACGGATATAGCATCTTTTTATTCCGTACATTTTTTGGGGTCTTAGAAAAAAATTGTGCCCAGCCGTCCATCCCTTTTCCGAAGCTTTATTTCAACCCGTTACTCCGGTCTTTAGATTTCCACGCTACCAGAAAAGAAACTCACACAGTCTTCCAACATCCCGTCTGAGTTGAGCTAAGTGCATAGTGCGAGAGTACAAATTAATTCGTTATTCCAGAGTTGTACCCAGAATGAAGAGACCAGGTTAGACACTAAGAGTCAAATGCTGCACATTGTCATGTGGAACTCAAAGAATTAAGTCAAAGACCTGAAGCTTCTAAAATCCTATTTCTCGGTGAAGTTCCTCTTAGAATTAGGTGGATTAAGGTCCAACTAAGCTCCATTCTTCAATTTTATTCCAGACATAGTTTAAATATCAATACTTTCCAGAAAAATGCACATGCAAATGCAGACTATGAACAATGCAGAGATTTTTTTTTTAAGGAATGATGCACATGTGAAAAGAACCATTTTTTTTTAAACAATTTTCTAATTTTGAACTTTTTATGGATTTTTGGAGAAAAATGCAGATGTGAAAGAAAGTTTTTTATGCAAATTTTTATGATTTTTGGTTTTGTAGTTTTTTTTTAAAGGAGAAAAGGTTAGTAATATATACAAGTATATACAAGAGACTTTTTTTATGTTTTTTTTATGTTTTTTTTTCTCTCTCTCTCTCTCTTCCCATTTTTTTTTGTTTTTTTTTGTGTTTTTTTTCTTTTTTGTGTTTTTGTTTTGTTTTGTTTTGTTTTTTTTTGTTTTTTTTTGTTTTTTTTTGTTTGTTTTTTTTGTTTGTTTTTTTTTTTGTTTTTGTTTTTTTATTTTTGTGGATTTTCTAAAATATACACATAACCCTCCAAATAAATATATTTAAAAGTACGAGTTATGTCTAAAGTATATATACAATATATACGACACCCCCCTATACTTAGCTCGAACTATGTCCTCATAGTGATCAGAGAGCGACAAAGGAAGACATAACTCGTGCTAAGCAAAGAAAGGTGAAAAGACTCCTATGCTACAATGACTCAAAGAAAAGATAAAAATGAAGAGAAGTTGGTGATCCCCCCCTATACTTAGGATCAAGTAATCCTAAGTATAGTGGAATGTACAAAGGGGAAAACCGATGAAGAGAATGTACAGACTCACAGAGACACGATATGAACAACATCACCCCCCCCCCTATACTTAGGGTAGAGTATCCCTAAGTATAGGCAACAACAACAAGGGTGATAAACAGGACGAATATGAACAACACAAATCCTTCACCCCCCTATACTTAGGATAAAGCACATCCTAAGTATAGCATATATACACACACGGAAAAGGGGTGAATGATAAAACGGGAGAAGACAGAGTGAAACGAAAGGATATACAAGAGGAGTGGATTTACAAAGGTTAAGAAGGTCGAAAACGAACCTTCTTGCGGGACCGCTGAGGTATGGATTTGACAAGATGTAGGTCGATATTGGGATTATCATTAGATATGAACTGAGTAGAATCGACCCAGAATATATCCTCAGCGGTTTCAGATTGTGCAGGCCTAAACCGATTATTGGAAGTAGTATGGTCATGTCTAGCCTGAGAAGTCTCGCAAACATCAAAGTAAAATGGCTCGAATTCATTATCCGAAAAAGTTGGATCATTTTCAGCCTGGCGAGCCTCTACTGGATCATCATCTTTATCAAAAGGCCCAAATTCCTTTATAAAAGCAATCAAATCAAATTTGGCCTGATCGGTCTCATCTGAATCACGGTGAATAGGAACGGACTCATCAGTGAAAGTAGTCGAATCATGTCCTTCCTGTCTAGTCTCAAGGTCTGCCTTCCGCTCTAGGGTGTCTATCGTGTAAATTCCGCGGATGTCATCAATGCATCGCCACGTACCAGAAGAGGGAACTCCAAGGTCTATGCTTTCCGAGTCCTCCTCCTTGAAGAGGAATTCTCGGGTTTCAGTATCATTCATCATATAGCAAAAATCTCTGGTATTATCATCGTGATCAAAGTCCTTGGGGTTGTCTAACACGGGTGGGCTCTCATGGGATGCGGGTTTCTGGATGGTAGTGGGTGTAGTGATTAACACATCGCTCCCTACATCAGAACGGAAGCGAATCTCTCCTGAACCATAGTCAATAACGGCTCCTGCAGAGGCAAGGAAAGGCCGTCCCAGGATGATTGGAGGGTGCTCCACATGGGTGGAGGTCTCCATGGGCATTACAACAAAATCCGAAGTAAAATCCATTCCTTGAATAAGAATGACAGCGTTTTCTAAAATACCCTTCGGCCTCTTGATAGATCCATCAGCAAATTGAACTATCATCCTGGTTTTCTTGAGAGGCCCAAGATGAAGAGACTGTACCATAGAGAAGGGTATTATGTTGATTGATGAACCGCCGTCAAGGAGAGTGTTATCACAGGAATAGTCAGATATGGAGCAACTCACAAGAGGTGTGACCGTGTTCCCTTTCTTAAAATATGGACGGTGAGAGATGGCGTAGGCAGTGGCCATGGTCAAGATGTGATGCTCAGATCTTCTCCTTCTCTTTCTCTTCTTGTGTTGAGGAGTAGATAAATCTGTCATGGCATGTTGAAGTGGGGCTTTAATGATCTCATGAAGGGTGGCCACCACTTCGGGTTTAGTCAACATTTTTTTGAATTTTTGGACCTCATCCATACAAGGGAGGAGGTCGGAATCAGCATTTACATGAGGATTGCCAAGAGCAGTCTGTACAGTGGCATCCTCGGGATCTAGGTTGGGACATGGCTGTGTGCGTAAATGATCGGGCATTTGGGTTCTTTTCTCACAAAATGAATCAATAATATGTCTCCCAGAATCTTTTTGTATTTTCAAAATTTTCTCATTTTTTTGTGTTTTGGATGATTTCAAGCTCTCGTGATTATCTTTGAGTGAATCAATATCCTCAAATATTGGAGCAGCGTTCTGTCTCTCATTTATGTTAATAAAATTGGAAATCTTCGAATTCATATGCTCCACCATTTGATTCAATGTGTTAAGTGTGGAAATCATGAAAGGTGACTCCAAAATCCCAGGATCGGGTGGGTTGAATAAGGGTGGGTGAAAATCAAAGTCCTCCGTCTCCTGAAATAATGGGTTAGGCGGATATGCAAAAACATCAGGAGGAAGATCCTCCTGGAAAAGAGAAGGTGGGTCGTCTGGAGAGTACGAGGTATTTGCGAAGATCGGATTAGAATAACTCCAGTCAACCATCTTCGAAACAAATGATGGGAGAGCACGAGGGTCAAGCCAAATGATATGGAGAAAAAGGCGCAAATGCACAGAAAGATCTGATATGCACACAAACAATCAAACACAATACAAACCCCCAATTCACCAACTCAACGCAATGTGAAGACCGTGAAGGTTCGGTCTCTTAATCTTGTATGTTTTAGAGTTAGGTGATAATCACAAAGTTGTACAAACACTTAGGCTGAATTATGGGATTTGGGCACTAACCTTAGTGTGTACGCGAGCAAGTTAAAACGAATACAATGAGGGGGTTACTCTCCCCAAGACAATGATTTTTCTTTGTATTTTTTTTAGGGTCGAGTTTTCTTTAGCAGTCTCAAATTTTAGGCAGTTATCACTTGGTTAAAATATTTTCAAAGAATCGCCTACCGAGTGTCCAATTTCCTTTTAATTTATGTGAGTGAAAACAAGGGAGGAGATCAGAAATGCCAATGCGCGATTAAAAACGATGATGCATGCAGGGGTTAGAGATGCGTACCTTGTCGCCAGCACTCTACATGCAAGTGATCCGCGCAGAATTTAAATATAGAAAATAAACTAACCTATATGCAATGCAAGTGAACCGTCCTAGATGATAACTTCTATTAACGGGCAAGAACAAGTTAATTTGACTAAGTCCAAATTACGATCTACTCTATAGGCACAGAAATTCTTGTTTAGGGTGTTTGGACCTAATTAATTACCTGGCTCAAGCAAATTAATTAAAGAAATCAATAGGTGGCTTTCGAAATCCGCGGAAAACAAAGAAAATAAAGGCGATGAAAACAAAACCGGTGAGGTCCCCCAAGTGCACCGGCACTTGGCGAAACAGACCCCGCAACAAATAAATGTCCTTTTACAAGAGTTCAGATGCTAGAAAATAAAAACTCTCTCTCTTTTTTTTTCTCTTTTTTTTTCGGCTCTTTCAATTCTTCCTCTCCTCTTCTCACGCTATCCTGCGGCTTGGTGAAGAATCAAGCCGCCTCCACGTCGCTTGGGTGCTTCGGCTCTCCTAGGATCGCCTCCTTCGCTCCGCGGGCCCTCGCAAGAAAAAGAAAAGAGAATGTGTAAGAAACACAATTTTCAAAATATTAGAAAATGATGGAATGAATGCAGTGGATATAAACAATGAAGTGATGTGGCAAATTATGAACAAATATTTACAACCAAGAATAGCAGGTCAAAAGAGAAACCTAACTACCCTCGCCGTGCCTCCCCGACAACGGCGCCATTATGTTGAACGCGAAATTCGAGAGATTGGAAATTAATGGAAAATATTAGGTCGTTGTTTTTCCCCAAAATCCCGCGTCAACAAAAAATATTTTTTTTATGATTTTTGCTACTTATTAACCTGTATAGCGGACAAGGTCGAACTCAGGGAGGCTACAATTCCCGAGGGTTATTCAATTAATCAGAAACTAATTAAAAGAAAACAGGAATCTCAAAGGACAACTATCCTTGGTTTTTGTGATTTTTTATCTTTTCTAATTTTTTTATATTTTTTTTTATTTCTATTTTTTTTATATTTTCTGATTTTCAAATTTTTAGTGATTTTGATTTTGCAATTTTTTTTATTTTCAAAAATAACTGAGATTAATGCACGAAATTGATTAAATACACACCACGACTCTTTTTGCAATTTTCAATTATACCAAAAATGCTCAGAAAAATTCAAAGAAAATATTTTTGGATTTTAAAAGTTTTAAAATGTTTTTGAGAATTTTTGTAGATTTTTCAGATGTTTTTTGTATTTTCTAAAAATCGAACAGTGAAGAAATAAGAAAATGTGAACAGCCTGGAGTAATTTGCAATTTAAAAATATTTAAAATACCCAAAACTCCTGGCTACTATTTTTAAGATAAACTAGAAACAAATATAGACAAACAGAAACTGAAATCACAATTTTTGGATTTTTGTAGAATTTTTTATAATTTTTAGAAGATTTTTGATATTTTTCAATTTTTTGGGTTTTACAAATAATTAATGCATGAAAATTGGTCAGAAATTAAAAGACAATAAAATAAAGTTACACTAATGTTTTTAGAATTTTTGGAGCTATTTTCGAATTTTTATGAATTTTCGAATTTCCAACAATGAAAAAGACACTGTTTTTGATTTTTTAATAATACCAAATAAAATCAAAATGCAATGGAAAATTTATGCTAATTGAACAATCACATGAAGAGCATAGCACAATTTTCTCAAAATTTTTGGATCAAAATAACATTTATTTCAATGAAAAGACAATCAAATTCAATATTCTGCAGTTCAGGGGCTAAAGAGCAAATCTTTCTAATTTAAGTATCAGAATATAATAATAAAAAGATGCAGGAGATACTTTGTAAATTACCCGATGATATGTTCTGGCAAGGATGTTTTTGCAAATTTCAGCAACTTCGGGGGGCTTGATGTGAAGTTTCCCCAATAATGGCGTGCCAATCACGTGATCTGAACTGGTATGGCTATTTGGCTATTTCGATAACTTCCAGGGTAGGAGATGCAATTTGTCAAAGTTTTTTTTTTATATCAGAAGCCCTAGCCTTCGTTCTTCAAAGAGGGCCAACGCAACAGGGGTTCAAGTCCTGCCGCCGCCCCTTGTCTCCTCGTCACGTAAGGCGCTGCGGCGAGCGGGGGCCAGGAGGCTGGGCTTCGGTCGGGCGGAGCAGCAAGTCGGGCCGAGGGAGCGCTGGTGGCGGTGGAGGGTGGCGAGGGATGGAGCCGGTCGGCGGTGCTGGGCGAGCAGCGGAGGATGGAGCCGCTACCAGCGGCTTTTGCTGGAGCAATGAGGGGTGCGCGTGTCGCGCATGCGCGCGGCCGCGCAGGGCGATCTGGCGTGGGGCGGCTGGCGGTTGGCGATGCTGTCGCCCTTCGCGGCGGCCGGCGCGGGCTGCTGTGGCGCTCTGGCGGTTGGAAGCCGAAGGAGAAGAGGGGCCGCAGGTTGCTGCGCCGCCGGCGATGGAGGAGGGTGGCCGGTCGCCTGGAGGTCAGTGGCGGTGCCGCGCGCACGCGTGGCAGCGTGTGGCAGCGGTGCTTCGGCGACCTTCGGCTACGGCCGATGGTTGAATTTTTTATTTTTTTATATTTTTTTTATTTTTTTTGTAATTTTGTTGTAAACAGTAAAGAAAAGGAGGAAAAAAAACTTTTTTTTATTTTTTTTTGTAAATCCGAAAATAAGAAAGAAAGAAATAGGAAATGAACTTTTTTTTTCTTTTTTTTAATATTCCTGCAAAACAAAAGTTAGAGATAAGGAAAAACAATTTTTTTTATTTTTTTTTTATCCTGCAAAACAAATGTTAGACATAAAATATTTTTATTTATCTACAAAATTGGGAAAGGAATGGGGATTCGGCGAACGTGAAAGGAATCGAATCCGACTCTCCGACCGCCGTGCGTGGTCGGAGTTGGTAGATAGTGGAAGATAGAAATTGAAGGCGGAGAGATCAAGAAAGTGAGATGAAAAATCGAGTCGATGATGGATCAAAAATCGTGATGAAATTTTTTATGATCTAGAAGAAAAATGACAACGAGATGAAAATACGAAAAATAAAACTACGATTAAAGTAAGATAAAAATGCGAAGAAAAATGTGGATCTCACCTTAGGAGCGGAAAATGGGTCGTGATCGCCTCGACAAGGCCGACTCGCTGTCACCGGACGGCTTGGAGGCTAGGCAACTTCCTCGACGAAATTTCTCTCGGAGATCGGGCTCCTCTCTCTAAAGATTGATCAGGTTGGAATGAGGGAGATGGAGCCATATAAATAGAAAAGAGATGAATTTTGAATTTTGAAGAAGATAAGAGAGATTTTTTGAATTTTTTGGTGGGAGAGATAACATGAGAGAGAATAGAAAGATAAAATTATTTACAAAATTATCTAATTTTTTTGAATTTTCGTCACTTTATTTATTGGAATTTGAAAATGTTATTTTTTTATTTTTTTATAATGGTTGGTTAAAAATTGCAACTATATACATATACTATGCACATATATGGTATTATATACAAGGGTAAATGATGAAATTAGCCTCTCTTTTTTTTGTTTTAAGAATGTTATTTTTTTGTTTTATTTTTGTTTTAAGTCCTTAGTAAAAATATTTACAAATATATATACAAATACATTATCACAAAATACAAGGGAAAATTGCACAAACCACCCCAGAAAACCAACTTTTCAACCGTAACTCCAAAAATTATAAAATCACAGTCATTTTGAAGATAATTTAATTTAGAATTCAATGGAAGTGATATTTGTTCAATTTGAGATTATATGGAGCCGGAATTGATCTTTCAATTAGTGCTTAGTGGCTTTTTCCAAGTGTGGCTACTTTTATTCTGTACATGATTTAATTGTGCAATCAGTTTTATTAATTAGGACCCATTTTTATTTACAACTTTGATTTTGAATGTTATTTGATTTGGGGTCAATTAAGGTACAAATAAATTAGTGTTAGTTTTATACATATATGCACAAAATAAGTGAGAAACACATTTTTTTTTGGATTTTCTGGTTGAGGACCCTATCTCCCCCTACTTTATTTCTGGTCGATCAGGTCAAGTCTTGACCTTCTCTCGGGGTTCGGGTCATCCTGTATACAGTCTTCCTTTTTTTTATTTTCTTTTCTTTATTTTTCCTTTCTTTCTTTATTTATTTATTTTAGGTTAAAATTAGTAAGAAATGTACAATATTTACACACAAATGCAAGTTAGTAAGAATATGGAGTTAGCGTTATATGCAGGTGTTTTATCTAAAATAAATGAATAAAGATGACGAATCGCAGATTCATCAGCCATATCCTCGTAGATGGCCCAGACATGATCATGATCCTTGGCGAAGTAGGATCCGCCACAAGAAGCGTTCACCAGGCCCTGCAGCTCTGGTGTCAACCCGCAAAAGAAGCTCTGAACAAGGTTCGGCTTCAAGATATCATGGTGCGGGCATCTGTCAGTAAGCTCTCTAAACCTCTCCCATGCCTCGTGAAACTGCTCATTGGGGAGCATGGAGAAGTTGCTGATCAGGGCCCTCGCTGCGTTCGTCCGCCCGAGTGGATAGTACTTGTTCAAGTACTCGGTGCGGAGCTCCTCCCAGGTGTACACAAACCTCCCTAAGTGCTTCAGCCAGTTCGCTGCTCTGTCTACCAGGAATAAAGGAAAAACAATCATCTTGATGGTATCCTCGTCCACTTGACGGTCATGGACAGTGTTGTAGATCATCTCGAACTCCTGGAGATGAAGATGGGGCTCCTCAGTGACGAACCCATGGAACCGGGGTAGAAGCTGAAGAGTGTTCGAGGGGGGACTTCAAGTCCCCTACGATGGATGGTAGTACAACCCAACGATGTGTCAAAGTCGATCCAGGGTTGTGCAGCTCTCGCATCGATCTCGGCGGATCTGTTGTTGCTGTTGCGACTGTTGTGGCTGCTGCCGCATCACCAGGTATCCCCGGTCCGTCTCTGGGCCCGCGCTCCTCGCGGTCAGCTCTCATCTGCTCCATCTCTCTGCTCATCTCAATCATAAAGGCACCCTAGTCCCTCAACTGCTGCTGAATTGTCTCAAGGGAGGCGATCAAGGTGTTGTTGATCGCACCCTGGTCCAGGATAAATGTCTGCTCTCCTCGGGGGCCTCCGGTGCAGTCATCACTACTGTCGGCCATGGTCTCTACAAAGGCAAAAGACCCAAACTCAGGTGCCGATAAATCATCTATCTGTTGTCTCTCCTCTGGCACGGATAACTCAGGACTGATAGAAGGGCAGTCGAGGGGGAACAGGGTGGAGTCGAACTCGGGTTCGGAGAGTGGGTCTAAGCTCTCGCGAACCGACCTAGATGAATGGGCGGGAGTGCGGTCAAGCGGTGCATCCAGAGGCTGCCTAAGGGACCTCCTGCCCATCATCGTGATATGGCGAGTCGGACGGATGGGATCTGGAAACAACTATGATGAGCAAACAAAACCTCGGATTCACCTACTCAACGCGAACTGAAGACCGTAAGAGTTCGGTCAATTATCTTGTCAATTTTTATTAGGTGATCAAGTCAAGATAGCAGAGCGGTTACGTTGGGAATCCAATTCGCCGAACAGACTGTCCCGTATAAAAGGCTGGTAGTTTTTGATCGAGGCTCGGATATGGCTCTATCCTAGTGTGCGGGTCACTCTCGCGCGCATGCAAACCAGACAATGAGGGGGTTGCTCTCCCCAAGACAAATTTTTATGGTGTCTTTTAGGGTCAAGTTGGATTAACAGTCCCAATTTTATAGTTTTGATTTTTTATGTATTTTTCAATAATAAACAATGCCTAACGAATTTTTTGATTCTCCTGATTATTTTAGTCCAAAACAGGGGGAGAAGACGAAAAAGCTGATGTGCGAGAATCAATGATGCATGCAGAGTAAGAAATGCGTACCTGACTCCAACAGTCTACATGCAGGGTGATCTGCGCATAAAATAAAAGACAGAATATAAACTACCTATATGATGCACACGGAAAACCGTCCCTAGCAATGCAATTTCTACAAGTGAAGAACAGTAGCCGAGTACTCGAGCCTAGGTCCGGAGTCCTATCTTGGGAGCCACTTGGTGTCCGCCACAACGGATCGTGCACGCACTGTATGTGACTCCTCAAGGCACGTGGACCAGAGCTCAAATAAGCCGACTTTTTCTTTATGATTTAATTAATTAAGTCCAATTATCGATCTATAGGCACAGGCAGATAATTAGGATTTGGCCTTAATTAATTACGTCACAGTCAAAGAAAATTCCTAAGCTAGGGCTGAAATCCGCTAAATCAAATGAGCAGTAAATAAACGGTCAAAACTCTAGAAAACCGTGAAAAGCCGCAAAAAACCGGTGGGGTCCCCCGAGCACACCGATGCTCGGCAAAACAGACCCCGAGAGTCTAAGTGTCTCTGTCCTGTCCCTGTATTATTACAAATTAATAAATGTGCTGAAAATAAAACTACGCTAATCTAGCTACTCTCGCGGCTATTCCGTGGCTCCCGCACTCCTGCTCGGTTCCTCGCATCCTCCTGTAGCTCTATGCAGAAAAGAGCCGCCTCCAACTCCCGCGGTTGCTTCGGCTTCCGAAGAAAGCCGCCTCGATCCTCGGGCCCTCACAAGAAAACAAGCAGAGTGTCAAACCAGATATAAACAAGTCAGATAAAATATATACAAAAATATCTATAGAAAGCCGCAAAAAAATAAAACCGCAGAAAAATCAAAAGTGACTACTAAGTCGTGCTCCCTGGCAACGGCGCCATTCTGATGAACCGAAAAATCGACCAATTCAATCCGGGATAAAATAATCACTCTATGTTTGTTACGACCCGGATCGAGAGGGATATCAGCTCAACAAGAAAATATAAAGAGCAGACCAACAAACCAGAGATAAAATCAATCAATACAAAAATAATGGCCCTAGCTATGAGATTAGCCTGGTATAGCACCCAGGGTCGGACTAAAGGAGCACGAATTGGCCTTGCGGCCTATGAAGTAGTCAAAAATGAAATAAGGCAAGAACAAGTATTTTTGGTGGTTTTTAAATATTTTTATATTTTTTTGGATTTTTAATAAATGAGGAAAATAAGGAAAGGACAAAAACAAGCACAATCAACAAATTATTTAAATACTCCAAAAAGCTCTAAAAATTCAAACCAAAATATTTTTATTATTTTTATGTTTTTACTGTTTTTGGCGAATTTTTGAGATTTTTATAATTTTTATGTAATTTTCTAAAAATCAAACAAGGCAAAAACAGTGAACTATTGTCCAACCAGGCTTCAAAGGGCCATGAAAAATCTCAAATGGTCCTAAAACAGCCTGGAGGTAATTTTTATGAAAAATACAAACAATAAAGACAATTCAGGAGAAGAGTTTATTATTTTTGGAGTTTTCTACAATTTTTTAGAATTTTTATAAGTTTTTAATGGTTTTTCAATTTTTAGGTTTTTATATGTCCAAAAATAGCCAAAAATGCACAGAAAATCAAACACAACAAAACAAACGAAACCTAATTTTTTTAGAATTTTTGAAAAAGTTTTTATATTTTTTATGATTTTCTAATCTGGACAGACACAAAATCAACTGTTTTTTGAATTTTTAAAAATAATAAAAACCACAAAAATGTACCCAAAACTCAGGGAAAATTTTATATAGTGGCAGGAGCCACGTCAATTTTCACGCAATTCGGGTTAAATTTGATATATATTTAAATCCAAAATAGGCTCATAGTGCACAGGGACCAAAATGTTATAAAAACATTCTTTGGGTACCAAACAGTAACACAGTAGAAAAGCCCAGGGCCCAAAGTGCAAAAATCCCAGGAAATCACGCGTGATGCACGTGCTCAAGGCACGGAAGGACCTACTTGTAATTCCTATTTATAAAAATACAAATAATAACACGCAAGGAATATAGGGTGAAATGTGCAAAATACCAAGTCCTCACGTGTCGAAGCATGTGGCCACACTCACAGGGACTAATATGCAAATACTATAAACATCCAGGTCCTCTACGCAATTTAACTAAAATAAAAACAACTACTGAAAATATTTACAGGACTAAAAAGTAAATACAAAACATGAGGGGGCCTAAGTATAATTACCCCCACTTATTATCCGAGGGCTGGAGGAGCACCACGTGTGAGATCGGACGGCTGAGGGGCGTTGCGCCTCTGCGAAGGACTCGATCTCGGATCTGACGGCTGAGGGCCTCCCACGTGGAGGATCTGACGGTGATGGATATCGGGCAACCCTCGTCTGGATGGATGGCGATGAGGAGGGCACGTGTCGATCGGACGGTGATGGAATTCAGCCTCCTCTACGCCTGATCGAGAGGTCCGGATTAAGTCTGGAACGACGGGGATGAACGACCTGAAGGTCCTTGAAGAACTCGACTCCGGCGAAGTTCACTGGAGCACCACGGGCGTGTTGGACCTCTGCTAATGCTGCTGAGATGTGGAGAAGATTCGCCTCGATGGTCCGCAGCGACTGACTACCTTCGATGAGGCCTGCGACCACCGGAGTGTCCCGGTGACGGCGGAGGCTGGGAGCTGCTGTGCTGAACGCTCAGACCCTCAGATTAGGCCTCCCTCGACCTGCAAAGTGCACAGAACAGCTCCTTGGTTGAGGGCAAATTGCCTCGACCAAGTTAGGGGTGAAATGGGCACGTGGGTGAGTCGCGGCGAAGACCCCCGGCGAGGCGACGACGAGGGAGGTCGAGCTACCTGCTCCGGGACGAGATAGGGGGAGTGAGTGGGTGCAGAACGTGAAGAGAGGTCTCGTGAAGATGGTGACGTCGTCCGATGATCGAATCGATGAGTGGAGTGAACGGAATCAGTCGGAGACGGCGATGGGTCGATCATAATAGGAAATTAGAGAAAAATAGGAAGAAGTAGGTTTACCTAATGGCGGGAGTCGACTGGGGATGAGCTAAAGAAGCTCTGGTCGTCGCCTCGAGGGTCGTCAACAACCCGAGGCTCGGGCGCTACTCACGGCGGCGCACGGCGGTCAGATGACACCGGATCAGTGGCGGAGATCTCCTCCTCCTCTCTGCAACACGTCAATCCAAAGCTGTCACTCTAGGGATTAGGGTGGAGGTCCTGGGTGGAAGAAGCAACGCCAAAGATCGCGTGAATAGCGCGGCAGAGGTGGAACTTTATTTGGCTAGGGGTCCGAGAAGAAGGGGTCGGGCATGGATGTCGGAGCTCGGACCCCGAGGAAAAACCATCGGGCGTGGATCTCAGTTGATGCATCTCTAATCAAGACCCGGGGTTTGGAGATTTGGTGATCGGATCGCGTGGGGAAAATTTGGAGAAAAGCGGGTCAGGCGCATATCCGTAACAGAGGTGGTCCAGGGGGGGAGTCGACCGGGGTCAACAATCCCCCGTGGACCAATGGGAATTCAGATTTTATTAAATATTTGGAAATTAAATAAAAAATAATAAATGGTCGAATTTCGAAAAAGTTAAAACATGAAAAATGTTTCTTTATTTTTTAAATTATTTTTTTGTGATTTTTATTTAATTTTTTTGAAATATAATTTAGGTATTTACAAAATATTATTATTATATATATGTATATACAATATGGATTTTAATTTTTAATTTTTAATTGTTTATTTTTATGCAATTATTCCCATTTTATATTTTATTTATAGAATAAAAGGTGGAATAGTAAGGTATTTTATTTTATTTTTATTAATTATTTACAAGGGTTAAATAAATACTTTTAATTTTGTACATGCATGGTATATATATAAGGTGGACTTTGATTTTGATTTTGTTTCTGTTTATTTTATTTTTATTTTTCTGATTTTATTTTATTTATTTACACCATGAAATATGGAATATGTACATATTTTTATGGAATTTTAATTATTTATTTATAAGGTGATAATAAATAAGTGAGTGGTTCTATGTACATGGTCTATATACAATGAAGGAGGGGATTTTTATTTATTTTCATTTTCTCCATTTTTATTTTAATTTTATATTTACAACTATATACAAATAAATAGTCACGCATGTTTATTTTTAATAAGAGGAAAATACTTTTTATCTATTTACAGGTATATGTACAAATACATGATCTTCCCTATCTCTCTCTACTTGATTCTTTTGCGGTCAGGCCCATGCTGAGTCCTCCCTTGGGATTAGGTCGCTCAATATTTATTCTAAATATTTCCCTCTTTTTCTTTTATTTCTTTATTCTTTTATTTATGCACAAAAACATGCTAAATATGCAAATTTACACAATGCATGCTTTTTGGTAATTAATGCTATTTACAACTATCTACATGTGTTTTGCATAGGTTTTGTAGCTAAAATAAAAGAATAAAGAGTGATGAATGGGTATTCATCACTGCCTCGCCCCCGAACCTCCGCTTTGGCTCCGAGCCTGTGCCTCGGCGTTCGAGCCTGAGCCTTGCCGTCCGAGCCTGCGCCTCGTCTCCGAACCACAGGCACACGTCTCCGAACCACAGGCTCGGGAGCCCCGAGCCTCCGCCTCGCCTCCAAGCCTCCTGGCGCACGTGCAAGGCACGTGTGTCCAGGGAAAATTGCTGCCACGTCCCCGAAGTTTCCAGATATTACAATTATAACCCCGCTTGGGGTAAATTGCAGTGGATACCCTCCAAATTTTCTATATTACAGATAAGCCCCTCCAGGGACTTTTTTGCAAGAAAACTTTGTTTTATTTACATTTTAGTCCCTGAAACTTCATTTTATTATATCTTTCTCATACGGATTCCGATTTTAGCATATAATATGTCATTTTGAAGCTATTTTCATGCTCTACAACTTAACATAGCTTGTGATAAGATCTAAGGGTGTTCAGTGGTTATTATTATTTATGGGCCTTTGATGACATATGTAGGCTAATTTTTGACATATTGATGCTTGGGATTTTGATGATATTATTTGCAGGAATTCGGATGAGTATTTTTATATGATTAAGCCTTCATTGATTATTCTGAATAATTTAGATCTCACAGGGGATTAATTCAGATCAATTCCTCTAAGATTATTGTTAACCATTCTAAGAATGAAATCAAAGACATTTAGAGGCTAGATACCTTGCTTCAAATTATTCTGAGTATCAACTTATTACCCTGAAGCATTGACTTGAATATATTATGATTTGTGATTGATTTTGATGAAATTATTGATCATATTATTCGAGCATTAAATACTTTTCAAATCACAGATCCTGAGCATAATTTTGTTTATTTTTCTTGCATAGCATTTTCATCATTGCATTATATATTTTCTTAATGCATAAATTAATCGACATTAATTAACTATTTAAATTGATTTAAGACCACGCAACTAGAAATCACCGTTCCCTGTGTTCGACCTTGGTAGACTTGCCAAGTAAAAATACTCAACAACATTCAAAGATTGTGGTATTTGACGAACCAAATTTGTCTCCTATACTACGATAATTATTCATTTTTAACGAGGTAAATTTGACGTTCATCAGCGATGAGGATCACTGGAGGCGGAGCTGCAGAATGTGGCTTTGGCGATTCTCCGACCAATGAAGATGCATGCATGATTAGCATAGCCGAAGCGTGTCTAGTGTGTGTGTGTGTGTGAATGACGTGGGGTGAAGGAAGGCTGATGTCACGACGTAGATGGTGGTAGTCTTAGGCTCCCTTCACCTTGATGATGGAGGATGTGGATCGGAGCAGGGGAGGGTCCTGGAGAAGGAGAGGGTGGTTAGAGTTGTCGGTGAAGATGAGGGTGGTAGGGTGGAGCTTGGTGGATGAAGAATGTGTGGTGAAAATGGCCGTGAAGGGTGGGATAAATAGGATATAATTAAAGAAAAATAGCGAGAGGTGTACCTGGCCGGAGTAAGGAGGAAAATAGGGGGCGAGGGAAGCGATCTGGGTTGAACTCCTTGGAGCTCAGGGTCCTCGCACGACGAGGGCAATCATGCCTCAGTGCTCGTGCATCCGTCAAAGGGTGGAGTGTACATGGCAGTCATCCATGGATGTCACCAGAGATGGAGGTCGTCATCGCTTGGACAACCACCCTCCGCTATCACCAGAGGGATGGTGTAGGCTGGGCCAACACCTCTTGAATGGTGGATGATGGCTAACAGGGGCGGAGTGGGAGGCTTTATAGTCAGAGGTCGACATCGGATATGTGGTGGCATTGGGGTGTTTAAAGGAGGTTTTATGGTGGGGGAGTAGTGGAGGAGGACGTTTATGAGGTGCGCGACGAAGGTGGATATGGGGGCTATGGGGAGGAGCCGTTAGGGAGTAGAGAGGGTGGTTGGAGTGGTTACTAAAATTAGAAGGGTGGCACGGTGTGGCGAGGCATAACGGCTGGAGGTGTGGACGTTGGAGGTAGGCGACAACTTGCGAGTTGTTGGATCTTGCGATCCAATGGTCCAGATGTAGGCACGGGTGGAGAGCAACGATCAGATCCTTAGGATCTGATCGAACAGTAGGAAGGTATGCAGAGGTTACGGTTAGGATGGAAGTTAGGGTTTCATCCAATGGTGGAGAGGAAGTGGGAGGCATGGACAAAGAAGGACCGTTAGATGCGGAGGAGATCTTGCTGTTCTGATCGAGGCAGAGACGAGCGGTGGGGATCAGATCTCAGGGGAGATCTGACGGCTGGAAGTGAGTGGAAGAGGAACAACGGAGATGGAAGGCAGCCAGGGGGATCCAGTGATCAGGAGATAGCCAGGTGGTGGGAAGAGGGAGCGGCCACATGGGTGGCCCAGAGGGCGTTACATGGCCCAATATGTAAAAATTAAAGAAAAATCTAAAAGAATTCATGAGAAGTAAAATTAGGAAAAAGTCAAAACATGAAAGTTGTAGATCTCGATGAAATCTATAAGTTTCATGTTGGAAAATAGGCCAAAAGAGATCATTTGTACAAAAGTATATTTTTGAGAGTATTTTTAAGAGGTAAAAACACTAATTTGGAGTTTTGACATTTTTTGTATTTTTTTCTCTTTTAAGGGTTAGGACAATTATATAAAATATTAATCCTAATTTTTAGGGGTTTTAGTAAAATAGAAAATAAAGAAGAAATGTTAGTAATTAAATACAAAAAATATATGTTAATGATACACAGTTATGTACAGATAATAATAATAATGAATTATAAGTGATTTTTATTGATTTATTTAAGCTAGGAGTTTAATATGTCGATTTTAATATGATGAATACGAGATTCATCAATTGATAGCATAAAAGTTTTTAGATTGGTTGGTTAGTTGCTATTAACGAGTTTGGTCTTTCAAGCAATATACGGTTCTTAGATAAATTTGCTATTGGACATAAGTGGCATGATATCTACGTGAGACAAACTTTCTTTTCTAGCATGAGAATCACACAATTGAATGAGATCATGAATCATTTCCTTCATAGCCACATTACCCAAAATAATTCTCTACTTGAATTTATTCATTGGTTCCAAGCATACCTCCAAAAGCTTAGAAGCATATAAATGATTTGGATAATGATGCAAATAATAGAAATCCAATTCTAAAAATGGAGTGGAATATGGAATATCAGCTATGGGAAACTTTCTCAAAGTCCATTCTTTATGTTCTTCACAAAGAGATTCACAAATGTACTATATTGAATGTTCATGTATTTGAAGTCTACAATGAGAAGGCTATTTATTCAGTTTTTTAAATAGTGAAAATGCATCTTAGGAAGAAAGTTACTATATTCAATGATTCTAATAGATTTGTCCGTTATTGCTAAAGGATGAAGTACGGTGGTATTCCTTGCAAGAATATTTTTGCAGAAATAAAGATACAAAATGTGGAGCATCTAGACAGTTCATACTTCTTGCATAGTGGACTCAAAATATAAGAAATAACGAAACTATCCTATATATATCTGAAATGAACAACAAGAATGAGTTGTGGAATTAAACATATTTTGTACACAACTTGTTAATGATTCATCCATTTTTCGTTCACGGACAGAAAACTTCATAGTTTGTTGCCAAAATCCTAAGAAAGAAGTCTTTGAACAGGAATCTGCAGATGGATAGTTACATTTCTCCTCTGTGATGCCCCGCAAATCCGACTATCGGAACCGACGGGATGGGAGCATCGGACCTACGGTCCAAATACGCCCATGATCTATGATACTCAGCAAATCATCTTATGCACATTAAGTCAGCATTTTAAATATAAATAATAACATGAGAATAATATAAAATGGAAAGAAAATGCAATATCCATTCTCATTGATAATAATCATCAAGTCCATGTCCATAGATTGGGGTACCTCATAAGTATAAATTTTGTAGAAGAAGCTCTCTAATATCTCACTACAATGTCTCTCAATTAGAACATAAAATGATACGGAAATAAATAAATTACTCTAAGTTGGACGCACCCTATTTGGTGCAAGTGCGATGTAGAAAGTCCAATCTCCTCGAAATCCGCTATTGTTGCGGCTGCTGCTCAGCTACACCTGTTGGGCTCACAAGAGGGTAACGTTATGAGCAAATACCCAATAATGAGACAAATACTATAATAACTAATGTAGGGGTAAGCAAAGAATGTACACTCAACTCTATCTAATGACATATTCATATATTGTAGAAAAACTGAGAAAAACTCCATGTTATTCTAATTTACATTGGATCATATAGGAATATATTTTATTTATTGATTTAATAATCATTTGAGTACTACTATAATATGATCTTGATTTTTTTTACAAGTTGGCTAGAGTCCACAACGGTATGCAATTTCAATTACCGATATCCGATCATTAGTCAATTCTCATATTATTTAGCACACGTAAATATGCGACTCGCAGGTCTCCGCTACGCGGGAACTTGATATTCATATTGAGTAACTCTCAAGGACCTCTTTTTGATCGGACAAGAAAAGATCACAACCCTAAATTTCTAACTTCAAACCACATCCCGGAACACCTCTCACAATAATAATATTCCAAGTAAAATTAGATGTGGCTACATCTAATTTAAATTGAGTCTTAAAATTGTGTATAAGTGGGAAACCAAGAATGTCAACCATGCCACCTGCCTACTCTGTCGAGCGACTCTAGATGCAATCGGACTGCTAGGTACAACTCTTCGCCCAACTCGTCCGTTGGGATCACAACCTTCAAGGCTTCTACCCATGGTCGAAGGGTGCATGCCCAATCCCTTGCGGTGCCTAACTCCATCTACCCGATAATCTCACCCGTAAGGTGATAGTCAATGCTAATAGGATATTAATCGATTTCTAGAAGTGAGTTATTTGAGTCGTTGATCTTTATAAATTAATCTTGACATCTAATTATTAGAAAAATGCAACAAGATCCAACCCGAAGTTGTACGTAAGGTCAAGATTTAAGTCGACATGTTATTCGCCTTTGTAGGATAAAAAAATGAGATGAGATAATTTAAATGGGAACTGAATGACTACAATAGTACATTAGTGCAATGCTTAATAACATGCAATAGCCAATCCGACCATTACACAAGTCCATTGACCAAACTATTTTTTGTACTGCGGTATAATATGAACAGGGAGAGATTTCAATTGAATTGTCAATAGAATAAGATTCTAATTATAATACCTACAATCCTACCAACGTGTAGGATTTTGTAGAGTGGAAAAGAACCGTTTAATATGAATTATAAATAGATATAAATTTATTTGACTCATAGATGGCAATGACCAAAACGTATGGAAGTTACAGAGCCTATATTGACCAATCATGAGAGATCACAAAGTAATATAACGCCAACGTGTGGTATAAAAAACGTTTCTAATTGCACCTCTTTTTTTTAACAATACCAAGTCCTAACATGAATCATTATATGACACAAGTAATTATATTTCTTCCTCAATAATTTCTTAATTGCTTATAATGAAAAAGATACAATGTGAAATTGGTTGGAATTCCCTCGAATCATGGACGGTTATTCATTTGTAATTAAAAAGGGATATGGATATGTGTACCGACATGGATGCGAGTTTTCAATGTAGATCATGTTAGACGATTTTTTTTAATACCATGAAAGCTATAATGGAACATGAGAAGTCACCCAGTTTTTACTGACAATTAAGATGACGCCAATCGCTATTGAGAGCCACAAATGGTACAACAACATAGGAAAACATCTTCAGTACAGAAATCTTTGAAGATCATGACTCATTCATAGAGGTTGGCACTAAGAGTAAATAAGAATTCAACCTCGACATAAGGTTTGAGAACATAAGCATATATTAAACTCCATGAAACCAAGAAAGGATGAAAGGACACATCATTACGATTTATGAATCCTATCACCATACTAACCAAGGCTCTAAGCATGTTCAAGCGTGAGGGAACAAAAATGTGTGAAAACCAACAACAAGGAGGGAGGGGGACATCGTTACCTCCAAGGATGTTCCCTTGAGATCTCCTCTCACACGGAAATGATATTCTGTTTCTCGATTGTAGCGTGAATGCGCGTAGGAAGGATCTCAAGCTTTCCTACGTGATGGTGGTTGCGAATCTTTGATCGGAGCTTCTTCTCTGACGTCGACGACGATCCTCCATTGGTTAATCTGGCCAAGGTGGTTGTGCTCCAAAGAGGGAAACGGATTGTGGTGGCTAGGGTTTTGAGAGAGTAGCCTACCATTTCTTATTTAGAAGGAGAGGTGCATTTGGATTGAATATCAGACTCGGTTCGAATCCATATATGGATCTTCTCCACTTAAAACATTGATATCTTGAGCTAGGAATGTCGGAATTGGATGTTCTTGGACTCGTTACAAAGATCTTGACGAGATCTACGAAATGACCGATTATTTTGTATTTTTGAATGTAAAAAATACTCTATATTTTAGGATAAAAATTATGAGATTTCACATCATAAAATCTTAAAGGAATTCTCATCCTCGAGACATAGGATTTAACATATATCTTTTGAATGCGACATAAATTCAGGTATAAAAATATCAAAGATAACGAAACCCATAATAATCTTAAAGAGAATTAGAATAGGATTTCCTGGACATACCTTCAAAAAGATAAGGGTATTTCTGTTGCATATCTGCCCCAGGCTCCTATATGGCCTACTCAACATTCTGACTTTGCCACAATACCTTGGCCAAAGGGATGTCTTTCCGTCACAACTTCTTGACTGCCCGATATAAAATCTGCATGGGTGTCTCACGGAAAGATAAATTTTATTCAACCGCGAGGTCCTCATAGCTAATCACTTGCTGAGGGTCTCGAATATACTTCCAAAGGTTTGACACATGGAATACATCATGCACGCTTGCCATGTGAGGGGAAAGTGCTACTCAGTATGCAACCTTCCCAATACGGGTTCAAAATCTCGAAAGGGCCAACGAATTGTGGTGTCAGCTTGCCCTTGAAACCAAATTTCTGAATATCTCTCATTGGAGATACTTTCAAGAATACAAAGTCTCCAACCTCAAATTCAAGATCGCGAAGTCTCTGATCAAGTAGATCTTCTGGCGGCTCTGCGCAGTCAATAATTTCTTTCTATCCATTTCTACCACTCTTGTTGTATCCTCGATTATCTAAGCGGAATAAATGTCTTTATCACCCACTTCCTACCAACACAAGGGAGTGTACATCTTCGCCCATACAATGCCTCGAAAGTTGCCATGCCACTACTAGCATGATAGTTGTTATTATAACTGAACTCCACCAAGGGAAGATGATCCTTCCAAGAACCTTGCCACTCAGTGGCACATGCTCGGAGTAGGTTGTCAAGAGTCTGAATTGTCCTCTCTGATTGTCCATCCGTCTGCGGACGATATGCTGAACTAAGACACGGTTTAGTTTTTTAGGGACTTCATGAATTTTCCCCAATAATGTGACATGAAACGAGAGTTTCCATTCGATATGACCTCCTTGGGAATCCCATGCAAGCGAATAACATGTTGAATATATAATTTGGCCAAATCTATCAGAGTGCAAGTCATGTTTACTGTAATGAAATGTGTGGACTTGGTCAGACGGTCTAGAATAACCCAAATAGCATCATATCCACCTATTGTATGAGGTAAGGATGTCACGAAATCCATAGAGATACTCTCCAATTTCCACAACAGGATAAGAAGTGAATGTAACAAGCCAGGAGGACACTTCAGATCTACCTTCACTAATTGAGAAGGCAACGGATAACATGTTCTGCAACATTGATGAGCCTCGGTTTCATCATGTTTATTTCCCCATATTAACCCCCTAGCTTAAATTGGTGTCAATAAAAACCAGATTAATTGTTGTAGATATCTGAGTCTTGAAATAAATTAAAAATAAAAATGACAAAAGCAAAAATTATAGTGTTTTTATATCTTAAAAATGCTCACAAAATATTTCTCCATTTTTTTTACCTCGTTTGCATTTTTTATCAACGTGAACTTGTAGATCTCATTAAGATCTACAACGTTCAAGTTTTGAGTTTTTCCGAATTCGCCCATTTTCTTCTTCTTTTTTAAGTTTTTCTTCTAAGTAAACTGGTTGGGCCACGTGGCTCCATCTAGTTGAGCCACATGGACCACATCCCCTCGCGCCATTCACCCTCATTTTTCCACCGTTCGATTTGCTTCTAGATTTTCAATCTCCATCGCATATTCGCACCGCGCTTCTAGCCCTCCGATCTCAACCTACGTGTCTCCATCTCAACCACATGTTCCTGCTTCAATCTCCACCCTTGATCGCTTCTCCAGAGATCATCTCATACGTCAACTTCCTCCCGTTTCTCCTCTCGCCACGTGCCGCCATCCAACATTTCCCGATCTCCTCTAATGTGCTTAAATCATAGACGCTCCCTAATTCCCTCATCGTGGCCGTTAGATAATAGGATCCAATGGCTACGAGATCATCTCCTACCTTTGGTCCCCCTCTCTCCCACGTCCTCCACCACGCACACCCATCGTGCCCTTTCCATTATCCCAATGTCCTCATCACTTCCCTCGCCCCAATGAATGTGCTCCGTCAAACCCCACTCCTCCATCATCCTCGTGGGATGCATAACTCCCCACGTACACCTCTCTCCCGCTCCATCGCACGCCCGCAAATCATGTCGACCACCACCTGCACATCAGCCCTTCCCCATTGAAATACACCATCGCCGCCCACCTTCGAAGATGTCCACCTGTATGCAGGCCACGACCCAGCCTCTCTCCGCCTCCCCATGAAAGGGGGTGGCCGAATCAATGACGCGATGATGACTATGTCCCCGATGATGAACCCTGGCCATGGTAGGCCTTACACCAACATCCGAGCATAGCCTCATGTGCCTGGGTCACGTGAGGTCTTGGAAAATTGTAGGAGGGCCCTGCCACTTTCTTCAAATTGCAAACAAGTCCTCCTATCACATGTATACCACATGCACCTGAGGTTAATTGCACCCGACCCTCTCTGGATTTCAATAATTACAATTTAGCCCCCACAAATGTAGGAAAATTACAGGGAAGGCCTCGCAACTTATTTTAATTGCGTTTAAGTCCTTCCAGGGACCTGTTTGTAGTGTTTTATCTATTTATTTTTATGTTTCCTTGTATTTATGCCCCAGGACTCTTTTGTGAATATCTTGAGCAGTTGACATCTGTTTTAATTGATTTCAATTTCATAATGAAGCTTGCTTCATCGTCTACCACATGGAAATTTTGGTTCTCTGATTTAACACTTAAATATGAATGATAGAGTTTAAGTTATATATTGTCACTCGTTTCTTAATTTCAATACCATTTGTTAGATCTTCTATTAATCTTGCTTCATTAATAAATTCGTAGTTGATTATATATTTTATTGCTCAATGAATTCAGTTAGGTAGGGCATGATTATATTTGTTTGCACTTGCATCTCTTTGCATCATAAAAATCAAACAAAAGATGCCCGCTTAATGTGTCCTTGCACTTTAACCTATGAATTCTTAATTCATTACTTATTCTGAGTAATGAGAGTCTAAATATATACTTAAGAGGCTCGTGCCTCTGAGTTCAACATTGGGCTTGCCCAAATAAAATAAGTTCGACCGCTTTGATTTAATTGACAAATCATTAACGATTTTTGATGGATCCTATCTAGCCCGACAGCAATGACACTAAAGTGTTATGCTGACACTATTAAGGATCAAATTTGTGATTTGTCAAATGACATCATTGCCGAGGACACAACTCATCTTTCGTTTCATTTAGATTTTTATTATGTGATTAAGTGGTACATTTTAACATGTAGGTCTTGTTGTTTATTTCAATTGCATTGTTTCGATTATCTGAATATCCATCTAATGATTTCTTTCTATGACAGGGGTCCCTTGGCGATCAAGGAGGCAAGGAGCAGGATCTCTCGCTACGAGGAGCTGCAGAAGCATCATTGGAGAAATTAAAGAGGATTAGTGTTTCCTGCTTTTTTATGCATGTCATGTAATAATCGTTTTTACAGCGGTCTTCGTTTGAAGACTTGCGATTGTAAATGAAGGAAGATATTTGTGGTTGTGTGGGGCTGGCCCCACTTGAGTTTCGTCCTAGGATCAGGAACGCGGCTCGCTGAGCTATCTCACATTTTTATCTTATGTGATTGATCGTAGGTGGACACACATTAATTTGAGACGTACATAGATGTTGCTTCACTTAGCCAAAAATTAAATATGTTCTTTACCACTAATAGAAGCATGCTAGGTGTGATTTTCATCGACTTTCATACATTCAACGTTTGATTTTAATCCAGTCTTATTTTTCACGAATATTGCTAAAGGAACTACAAGTTTTTCTCTTAGGTATAGATCATGATTTTACCGTATGCATTGCTGTTTCCTCGACATCCCTTTCTGGATTGATAACCTAGGATTAATGGAAATTGAAATGAGAGATAGACGATGTTTGATTGATTTATGTTCTCATTAAATCAGTGATAACCTTAAAGCTAAGAATTGGGACTGTTAATGCAAGTTGACCAATAAAATGGAGTAAAAACATGTTTTGGAAGAGAAACACCCTTTTTACATAGGATGTTTTAGTTGAAATATCATTAAGACTAGCGTAAATTAGAATGATTTTATCACCAATAAAAATGGAAAGATAATTAACCAACATTTGTTGGTTTCTCATGTGAGTTGGTGAATCAAGGGTATTACTTGGTTGATTGAGCCTTGATTGTTTCGAGACCCTCCCATAGACCCTAGGTACTCCATTCATCTCCATAGATTCATTCCCTCATGTATACATTCATCCTAACCTCTTGGTTCCCCTCTGGTCTCCCCAAATTCACTTATCCATCTCTGTACTTAGGATATTCTCATCCTACGTATAGGAAGGTCCTGAGTTCCCGTAAATTCCTTACTCATTTATCCTTCTCCCTGATACTTAGAATATTTTTTAACGTAAGTATAGGGGACCTCCTATTCAGTTCACGTATTCTTTCCTATATCTTAACTTGAGCTATGGCTTTGTGTCACTTAGTGCTATGAGGACATAGCAAAAGTTAAGTATAGGGGTTATACCGTATATACAAATATATGTACTTTAGCCATAGATCTATTTTGAAAATTTTTAAAAAATTTAAAACTTTTTGGGCTAGAGTATAAATTTTCTAAACTAAATTGGATAAAATGTTTCCAAAATTTGGAAAAGTTTCCTCTACTATGTTACATTATTTTGAAGAAAATATTTTGAAACTGGTTTGAAAAATAAGTTTTACTTTTTTGAAAAATCGTTTGAAAAACCTTTTTATATGTGACATTGTTGTGAAGATCTTTATCAAAATACTTTCCAAAAAGAAGGTTTAAATGAGTCTAACTCGTGTTTGTAAATATTGTCCTTTGAAAAAAAAATGAAAAAAAATGATGAAGGAGTTGGTTTAGTCCCTGACACTCTCACATTCACACATGATTAGTGATGTTTAAGAACATTTGATTTGAAAGGTATTGAGATATTAAGTTAACGAGCCTTAGTCATCAGGATCTTCAACTTAATTATCCATATTTCCCTAGTTTGACAGATTTGCATGCTATATTGCATGCTTAGTCTCTAAACTTAAGAATATGATCAGCACTTCACATACACGACTGCAGTTATGATGAGAGGGGTTGAAATTTCACTTAAGGGACTAGGATGAGGTATTCAAGTTTGGACTCGATTTGATGATTGTCGAGGATGGGATAAAATCATTGAAGGCTTCATGAATCCTGAATGTCAGCATCTTTAGCCAGTATGAGAACTTGGTCTTGTAGTATCTCTTGATATTTACATAAGTGCCTGGGTGTGATAAAATAAAAAAAGTCAATGAGTGTGCGCCAACTCTTGGTAAAAGCAATGGAGCTAGCCAAAAACAATGCAAAGAAATACAAATGTTGAAAAGCTCTCACCCAACAAAGTCAAATATAAAAAGAGATTCCACCAAAGGCGAGAGCTCCCGACATTTCAAAGTGTCCACTTGGACCACTGCTATTAGGACCAGGAGTCGGGCTTGCACCAAAAAAGAGCTTTACATCATAAATGCTACATGTCTGGGTGTATAAGGTATATTAGATACTCAAAAAAGGCACACCTCGGTGTATTCCCAGGAAAACAAGTGTAGACGACTCTAACTTCTCTTGACGGACGTACTTATCAACAACAACAAAAAATGTATTGAGTTAATAAGGCAGTCGAGACAATCCTTATTCTAATGAGTAGGAGAGAAGAAATGACACAATCATGTGCCATCCATTAATATATACATTTTTAAGTCTGACAACTAAAGATACGATGGATTGGACACAATATTTGATTTATTCCCTAGTATTGAGTATCGGGTTCTTAGGAGAATTTCTTGGACTGGAACCTCGAGTGAAGTTGTGACTTTATTCTTGTGACCGCAGTCAACACTTAATGTCATATCCCTATTTTATACTTATGCAAAGATAGTCTGATAAATTAGAGAAATTGGATACCTCTTGATTAAAACTAGGTTCAACATTAAAATTTTGGGTCTCTAGAACCGAGAATTCTTGAGCATATCAGGTCTTATACTCACATGCACAATCAGGGGTTAATCCAACTCATTCATGCTTGAGATGCTCAAGGACGAGCATAGTTTAAGTATAGGGGGTGATGAACCTCGGTATCATCATGTTTATTTTCCCATATTAACCCCCTAGCTTAGATTGGTGTCAATAAAAACTAGATTAATCATTGTAGATATCTGAATCTTGAATAAATTTAAAATAAAAAAATGACAAAAGCAAAAATTATAGTGTTTTTTATATCTTAAAAAATGCTCACAAAAATATTTCCCCTTTTGTTTGACCTTTTTTGCATTTTTAATCAACATGAAACTTGTAGGTCATGTCAATATCTACAACTTTTATGTTTTGAGTTTTTCCAAATTCAGCCTTTTTCTTCTTATTTTTCGAGATTTTCTTCTGAATAAACGGGTTAGGACATGTGGCTCCTTCTGGATGAGCCACATGGCCCGCATCCCATTGCACCATGCGCTCTCACTTTAGCATAATCTGATTCGCTTTTGGATCTTCTATCTCCACAGCACATTCGTGTCATGTTTCCAGCCCTCTGATCTCCACTTACGTTCCTCCATCTCAGCCGCTTGTTCTTGCTTCATTCTCCGCCATTTATCGCTTCATCAGAGATCATCTCGTACGTCTACTTCCGCCGGTTTCTCCTCTTGCCATGTGCCACCATCCAGCACCGCCTGATCTCCTCTAATGCACTTAAATCCTAGCTGCTCACTAACACCCTCATCGTGGTCGTTCGATCGTAAGATCCAACAACGACGAGATCATCTCCTACCTCTGGTCCCCCTCTCTCCCACATCCTCCACCACGCACGCCCATCATGCCCTTTCCGTTATCCCCATCTCCTCATCACTTCCCTCGCCTCATTGAATGTGCTCCGTCAAACCCCACTCCTCCATCATCTTCGTTTGATGCATAACTCCCCACGTACTTCTCTCTCCTCACGTCAACCCTTCCCCATTGAAATACTCCATCGCCGCCCACCTTCGAAGTTGTCCACCTATATACGGTCCATGACCCAACCTCTCTCCGCTTAACTGTGATAGGGGGAGGTTGGATCGATGACGCGATGACGACGGTGTCCTTGGTGATGACCCCTGGCCACAGTAGGCATTTCCTCCGACCGTTGAATGCCAGCAAGCTCCTCCCCATGTCTGGGGGAGTCTAGCGATGACCGGAGCACCACTGGTGCTCAACCCAAGCCGTCCCACGTTTGCCAACTCTCCAGATAAGTCTCTTCGATCCTTCTTTGCATTTCCTCGTAATTTCTTTCAATTAATTAAGCATTCCTCCGTATTACCAACCTCCATAGACCATCTGTTCAGCTTCGTCTTTCCATGCTCATCCTCGCGGCATGTCTCACTTTCCTTCTCCTCTTCTCTATCACCTGAACACCTCCGACCCATCTCTTCTCTAGTTCGCCGGAGACAGATCATAAGTCCTCCACTCCTCCGGTCACTAGGGACTCATTCCATCCACCTCACACCAGAATCACATGCTTCATCTATTTACTAATCTTGTAGGTATCCTATGGTTCAATGGCTGGAGTTGCGGGTTGTGCTCCGATCTCATCAATGTCTCCGACGGAGCACCATCGACCGGAGAGTCCAGCCACTCCGACGTCTCCTTCGAGCCCTATACTTCTTCACAAGGCTTTCGTGGATCTTCTTGGACCATCAGAGGACATGGTGGAGCATGGCGGAGCTTCAGGCATCTCATTGGAGCCCTGTTAGTGTCGCCACCATCAAAGGAGGAAGCAGCTCCAGACTGGATAGGTGTCATTGAATGGCGCCCTCCTAATGCTCATCCAATGGCTTACATTGGGCCATGTTGATTGCCCCAAGGACGTACAGATACCGTCTGATCACCTTGATCGGATGACCTCAATGATGCCATGTGTCTTCACCAAGCTATAATTCGAGCCTCTAGGCTCGGGACGTCTAAGCCAAGTCAGATCTCCAGCTGATGACACATGGCTCGAGCCTCAGCCATGCCTCCCGAACCTCGCTCCAAGCCTGCACCGACGTATGAGCCTAGCCTTACATGCCTGGGTCACGTGAGGGCTTGGCAAATTGTAGAGGGCCCTACCACTTTCTTCACATTGAAAAAAAGTTCTCCTATCACGTGCATACCACGTACGCCTGGGTTTAATTGCATACAACCCTCTCTGGGTTTCAATAATTGCAATTTAGCCCCCACATGTGTGAGAAAATTACAAGTACGGCCTCACGACTTATTTTAATTGCATTTAAGTCCTTCCAAAGATCTATTTGTAATGTTTTATCTATTTATTTTCATGTTTCCTTGTGTTTATGCCCCTGGACTCTTTATGAATATCTGGAGCAGTTGACCTCTATTTTAATTGATTTCAGTTTCGTTGTGAAGCTTGCTTCCTTATCTACCAATTGGTATTATTGATTCTCTAATTTGACACTTAAATGCGGATGATAGATTTTAAGTTATATAGTATCACTTGTTTCCTAATTTCAATGCCATTTATTAGTTATTTGATTAAGCTTGCTTCATAAATAAATCCTTAAGTTGATTATATATTTTTTTGCTCAATGATTTCAGATAGGTAGGGCATAATTATATTTGTTTGCACTTGCATCTCTTTGCATGATAAAAATCAAACAAAAAAGTGTTTGTGTCATGTGTCCTAGCATTTTGACCTATGAATTCTTAATTCATCACTTATTCTAAGTAACGAGAGTTTAAATATATACTTAAGATGATCGTATACTTGAGTTCGACCTTGGGCTTGCCCAAGTAAAATAAATTCAACGTCTTTGATTTAATTAAAAATTCATTAGCAGTTTTTGATGGATCCTATTTGTCCTGACTACAATGACATTAAAGTGTTAATCTGACACTATTAAAGGGTCTAATTTGCGATTTGTCCAACATCTCTCTTTATCACCTCCCACCAGAAGTGCTGATGAAGGTCTTTATACATCTTGGTGCTTCATGGGTGGATAGATAATCTAGAACAGTGAGCCTCATCTAGGATGTCTCTCCTCAACTTATTATTATCAGGGACATAGATACGGTCTCCCTTCCATAAGATGGACTCAAAAACTCTGAATCCATCAAAGTCCTCCTTCAGACATCGATGGAACAAGTCTTGTAATTTGTGATCTGTCTATTGACCATGCACAATCATGTCCCATAATCCATTGTATTTGGCATGTACAGTTACGACATATGTAGTACTATCAAATGGGTGACACTCAATGAGTGTTGTGAGTGTTAGCAATGTGAGCCCCGGGCGAACCATTTCTACAATAAATGTTATTGTAATGAATAAATTATCAATGAAATTTATTGATTATTTTTCACTCCCTTTCTGAGATTAATGAAAGAATGCACTATAGGGTCCCTCTGTACAATAAGGGTTATGTACCATGGCCAACTTGATGATCATACAGCTGTTGATTCATTGGATGAATCATAGAGGCTGATGCTTGGATAAATATCTAAAGAGTTAGATAGAGGACTCATCAAGCATCATCAAATGATTATTAAGTGATGATCTCCAGCCTGAGTAGGAGATTGCAATCCTCTCTCATATGGCTAATATCTGACTCACCTCTTGATGCAGGTCCTCTGCATAGGAATAATGATTCGGAGGAGTCATATTAGTTGAGTCAATGGGTTGACTTAACGAGATCGAGATAACCAAAGACCTACGTTGAATACTGTCACAACATAGGCATGCATCCTCTGACCGGAGACATATGTATTGTTATATGTCTGAGTGTGTACATTTGGAAGACCAATAGGTTGATGACCTAACCAAGGTCTGTACACCGGCGAGCTGGTGTGCATGTAAGGACATATGAGTAATACGAACTCTCAAAGGGATCATACAGGTTCACTTGAGAACTGGGAGACATGAGCTCACTCATGAGGTATTGGGACTGAACAAATTCCATGCATGGTCGTCATGCTTTGGAAGCATGACATGAATTTGAAGGTAAGATATATGCTTTGTGAAAGCATGTGATCTATACCAAATCCCAGTGACCAAGATAGAGAAACTTGAATGATCTAACCCTGAAGATGACAGTGCAAAAGTGATCTTTATCTTCAGAATGATCATAAGTCTTCCAGTATGCAGGATGTGCAGGTATTGGGAATACCTGAGGGTGATTTGATCATATCCGATTGTATAACCATGACGCTTCCATTCCGAGGGAGTGATGAAACAAGTTTGGATTTTAGTGACTCCTCTCATTAGAGAAGTGACCTAATCTTAGTCCATGAATTGGACATTGATCTGAATGAGATTCAGATGTAATGAAGATTAGGTTTACAGTCTTGATTTGATCAAGCATCAGTGGGAGGTCCATGGGATTTTGATTTGAGATATGATCTCAACATCCAAGTCACTATACGTGAAACAATACAATTGCCCTGTCCTTATCTCCAAGTATCTGCGGAGAGATTGCATTATTCTTGAAGGGTTTCAGAATAATTCCATAAGATCTAAGCAATGAAGAGATGATGATTAAATGTTATTTAATCATATTGATGTGTGAAGAAATTATCCAATTTAATTAAATATGATTTAATTAATGTGGATAAGAATAATGTGGATAGAAATATCCAATTATTCATAATATATTATAAATGCGATTTATAATGTATTAGAGAGAGCTAATTATAATTTGTATGTGTTGATTAATTATTATGTGTATTGGATACACATTGTGTAATTAATTGACAAAGTAAATTATATGTTGTTTTGGGTTGTGAATATAATTCACAATTTTCCAATGGCAAGATTGCAATATTCTCAAATATAATTATGAATTATTTTTGAAGAATAAAAGCCAACAAAAGTTGTTGGAAGTAAATAAAGGAGGTTTTCAAGGAGATATGCAATCTCATGGATTTCCATGAGATTGCAATCTCCATGGAATCTTTGGGCGGCACATCATTCCTATAAGGAATGTGTGGCCGTCCACTTTGGAAGGTACATGGAGATGAAATCTCCATGTATCTTCTCTCCTTATTTATTGGTTTGTTTTAGGACTAATTTATATTTGATTTTGTCAAATATATTGTAACCTAAATTTGTTGGTTTTACCAACAACAATCTTGACCATTGGATTGGCATAAATCAATCTCATGCATTGATTTTATATGTCCCATGGATTGAGATCCATGGATCCCAAAACCCTATAAATAGAGAGGCATACCATGATCTCTCTTTACTTGCATTATTGGAGCTCTCTCTTCCTCTTTCTTCATACACGACAGCCCTCTCTCTCTCTAATATTGGTGGCCGTCCACCATACCCTAGAGGAGGGAATCGTCGACGACATCGACACCGCGCCGCTGCTTCGACGTTCTTCAGTTCTCTGTCTTATTGGTGTGCCACGCCCACGAAGGAGACGTTCGATCTCGTGCGACGAGATCAGGAGCAACCGTGCTTGGATCAACTTCTTGGATTGCGAGGACAACGCGGTTCATCCCCGCGCTCGCAAGCAGTCTCGCAGACGATCGGACTTGAGACAGGAGGTCTCTTCCCTTAGAGACTCGATCAACCATGCTTCAAGAGGTATTGCATTATACATGTTGTGGTTATAGATGAAATGATCTGAGAATGGTTCTCGGATCATGTGGTTTCATCGAACAAAATTTTTTAATTTCCGCTGCAACGAACAACTAGTATGACTAGTCGTTCTTCGTCGTATCCGATACGATGATCACGCTTCCGTGATGTGCTTGAGGATAATTCCATATCCTTCAAGTGGTATCAGAGCCTTAGGTCGACGGTTTCGAATATGATTCGAAAACCGAGGACGACTTGGGTTCGTTAAGGTCGCGAAAGTTTTTTTATCGCATTTGATTTCGCAGATCTGTTTAGTAAATAATTTCGGTCATGTTTAAAATTTTTAAGCAAGAATTATTTACTTGAATAATTTTCCTCATTAAATAAGGAAACCATAGCATCTGAGTTTGCGTAAATCGGATTTCGTATGCTCTAGATATGGTTGTTTTAATGAACATGTATGCACTGTTGCGGGAACAGTAGATTTTAACATGATTAAAGAGTTAATTACTGTTATCATCTGCCTAGAAATGCATGAAACATCACTTGGATTCTGTCCTAAATCAAGTTAGAAATCTATGAAAATTGAGTTTGCCTAATTTGGATTTAATTTGATTGAGATATGATAATTTTAGTGAGTAGGGGTCACTACTGAAATTACAGTCCTAATCTAGAACCAAGTGATTGTCAATTAGTGAAATTAATTGTTAATTTTGTGAAATAATCTTGAAAAATATTTGTGAAATATTGGAACATGATTATTTACCTAACTGACTTGACCTCAACCAATAAATTGATTGGATGTGATCCAAATCATAATTGGAAACACAATCTTCAAACTTGATGCTTGAATAGGATTTGGGAATTTGTGTAGCAAATTTCCTTATTATCAAAAATATTTTGATTATTACTATATGGTACAATTTTGGTTGAAGAATCGATGATCATATCAAGTACAAATTAATCAATTTGGCATTATCCTTTTCCGAGGCGGATATGGTGTCTAGTCGGGGATCGCTGGGGTAGCGGGTTGCATCGTATGCGGTCCGTCCCACTCCCGTCGGTACTGGCCGTGACAGCGGGTAGGGCCGGGATAATGTCCGAGGGATTAAGTTATATTTTTCTAATTATTAAAATTCGAATTAACACGTATTTTGAGATATTACCATATATATTCAAGTAAAATAATCAAGTTTGATTGATTGAATTGGATTGATAATTAATTTAATATGATTAATTTGATTATGTCCAATTGAAACACTCTAATAGAGTTATATTTTTCCTTGGAAGAATTAATTATGTGAATGTGATTCATGATAATTAATTAAAATTTGAATATGAGGTGGAGGATCACATAAGTGACATCCATGGTCTCCCGTCAAGGCGAAGGGTTCCATCGCCAGATATCGTATGTGGGAGACGCTTGTCCGAAATGACAGCTCCTGCATACGATCCTTTTGGATCGGGCTCGTCGCTTCTCGAAGAGTAAGGACGTATGCGTAGTGACCCCAATATCGGATCCTCATATTATTGGGGCGATATTGGATTGCACATATCGAGTTGTATTCCTGTTGACGGTTGGTTCAATTAATAACATGTCAACATCACCTTAGGGGTGGTGGGCCTGGGTATTAAAGACCGAATTGGGAAATGCAAGTTGGACTTGCAAGGCGGAATGTGTTCCCGCTTCTCTTTATTAGAGTCGCAGATTCACATATTATTGGGATGTGACAAAGATAAGGAGGAGATCCCAATTCTTGCTAGAGATATAGCGGTAAGTATATCTCTTACTCTGAAAGTGATAAGGAAATGAACTTTCAAAGTTGACAATGCAAGAATAATTTGATTTAAAATACCTTAATCAAATGTTATAAATTTGAATATATTTTTTTATATTCTAATATAGTGCATTCTTAATTTCAGAAAATGAAGTCTTTGAACCCACTTAGTAGGCTTCTCGAGGTTAACCAATTGACCGTCCAAATTACTCGGACTGGATCCGTAATTTGGAACTTGTTCTCTCTGCAGAGCGCATAAGTTATGTGCTCTCCAAGGACAAGAATGAGAACCCCAAATCCAAGGAAGAAAAAGCATTTAATGACAAGTATGATGAAGATCATGTCTTGGCTAGGTGCTATATCCTAGGTTCTCTCTCCAATGTTCTGCAGAAGCAACATGTGAAGATGAGTACCTGTCAGGAAATCATGCAGAATCTGAAGGATATGTTTGGTGACATTAACCGCACCCAGCGGTACAATGTTATGAAAGACCTCATTCGCTGCAGGATGCAGGAAGGGACTTCGGTCCGTGAACATGTACTCAAAATGTTTGGGTACTTGTCGGAGTTGGAGACTCTTGGGGCAACAATGGATACAGACACGCAAGATGACTTCATTCTGCTGCCGTTGCCCAAATCTTTCAATAACTTTGTAGTGTCATTCCACATGAACAAGCTGGAATTGACAAGTGCTACTCTCCTTGCTGCATTAAAGTCTGCAGAAGACATAATGAAGAAGGATGGTCCCACTGGTAGTGCAATGGTTGCACAGATCAAAGGGAAGCGCGGTCGGAAGTATGGTTCTCGGAAGGGCCCAGCCCAGACGAGAAAGAAGAAGGGACAAAGTGTTGGCTCTTCTTCCAATGCATCCACTCTCATGGTGTCGAAGAAAACCGACGTCTGTCACCACTGCAAGAAGCCGGGGCACTGGAGGCGTAACTGCCCGGATTACCTGAAGTCCTCAGACAAAGGTAAAGCCCCAGCAGGTATGAAATCTACTTTCATCATTGAAACTAGCTTTCTGTCGGACGAGAAGGAAGTTGGGTTGTAGATTCTGGTGCTTCTGTTCATGTATGCAATTTGTTTCATTTGTTTCAGGAAACTAGAAGTCTTGAGGAAGGGGAGATAGTCCTCCAGATGGGATCTGATGTAAGTGTTGCAGCAGTCGTCGTTGGGACATGTCGACTATCATTATCTAGTGGTAGAGTCCTAGTACTTAAAGAGTGTCTTTATGTACCTGAAGTTAGAAGGAATTTGATATCTGTATCTAAGCTAGTTAGAAGTGGATATTCATTCTTGTTCTGTAATAAATTAGTCATAAATCATTATGATAAATATATTGCAGAGGGTATTTTAACTTCTGGAGGACTCTATGAATTGTGCATTAATGAGAATGTCATGAATGTTACAACCACTAGTAAAAACCCTAAAAGATCCAGGGAGAATCTTTCGAATGAGATCTGGAATCAAAGGCTTGGTCATTTATCTGTTGATAGGATCAATAGATTGATAAAGGATGGACCTTTAGATTTTCTACAGGTTCAATCTTTGCCTACCTATGAACATTGTATTCGAGTTAAAATGATCAGGATGCCTTTCCGTAACAAGGTTACAAGATGCGAAGGTATTATTGACCTAATACATACCGATGTATGTGGTCCCTTCAGTACCGCGACTCGAAATGGGTATCGTTATTATTTGACATTTATCGATGACCATTCGTGATACGGGTTTGTCTTCCTATTATGTCATAAATCCGAAACCTTTGAAAAGTTCAAAGAGTTCAAGGCTTTGGTTGAGAACCAAACAGATAGGAAGATTAAACGGATTCGATCTGATCGAGGTGGCGAGTACCTATCAGATGAATTCAAGGAATACCTTAAAGAGAATGGAATTGTTTCCAATCTCACTCCTTCTGGAACCCCCCAACTTAATGGTGTTGCTGAAAGACGCAACAGGACCATCATGGACATGGTCCGTTCAATGATGAGTAAAGCACATTTACCTCTTAGTTTCTAGGGATATGCAGTAAAGACTGCAATATATATCCTGAATAAGATTCCTAGCAAATCCGTACCTAAGACTCCTCATGAGCTCTGGTATGGATCCAAACCTAGTGTTAATCACTTGAGGGTTTGGGGTTGCTTGGTCCATGCGAAGAACGTGGACGCAAGTAAGCTAGAATCTCGCACTCGTGAGTGTTACTTCATTGGGTATGTTAAAGATGGTATTGGATACCAGCTTTATGACCCTGAGACCCAAAAGGTTTTTGTCTCAAGAGATGTGAAGTTTCTGGAGAATGATTTCCTTAAAAGTCAAGACAAAGATGAAGTAAAGGAACTCATTGAATCCCCTGAGGATTCTGAGCTTCATAGACCAGAAACTGAAGAGATAACTAAAGATGAAACACACATACCTCTTCGAAGGAGTTCGAGGGTGTTTGCACCACCTGAAAGGTATGGATTCCATGTGTCAAGTGAAACTGACATTGATCCTACTTCATTTGATGAAGCACTCGCGGATCAAGACATGGATACATGGATGCTAGCTATGAAGTCAGAAATTGACTCCATGCATAAGAATGGTGTATGGACCCTAGAGGATCCACCTAAAGGGGTAAAACCCATTGGGTGTAAATGGATGTTCAAAAGAAAGAGGGGACCTGATGGGAAAGTAGAGACTTCCAAGGCACGGCTCGTAGCCAAGGGCTACACTCAGAGAGAAGGCATCGATTATGATGAGACATTCTCTCCCGTGGCTATGCTTAAATCCATCAGGACATTGCTAGCTATAGCTGCATATCTTGACTACGACATCTGGCAGATGGACGTCAAGACGACTTTCCTCAATGGATACCTCGAGGAGGATATCTACATGGAGCAGCCCCAGCGCTTCATGACAGAGGATGGTAAAGTATGCAAGCTGAAGAAATCCATCTATGGGCTCAAGCAAGCTTCTCGTAGCTGGAACATCAGATTCGATGAAACCATAAAGAGTTATGATTTTGTGCAGAATCCTGATGAACCTTGTGTATACAAGAAGACTAGTGGGAGCGCCATTGTGTTCATCGTGCTTTATGTAGATGACATCCTTATCATTGGGAATGATACAGGGATGATGACCAGTGTGAAGATTTGGCTATCCCATACCTTTGAGATGAAAGATCTTGGAGAAGCCTCTTACATCTTAGGCCTGAAGCTATCCAGAAACCGAGAAAAGAGGATTTTGGGATTGTCACAACATGGATACATTAAGAAGATTCTTGAACGATTCTGCATGGATAGTTCTAAGAAAGGATTCCTACCCTTAAGACATGGTATCCACCAGTCTAAAGGAATGGCTCCTTAAACTGTTGAGGAAAAGAAGGCCATGGATGGATGTCCTTATGCATCAGCCGTAGGAAGCTTAATGTATGCCATGATGTGTACTAGGCCAGATATCTGCCATGCAGTGGGAGTGGTAAGTCGTTACCAATCCTGCTATGGAGAGCAACACTGGAATACAGTAAAGAACATATTCAAATATCTAAGACGGATGCAAGATTACATCTTGGTCTATGGAGATGGTGATCTCCAAGTCTTGGGATATACAGATTTTGATTCCAATCGGATGTAGATGATCGAAAGTCGACATCGGGGTTCGTGTTCTTGCTGAATGGTGGTGCTGTGAGCTGGAGAAGCAAGAAGCAGGACACTACTGTAGATTCAACAACAGAAGCCGAATACATTACCGCATCGGATGCTGCAAAGGAGACGGTGTGGTTGCGCAAGTTCGTGCTAGATCTTAGCGTAGTTTCCTCTGATACTCCCATCCCATTACTATGCGATAACACGGGAGCCATTGCCCAGGCAAAGGAACCCAGATGGCATCAAAATAGCAAGCACGTGGAAAGGAAATACCACATCATTCGGGAGATACAAAAGCGTGGTGACATCATCATCACCAAGGTGGCCTCTGCCGACAACGTTGCTGATCCTCTTACCAAACCTCTGACACAGAAAGTTTTCGACCAGCATGTAATGAGTATGGGTTTAAAGATTGTAACTGAATGGTTCTGAGGTCTAGTGGGAGATTGTTAGTAATGTGAGCCCCGGGCGAACCATTTCTACAATAAATGTTATTGTAATGAATAAATTATCAATGAAAGTTATTGATTATTTTTCACTCCCTTTCTGAGATTAATGAAAGAATGCACTATAGGGTCCCTCTGTACAATAAGGGTTATGTACCATGGCCAACTTGATGACCATACAGTTGTTGATTCATTGGATGAATCATAGAGGCTGATGATTGGATGAATATCTAAAGAGTTAGATAGAGGACTCATCAAGCATCGTCAAATGATTATTAAGTGATGATCTCCAGCCTGAGTAGGAGATGGCAATCCTCTCTCATATGGTTGATATCTGACTCACCTCTTGATGCAGGTCCTCTGCATAGGAATAATGATTCGGAGGTGTCAGATTAGTTGAGTCAATGGGTTGACTTGACGAGATCGAGATAACCAAAGACCTACGTTGAATACTGTCACAACATAGGCATGCATCCTCTGACCGGAGACAGATGTATTACTATATATCTGAGTGTGTACATTTGGCAGACCAATAGGTTGATGACCTAACCAAGGTCTATACACCGGCGAGCTGGTGTGCATGTAAGGACATATGAGTAATACGATCTCTCAAAGGGATCATACAGGTTCACTTGAGAATCGGGAGACATGAGCTCACTCATGAGGTATTGGGACTGAACAAATTCCATGCATGGTCGTCATGCTTTAGAAGCATGACATGAATTTGAAGGTAAGATATATGCTTTGTGAAAGCATATGATCTATACCAAATCCCAGTGACCAATATAGAGAAACTTGAATGATCTAACCCTGAAGATGACAGTGCAAAAGTGATCTTTATCTTCAGAATGATCATAAGTCTTCCAGTATGCAGGATGTGCAGGTATTGGGAATACCTGAGGGTGATTTGACCATATAAGATTGTATAACCATGACGCTTCCATTCCGAGGGAGTGATGGAACGGGTTTGGATTTTAGTGACTCCTCTCATTAGAGAAGTGACCTAATCTTAGTCCATGAATTGGACATTGATCTGAATGAGATTCAGATGCAATGAAGATTAGGTTTACAGCCTTGATTTGATTAAGCATCAGTGGGAGGTTCATGGGATTTGGATTTGAGATATGATCTCAACAACCAAGTCATTATACGTGGAACAATACAATCGCCTTGTCCTTATCTCCAAGTATCTGCGGAGAGATTGCATTATTCTTGAAGGGTTCAAGAATAATTCCATAATATCTAAGCAATGAAAAGATGATGACTAAATGTGATTTAATCATATTGATGTGTGAAGAAATTATCTAATTTAATTAAATATGATTTAATTAATGTGGATAAGGATAATGTGGATAGAAATATCCAATTATTCATAATATATTATAATTGTGAATTATAATGTATTAGAGAGAGCTAATTATAATTTATATGTGTTGATTAATTATTATGTGTATTGGATACACATTGTGTAATTAATTGACAATGTAAATTATATGTTGTTTTGGGTTGTAAATATGATTCACAATTTTCCAATGGCAAGATTGCAATATTCTCAAATATAATTATGAATTATTTTTTAAGAATAAAAGCCAACAAAAGTTGTTGGAAATAAATAAAGGAGGTTTTCAAGGAGATATGCAATCTCATGGATTTCCATGAGATTGCAATCTCCATAGAATCTTTGGGCGGCACATCATTCCTATAAGGAATGTGTGGTCGTCCACTTTGAAGGTACATGGAGATGAAATCTCCATGTATCTTCTCTCCTTATTTATTGGTTTGATTTAGGATTAATTTACATCTGATTTTGTCAAATATATTTTATCCTAAATTTGTTGGTTTTACCAATAACAATCTTGATCATTGGATTGGCATAAATCAGTCTCACCCATTGATTTTATATGTCCCATGGATTGAGATCCATGGATCCCAAAACCCTATAAATAGAGAGGCATACCACGCTCTCTCTTTACATGCATTATTGGAGCTCTCTCTCTTCCTCTTTCTTTATACACGACAGCCCTCTCTCCCTCTAATATTGGTGGTCGTCCACCATACCCTAGAGGAGGGAATCGTCGACGCCATCGCCACCGCACCACCGCTTCGATGTTCTTCGGTTCTCCGTCTTCTTGGTGTGCCATGCCCATGAAGGAGACGTTCGATCTCGTGCGATGAGATCAAGAGCAACCACGCTTGGATCAACTTCTTGGATTGCGAGGACAACGCAGTTCATCCCCGCGCTCGCAAGAAGTCTCGCCGACGATCGGACTTGAGATAGGAGGTCTCTTCTCCTAGAGACTCGATCAACCACGCTTCAAGAGGTATTGCATTATACTTGTTGTGGTTATAGATGAAACGATCTGAGAATGGTTCTCGGATCATGTGGTTTCATCGAACAAAATTTTTTAAATTCTGCTGCACCGAACAACTAGTATGACTAGTCGTTCTTCGTCGTATCCGATACGATGATCACGCTTCCGTGATGCGCTTGAGGATAATTCCATATCCTTCAGTGAGCATGTCCCAAGTCTGTAATCATGTTGTGGTGCCCTCAGTATGTGCTCTCCTACTCAAAGCATCTGCTACTACATTTCCCTTACTCGGATGATAAGAGATTGTGCAGTCGTAATCTTTCTCATTCATCATCTTTGTCTCATATTCAACTCCCGATGGTCAAAGATATATCTGAGACTCTTGTGATCTGATAAAAATCACAAACGTGACCCCATATAAATAGTGACGCCATATCTTCAATGCGAAGACTATAACTGCCAACTCCAAGTCATGAGAAGGGTAGTTTCGTTCATGGTTCTTTAGTTGTTGTGATGCATATGCCATGAAATGACTATGTTACATCAACACTACTCCTAAAACCTCCTTCGATGCATCAGTATACACCGTAAAATCGAAGGTGCCTGAAGGAAGGGTAAGAATCGAATGTCTGGTCAGTCTCTCCTTCAACGTACGAAAGCTTAACTCGCACTTGTTTCTCCAAATGAAGGAGGCATCTTCTGTGTTAGATGAATAAGTGGTAGGGCTAGCTACGAGAAGCCCTTAATAAAATGTCTATAGTAGCTGATGAGGCCTAAAAAACTGCGTATCTCGGTAATTGTCTTGAGGTGCTCCTAGGACATTACTACCTCTATCTTGGCTGGATCAACTGCCACACCTGCTCCTGAAATTACATGATCGAGGAAAGCTACCTCGGTAAGACAAAACTCACACTTATTGTATTTTGTATACAACTTGTGTTCTCTGAGTGTCTCAAGAATAGTATGAAGATGTTGCCCGTGCTCATGCTCATCACATGAGTAGATCAAGATATCATCAATGAACACTATCACAAAACGATCCAAGTACAAGCGGAAAATTATGTTCATCATGTCCATGAACACGGCAGGGGCGTTCGTGAGTCCAAAAGGCATGACCACAAATTCATAGTGGTCGTATCTGGTGAGAAAAGTGGATTTAAGTACATATGTATCCTTAATCTTTAATTGATGATAACCCGATCGTAGGTCAATCTTTGAGAATACCATTATGCCCTGTAATTGATCGAAAAGATCATCTATTCGTGGGAGTGGATAACGATTCTTTGCCATCCTCTTATTTAATTGTTTGTAATCGATGCACAATCGCAGAGATCCATCCTTCTTCTTTACGAAGAGGATCGGTGCTCCCCAAGGTGATGCACTAGGACAGATAAATCCCTTTTCTGGCAACTCCTGCAGTTTTACCTTGAACTCCCTGAGTTCGATCGGTGTCATTCGATATGGAGGTTTGGAGATCGATTGTGTATCGGGTATCGAAGTGATATCAAATTCGATCTCCATCTCTGGTGGTAGTTCACGTAATTCCTCTGGAAATACATCAGGAAAATATAGTACAATTCTGGCAACTTCAATCATGCGATCTTGGGCAGGTAACTCCACAACATAGGCGAGAAAATGTATGCAACCCTGATTGAGAAACGGTTGGACCTTCAATGCAGACACATACAATACTTCACTATATTGGGTATGTCCATCGAATTGAAAGACAGGTATGCCTGGAAGACAGAAACTACCATCTTATTGAAACAATTAATGCACGCGTGATGCTGCTCGAGCCAATTCATACCCAAGATGATGTCAAAATCTTCCAACTAAATAAGTAAAAGATATGTGGCCATCAGGTGCCCTCCGATATGCGTTGCGACATTCTCCACTGCTTATCGCACTATGAATAATTAGACCCCTAGACCCTTGATGTAGTAAGGAGATAAAATATAGACCGGTTCTTTATCTAATTTAGATACTAATCAATTTGCTAGAAAGGAGTGTATGGCTCCTGAATCAAATATGGTGTGTAAGGATGTACCATGCAATGAAATCATACCTCACAATACAGCTCCTGAGGTGTGGTCCTGCTCCTATGTGATTGCATTCAATTATCCCTGAGATTGTGGTGGGGCACTAAAACCTGCAACACTGAAGGTTAGTCGTGGTGGAGAATGCTAAAAACCTCGACTTCCATGACAAGAAGCAGATCCATGTGACTGTCCATATGAGAAAGTTGGTGGCACACTTTGTTTGTGGTTGCTTGAGTTTTGGCAAGTAAGGGACACATGGCCTTGGCTGTTGGCAGTGGAAACATCGACGATCTCCTGAGTGAGAAAGGGGCCTCTTGAGACAAGGCTAGAACTTCCTGTCTTGCGTCTCTCAAAGTGTGTAGAAGAGTGCAAGGAAGTAGTATTGTGACTCCCCAAGCCCTGCCCCAAGGTAGGTGTGTAGGCAAACCTGCTAACGGTAGCAGTTGTCGCCGTTGGGTGGAAACGACACTCTCTATGGGATCTATAGAAATCTCGACTAGTAGATCTCCCTGACTGATGTGGCTGGAAATGTGATCGACCCCCCTAAAGCCGACTCTGAGTTGAATCCATCTTGGTAACCTTAGCATCTACCTCCTTGATGGAAGCGAAATCAAATGTAGACAGTTGGTGTTGCACACCATCACTCAATCCACAGATAAACTTCTGTAAATTCTCCTTAGGGAAAGCAGTAGTCACTAGTGAGTGACTGGAGAGTTCAGTGTAGTAAATGAGATATTCTTGGGTCGTCATTGACCCTGCTTCAGTTCAGCAAATAACCTCCTCTGATCCTCAACTCAGTAATCAGGGTAGAACTAGATATGGGACTTGTCAAGAAATATTTCCCATGTTATGGGTCCTCTAGATGTTCCTTGGTGGCGTACCACCAACATTCAACCGTAGCCTGCTAGTGAAAATTGTACTATGTAATCCAAGACTCTTCAGGAGCATGGATCATCCGCAAAACGTTGGATATGTGATCCATCCACAGTTTAACCTCATATAGTGTGTCGGTGCCGAAGAATTGTGTCACCTTAGACCTCTGATATGTTGTGTAGGACGTCTAATGTTTTTGCAACGCCTCTAGGTCCCCTAATCCTTCCAGATGTAGAGAGAATGAAGGATGAACATTTTCCTCCTCCTCATGAGAGGGCTGATATGAGGAATCGTCTCGTTGAAGGAGCCTTTGCTCCAATACTCCTGACGTTGCTATATACCCTGCACGGCCTGAATTAGTAAGGCCAACTGTTGTACAACATCAGGATCAACATGAGGCAGTATGATTCCCTACAGAATCATTATATTAGAATTATTTCCATGGTTAGAGAGACAATGGATACATCAAACAGGACTAGATTTATTCCCCTTAACTAATGACAAATTCATAAGACTTTGTCGCTACATTTATATTTCAAATCTCATTGATATTCTAATATGTAAAAGAGAGAATGGAGTCTTGGGCTATGATGTCATCTGTGATGCCCCGCCCCACCCTTCTAGCTACCGAAATCGACGAGATGGGAGCGTCAGACCTACGGTCCAAATACGCCCATGATCTATGATACTCAGCAAACCATAGCCCATGATCTATGATACTCAGCAAACTATCTTATGCACATTAAGTCAACATATGAAATATAAATAACATGAGAATAACATAAATTGGAAAGAAAATGCTATATCCATTCTCATTGATAATAATTATCAAGTCCATGTCCATAGAATGGGGTACATCATGTAATTATAAATTTTGTAAAAGAAGCTCTCCAATATCTTGAAGGATATTGTGAATCCTCAAGCGCATCACGGAAGCGTGACGATCGCATCGTATGCAATCGGAGCAACTAGTCGCACTAGTCGCTAGATGCAGCGGAAATTAAAATTTTAACTTTAAAGATGAAACCACATGATCACGAGAACACTTCTCGGATCGTTTCATCAAACCACAAAGTACAAGGAATACCTCTTGAAGCGTGGTTGTGATCGCGAGATCCCAAAGTAGAGATCCTCCTATCTTAAGTCCGATCCACGAAGAACGCACTTGCGGGCGCGATGATGAGTCACGTTCCTTCCCGCAATCCTCGATGAAGATCCAAGCGATGGCTCCCCCGATTTCGTCAAACGAAATCCGTCGTCTTCCTTTAGAGTAAGAAACTCCAAAGAAGATGGAGATCCACGAGTCGTCGAAGAAGAAGCCGAGAGTCTCTCCTTTCTCAACACAAAGTGGACGGCCACTTAATGGAGAAGAGAAAGAGAGAGAGGGCGAGAATGAGAAAGAGAGAGTTGTCACCTTGTACAACTCTTAATGATGTACCATGGAGAGGCTACCCTAGCCCTCCTTATATACTAGTTTAGGATCCAATGGATCTCAATCCATGGGACTCATGGATCCAAGGGATATGCTTGGTCCATGATAAATCAATGGCCATGATTTGTTGTTGGTTAAAAACAACAACATCAATTTAAACATTAATTAACTAAGAGATAATATGATAAATGTAATGGAGCTAACCACCCTCCTAAAAAGGGGGGCGTCACCCATGAACCATTCATGGGTGACGCCACCTATGAAGGTGGTTATTTCTCCATTTTATTTATTTAATTATTCCTTAATTAATCACAAAAAATATTCACAAAAATAATTCTAAATTAATTTGTGAATATTTCAATCATGCCATTGAATATTATGTGAATCATATTCACAACCCAAACTAGTTAGTAAATTGCATTTCCAATTAATTAACAAATGTGAATCCAATCCACATTATTAATTAACAAATGCTATTTACATAAATTCTCTCTCTTATTATATGTATATTATAAATCATATTTATAACACACATATATCATGGATAGTGTTATCCACATTCTCTTAATCTTTGATAATTAAATCTCATTTAATTATCTTAGATAATCATTTTCACAATATGAATCATATTCATATTTAAGCTTGATAATTAAATCACATTTAATCATCAAGTCCTTGCTTGGATATTTCATCAAAAGAATTATTCTTGAACCCTTTCAAGAATAATGTGCTTTCTCCGCAGATACTTGGAGATAAGGACAGGGCGATTGTATTATTCCACGTATAGTGACTTGGATATTGAGATCTTATCTCAAATCCAGATCTTACGGACCTCCCACAGATGCTTGATTAAATCAAGACCGCAAATCCAATCTTCTCATTGAATCCGAATCTCATTCAGATCAATGTCCAACACTTGGACTAAGATCGGATCGCTTCTCTACTGAAAGGAGTCACTAAAATCCAGACCTGTTTCATCACTCCCTCGGAATGGAAGCGTCATGGATATACAATCGTTTATGATCACATCACCCTTCAGGTATTCCCAATACCTGTACATCCTGCATACTGGAAGACCCATGATCAACCCGAAGATCAAGATCAATTTTACACTGTCTTCTTCAGGGTTTGATCACTAAGTTTCTCATTTGATCATTGGGATTTGGTATCGATCATATACTTTCCAAAAGCATATATCATACCTAGGTCTTGATCATATACTTTCCAAAAGTATATATCAAACCTACAAATTCAGTCAAGCTTCCAAAGCGAGACGACCGTGCACGGAATTTGATTCTTCCCAATATCTCATGAGTGAGCTCATGTCTTCCGGTTCAGTAGTGAACCTGTATGATCCCTTTGAGAGATCGTATTACTCATATGCCCTTATATGCACACCAACGTGCCGGTGTATAGACCTTGGTTAGGTCATCAACCTATTGGTCTGTCAAATGTGCATACTCAGACATATAGCAATACATCTGTCTCTGGTCAGAGGATGCGTGCCTATGCTGTGATAGCATTCAACATAGGTCTTAGGTTATCTCGATCTCGTTAAGTCAACTCTTTGACCTAACTAATCTGACACCTCCGAATCTCTATTCCTATGCAGAGGACCTGCATCAAGAGGTCGGTCAGATATCAGCCTATGTGAGAAAGGATTGCCATCTCCTACTCAGGTTGGAGATCACATCTTAACAATCATTTGACGGTGCTTGATGAGTCCTCAATCTAACTCTTTAGATATTCATCCAAGCACCAGCCTCTATGATTCAATAATTGAATCAACGGTTGTATGATCATTAAGATATCCATGGTATATAACCCTAATTGTACAGAGGGACCTATTATGCAAATTGTTTATTCTTCATTTCAGATCAGGGAATGATATTCGCAATAACATTTATTGCATAATGGCTCGCCGTGGGCTCACATGTCCAACATATCTCACTACAATGTATCTCAATTAGAACATAAAATGATACGGAAATAAATAAATTACTCTAAGTAGGACGCACCCTATTTGGTGCAAGCACTATGTAGAAAGTCCAATCTCCTCAAAAGTCGTTATAGTTGTGGCTGCTGCTCAGCTACACCTATCGGGTTCACGAGAGGATAACGTTATGAGCAATTGCCCAGTAACGAGATAAATACTATAATAACTAATGTAGGAGTAAGCAAAGAATGTACACTCAACTCTATCTAGTGACATATTCATATATTGTAGAAACTAAGAAAAACACCAGGTTATTCTAATTTACATTGGATCATAAAGCAACTGATTTTATTTATTGATTTAATAATCATTTGAGTACTACTATAATATGATCTTGATATTTTTACAAGTTGGCTAGATTCCACAACGGTATGCAATTTTAGTTACCGATATCTGATCATTAGTCGATTCTCGTATTATTTAGCACATGCAAGTACACAATTCACAGGCCTCCGCTACGTGGGAACTTGATATTCATCTTGACTAACTCTCAAGGACATCCTTTTAATCAGACATGAAAAGATCACAACCTTAAATTTACAACTTCAAACTACACCTCGGAACACCTCTCACAATAATAATACTCGAAGTAAAATTAGATGCGTCCACATCTAATTTTAAATCGAGTTTTAAATTATGTATAAGTGGGAAACCAAGAACCCCAACCTCGACACCTGCCTACTCCGTCGAGCGACTCCGGATGCAGCTGGGCTACTAGGTGCAATGCATCACCCAACTCGTTTGTTGGGGTTGCGACCTTCAAGGCATCTACCTGAGGCCGAAGGGTGCATGCCCAATCCCTTGCATTGCCTAACTCCATCTTCCAGATCATCGTAAAATCTCACCCACAAGGTGATAATCAATGCTAATAGGATATTAATCGATTTCTAGAAGTGAGTTATTTGAGTTGTTGATCTTTATAAATTCATCTTGACATTTAAATATTAGCAAAATGCAACAAGATCCAACCCGAAGTTGTAAGATCAAGATTTAAGTCGACATGTTATTCGCCTTTGTAGGATAAAAAATGAGATGAGATGATTTAAATGGGAATTGAATGACTACAACAGTTCATTGGTGCAATTCTTAATAACATACAATAGCCAATCCGACCATTACACAAGTCCATTGACCAAACTATTTTTTGTACTGCGGTATAATATGACCAGGGAGAGATTTCAATTGAATAGAATAAGATTCTCATTATAATACCTACAACCCTATCAACGTGTAGGATTTTATAGAGTAGAAAAGAACCGTTTAATATGAATTATAAATACTAATAAATTTATTTGACTCATAGATGGCAATGACCAAATCGTATGGAAGTTGCAGAGCCTATAATAACCAATCATAAGAGATCACAAAATAATATAATGCCAACGTGTGGTATAAAAAACGTTTCTAATTGCGCGTCTCTCTTTTTTTAACAATACCAAGTCCTAACATGAATCATTATATAACACAAGTAATTATATTACTTCCTCGATAATTTCTTAATCACTTATAATAAAAAAGATACAATGCAAAATCGGTTGGAATGCCCTTGAATCATGGACAGTTTTCCATTTGTAATAAAAAAGGGATATGGATTTGGGTATCTACATGGATGCGAGTTTTCAATATAGATGAAGTTGGATGACCTTTTTTAATATCACGATGGTATAATGGAATATGAGAAGTCACACAGTTTTTACTGAAAATTAAGATGATGCCAATCGCTATTGAGAGCCACAAACGGTACAACATAGGATAGCATCTTCAGTAGCATAAATCTTCGAAGATCATGATTCAATCACAAAGGTCGTCACCAAGAGAAAATAAGAATTTAACCTCGATATAAGGTTTGAGAACAAAAGCATATATTAAACTCGCATGAAACCAAGAAAGGATGAATGGACACATCGTTATGATTTATGAATCCTATCATTATTATAACCAAGGCTCTAAGCACGTTCAAGTGTGAGGGAACAAAAATGTGTGAAAACCAACAGCAAGGAAAGATGGGGACATCGTTACCTCCGAGGATGTTTTCTTGAGATCTCATCTCACATGGAAATGACATTTATGTCGCTCGATCGTATCGTGAATGCGCATATGAAGGTGACCTCGAGCTTCCCTACGTGATGGTGCCGAATTCGGATCCAAATTCACCTCTCCTTCTATAAATAAGAAATAGTAGGCTACTCTCTCAAAATCCTAGCCACCTCAATCATTCTCTCTCTTTGGAGCACCACCACCTTGGTCGGATTAACCACCGGAGGTTCGTCGTTAACATCGGAGAAGAAGCTCCGGATCTTGATCATCCAACTTAAAACATCGATATCTTGAGCTAGGAATGTCGGAATTGGATGTTCTTAGGCTCGTCGGAAAGATCTCGACGAGATCTATGAAATGACATGATTATATGATTTTTTAGATGTAAAATAACTCTAGATTTTAGAAAACTTATGGGGTTTCACATCCTCAACCCCAAACTATTAGTAATCAACAAATCGTCCGCGAACTAAACATGGCTTGGACCAAAGGAAGTGGTCGGGGAAGAACTCCAAAGGTACGTGGAAATAGTCAAATATCTGGGGTGAACCCATGAAAAACAAAGGTAGACAGTGCAAAGCATGCTTAAAATTCAATGTTGGACACAATTTGTGTAACTGCATCGTCACGTGACTTTCTGGGATATTTGCATTATTTGGGTTGTAGTTCTGATATGTTATTGAATAAAAATCTTTCTTGATATTTGCACTTATACCCATGTGCGTGGTTTTATTTGACATGTGATGAATATTCTGGGTTATTTGCGACTTCTTCCCTGGACTTTCAGCATGTGTTGCTACTAAGTCCTCGGAAGTAAGTTTTCTTACATTTTGGTCCTTCTGTGACCAGAACGCGTGCAGCACACGTGGGATTTTGGAGAATTTGCACGAGGACCCCCTACTTCTTGTATTTGTTACATTTCAGCCCCTGAAAACATGTTTTCTTGCATTTAGGTCCCTGTGCATTGTGCCTTGTTGTTTGATTTTAGTAAAATATCAAATCAAGCCTAAATTTCGCGAAATTTGGAAACGTGGCTCCTGCCACTGTGTAAAATTTTCTCTAAAAATTTGGTACATTTTTTAGCATTTTTAGTATTTTAAAAATTCAAAAACACATGTTTTTCTTACTGTCCAGTTTTAAAATTCACAAAAAATATTAAAACATCTTCAAAAATTCTAAAAAAAATAGATTTTGTTTGTTTTGTTGTGTTTGATTTTCTGACCAATTTTGGTCATTTTTGGACTTATAAAAAAGATAAAAATTGAAAAAACCCCTAAAAACCCATAGAAATTCTAGTAATTAAAAGAAAAATAAAAAATTAATAAACTCAACTGCTGAATTTTCATTATTTTTTATATTTTATGAGAAAAATACCTCTAGGCTAGTTGAAGGCCATTATATATTTTATTTTGGCCTTTGAAACTCGGCTGGACAGCAGCATTATTTTCTTGTCTTGTTTCATTTTTATAAAATCATATAAAAATCAGAAAATTGTCAAAAAATAACCAAAAACAGTAAAACATTTTAAAAACATAAAAATATTTTTGTTGGAATTTTTGGATTAATTGTGAGTGTTTAAATAATTTGTCCAAGTTACTTGTTTCATTGCTTTCTTATTTTATTTATTAATTTTAAAATCAAAAAAAACTCAAAATATTAAAAATCCACCAAAAATCACTTGTTTATATTTTTATCCCTTTTTTAGACTACTTCGTAGGCCGCAAGGCCATCACGTGCTCCCTGAGTCCGACCCTGGTCGCTATATCAGGCTAATCCAATAGCCATGGCCACTATTGATTTCCTTTGATTTTTATCTTGTTTTGGTGGTTTGATCTCATATTTTTCTTGTTGCGCTGAGATCTCTATCGATCCGGGTCGCAACGACCCGAGAGTGATATTTTTACCTGATCTGGATTGATCAGATTTTGGCTCATCAAGCATCTCTCCCCAAGAGTCAAGTTTAGTCATTTGGTTGAGAAGTGCCCCCACCACGATATACCAAAGACCAACTTGGTCTAGCATTTCTTCGGGGGCCTGACAGAAAATAGTCAATGTCTGGTTGACATCACCTGCGGAGGTTCTCATTTTAACAAAGACGTGGATGTAGTATGGTAGAGTTTTGAGGAAATGGCTGAAGGAGAGGTCATGATTTCCTCATCTCGTTCCTTTCAGATTCAACTGCCACCATAGATCCTCTGTAAGAATGTCAATAAGACGGACACACATGAAGCCGACAAAAGCGACAACTCTGACTTGAGCATCATTGGCAGTCACCTGTAGAAAGTAGACATAATCGAGAAGAGGATGTAGGACCTAGAGAAGCTCGAGGGGATTAAGCAACACATGAAGGGACTGGACAAGCTCGACATTATCACCAAGCAGTTGGAGCTGCTGATGAACACATCAACGCCTGCAATGTAGTGACGGTAGCACCTGAGCTTCCAGTTGAGAAGGAGCAGACACAGACACAACCATCTCAACCGAGTCCCAACCAACCTCCAGTCCAAACGTATACTGCGTGTAGGCCCTTGAGCCATGACAGTCACAGCTGCAGACACATATGGTGGTCTACCAGCCATCTGATTTCCATCCACACTACATCGATCCAGGTTCCCCACCTCCTCCACTCATCCAGGAAGTGAATGGTGTTTGGAGCAACGACCGATAGCTGGCCCATCATCAGGGACAACCACGGGGTCAACACAATTCTAGTTGGCCATTCCACCAATAACAAGGAGAGCAGAACTACCAGCCAGACCCAGCCCATTGATGAATCCCCATTCATCAGTCTTTATTCTTTTATTTTAGCTATTTTTCTTGGCAAAACACCATGCACATGATTGTAAATGCAATAAATTGTCAATACGCATGCATTTGTTAATATTCAGTAATTAGCATGCATTATTGAGTGACCTAAACCCAAGAGAGGGCCCAACATGGGCCTGATCGCCAAATAAAATAAGTAGAGAGAGATAGGGCCACTCATCCTTGTACATATCCCCTACAAATATATGTATATACATAATTTATTTTCCCAAAAATAAAAATAAAAATGTGTTTCTCTTATTTTGTACATATTTATAAAAATAAAGTAAAAATGAGAAAAATAAAAGAAAACAAAAATAAAATAAGTTTTCTCTTCCCACAGTATACATAGCATGTATATATGTAACATGTACTTATTTATTTCACCTTTGTAAATAATAAATAAAAATAAAATAAAATTAATATTTATATCCCAAATTTTATGTTGTAAATAAATAAAATATAAAATTAGGGTTTTTGTACAAAAATTAAAACAAAAATAAACAAGTCTTTTATACTTGTATATAATATAATATAATGTATATAACATATTTTATTTTTCAAAAAAATAAATAAAAATCACTAAAAATTAGTTTCAAAATAAATAAACATTTTTCATGTTGAAAATACTTTTAAATAAAATCATTTGCTATTTTAGTTTTAATTTACAAATAATTTTGACCCGGGATTTCTGTGATTGGTCCACGGGGGATCGTTGACCCCTGGTCAACTCCCCCTCCCGGGTCCCCTCTTCACGGATCTGTTCCATTTGCTCGACTTCTCCCATTTTCTGGAATGGATCCGATGCCCGTTCGCCTCGATTCTTGCGCCCATCTCTTCCTCATGGATCTTGCACCCTCGCGGATCCCTAAGAGAGATCGGATCTTCTTCGAGTCGCGCGCCCGTGCCCGTTCTTCATCGTCACCTGGGATGCATATAAAAATCTCCATTTCAATTCCCAGCCTCTCAGCTCGCGTCGTAAGCCCTAAATCTACCCTAGAGAGACTCCCCTTGGTGACAGCGACCGGAACCCCTCTTTAGTGACCGGATTAGGCGCCTGTAGCCGTTGCTCGACGAACGTGGCCGGAGAGTCTCCATGTACGAGCCTCCCAGCCTGCTGAACCTTCACCGCACCTTCCTGGAGCGACGAGTCGAGGAGACGACCCCCGGCGTCGCACCTTCCTGGAGCTCAGGATCGACTTCAGAACTTCCGGTAGACCTTTCATCGACTCTAGCTCCGATTTTATCCCATCTTCCATTTGTTCCTCCGTCGGCTCCGCCCTAGTGGCTGGAGCTCCTTCTACCACTTCCATCCGTTCAGATAGACGCGTTGTTCCATCGTCACCCTTCTCCCATAGCTTGATCACCTCGATCTCGGCTATCCGAGCCAGGATCGAGTTAGGTTCCTTCCGTCACCTCCGCCGGAACCCTCCTCCACCATCCCCCGTCGCTTCACTTAGCTTCTTATCCAATAACCCCCGCCGGAGGTACCCTCTGAGCATTAGCTTTTATCTGCAGGTCCAGGAGCGCACGAGTACCCCCCAGATCGCCTTCAACCATCCTCGTCGGAGTTGTCCCAGGTCGCACTACCCGTCCCGGAGATCTGACCGTGGGGAGCTTCATCAGTCATCACCACCCGATGCGGAGGGGTGTCGCGAGTCGAACCCCTCCCCCTGATCGTCCATCAGCCTCCAGGAGCGCCTCCAATCCTCCGGCGAACTTCTCCAGGGAGGAGTTCATCCGGACCCTCCCGAAGCCCGGATCGGGCCCACTCTCCAGACTTCATTTGGACCGTCCCGTGCCTGCGCCTTGTCAGGCCCTTAGATCTGGTATCTAACGGCCTCCGTACGACCACGTATGAGCCCATAGGACGACCGTTGGATCCGCCCGGTGGTTGCACCCGAGCCGCACGCCTTCAGCCTATCAGCCGTCGCCACCTGGCCACAACGTGACCTGCACGCACCTTGGCTAGGTAACTTGCCTCCGTACCCCTGCAGTTCCTTTTCGTTCTTGTTTAGTCTATTAAATAAAGTGGCACTTTGTGGACAATTTGCATATGAGACCCTTTTGTTTCTCGTATTTGCATTCTGGTCTTGTTTGTATGTGTACACGTGCTTCGACACGTGCTTTTTGTGTGACAATTGCATATTTTATCCCGAACTTAATGAAGGGTATGGTTTGAATTTATAGTTTTCATATTTACATCCACACCCCTGTGAACATTGAGTTTCGACGTGTTCTAGTATTCGTGGGTAAATTGCGGGGAGGGACTTATACTTTTAAAGCTTGTTAATATACAGTCTTGGAAGTTAGTTTTTCTTGTAGAATGGTCCATGTGTGATGTGCATGTTTGATTGGTTGAATAAAATAGCAATTTAGCTCCAAATCTCCTGAAATTTGGACACATGGCCCTTGCCACTTTGTAAAAATTTCATTGAATTTTTGGACCCTTTTTGTTTTGATTTTCTATTTTTAAAAATTCAAAAACCCCTCATTTTACTACTGTCTAAATTGAAAATTCCATTAAAAATTAAAAATCCTCTAAAAATCCAAAAAAATAATGTATGTTTGTTTTTGTGTGTTTTTGCTTCTATACGAATTTCATTGCATTTGGACTTATAAAAATCCTAAAAATTGAAAAAGCCTAAAAAAATTAGAAAAATCATTAAAAATTCTAAAAAACAAAAAATGCAATTTCAGTTTCTGTAGTGAGCGTTTTCTCCTTAGTTTACAATAAAATTGCCTCTGGAATTTTATAGCTATTTATATATTTTTAAATAGCCTTTATTTTTTGGTTGCACAATAGCTTTTATTTTTCACCTTGTTTCATTTTTATAAAATAAACTAAAAATAATAAAAATCTGAGAAATATACCAAAAACATCTGAATATTCAGAAAACCAAAAATATTTTTCTGTTAATTTTCTGAGTGTTTTTGAAGTGGTTAATAACTGTTTGATTGAGGTTTTCTTGCCCTTTTCAGCCTTTTTCTCGATATTAAAAATCCAAAAAAATTAAAAACTTAAAAATCCACCAAAAATCTTTATTTCTGATTCCCGACTACTTCGTAGCCATCACATTCTGTGCTCCTTGTGTTCGACCATGGTAGTTATACCAGGTAAAATAAAATAGCGAGAACACTATTTGTTTGTTCTTGCCTTAATTGTTTGATTTGTCATTTGGTGGTCTTGATTGATTTTCTTGTTGATTGAGCTTCGCGGTTCGGGTCGCAACGACCCTGATTATTTACACCTTAACCCGGATCACGAAAGTCTCATTATCAGAATGGCGTCGTTGCCGGAGGAGCACAACTTAGTAGTCAGTTTTCATTTTTCGGCTTTTTATCTTTACTTGCATTTTCTAGCATTCATTCTTTATTTCATTTTTATCACATTTTTATAATAATCTGTGGACTGACACACTTCTGTTTGATTTTCTTGTGAGGTCCCGGGGATCGAGGCGACTTTCTTCGGGAAGTCGACGCAACCGCGAAACTTGGAGGCGGCCCTTTTCTGTATAGAGCCGCAAGAGAGCGCGAGGAAGGCGAACAGGATCTTGGGAGCGTAGATAGCTGTAGAATAGCCGTAGATTAGTTTTCATTTTCTGCATTATATTATTGTAATAATACAGGGACAGACTCGGACTCTCAGAGACTCTTGGTGTTTATCGGGGTCTGTTTCGCCGAGCACCGGTGTGCTCGGGGGACCTCACCGCGGTTTTCAATGATTTTAGTTTTCACTGCATTTTATACTGCTTATCTGATTTTTGAGGATTTAGCCTTAGCTATAGGATTTTCTCTGATTGTGACGTAATTAATTAAGGCCCAACTCTAATTATATGCATGTACCTATAGTTCGATAATTGGACCCAATTAATTAATTCACTAAGAAAAAGTCGGATTAATTAGGCTCAAGTCCACGTGTCGTGAGGAACCACATACAGTGCGTGCAGGATCCGTTGTGGCAGACATCGAGTGGTTCCCAAGATCGGACTCAGGACTTTATCATGATTACCCGACTACTTTGCTTCTCATGTAGAACTGCTTCATCTAAGGTCGTTTTCCTCGTGCATCATATCGGTAGTTTTATTTCTGTCTTTACTTTTATGCGCGGATCACTCTGCATGTAGAGAGCTGGAGTCAGGTACGCATTTCTTACTCTGCTGCATCATCATGTTTGATCGTACATCGTCTTTTTCGCCTTCTCCCCCAGTTTTTGGACTTAAATAGCCAGGAGAACCGAAAAATTCATTAGGCGTTGTTTGATCTGAAAAATATCTAAAAAATAAAAACTATAAAATTGGTACTGTTTAAGCAAACTTTACCTAAAAATTACTTCACCAAAAAATGTATTGGAAGAGCAATCCCCTCATTGCTTGGTTTCAATGAGCGAGAGAGTGACCCGCACAGTAGGCTAGAGCCACATCCGATTTCCGAACAAGACTACTGGCCTTTTACATGGGACAGACTGTTGGGAGTATTGGATTCCTATCAGTTCGTTTAATCACTCTGAAAGACTGTTTGATCACCTAATAAAAACTGACAAGATAATTGACCGAACCTTTATGGTCTTTAGCTCTGCGTGCGTAGGTGAATCAGGGTTTGCTTGACTGATCTTGTTTGCTTTTTTAGATCACATCCGCCTTCTGCTCCTCTATCTATCTTTCCAGTCATCTATCTTTTTCCCTCCCACCCTCCTTTCTGTATTCCTCTTCTTCTCTATCCCTGGATGACGGGTCTCCCTCCTTTCTTGCCGACTCTTGCGGCTTTCTCATCTGACACCCATCATTCCGGTCCACCTTCGAGGGAGGTGGGATCTCCGACCAACCTTCCGTTCTCTCCCTCCCTTTCCCACCATTCTTCTGGGCATGTTGTGCTAAACGTCCGTGGAGATCAGACTGAGCAGATACGAGACCCAGATGACTTCATTGTTGGGATGAGAGTGCACTCCATAGACAATCACAGAGAGCAGATGCAAGTTTCAGATACTTCCTCTGCCAGGATGATGGATGGCCATACATACCAGGAAGCTCAGCCAGCTTCTACATTCAGTCCCTTCATTCTAGACTTGGAGTTCATTCACAGACTGTCGAAATTTGCAGGAGAGGTGCACGAGGAGCCATATCTTCATCTATCTGAGTTTGAGGACTTTTGCGAGACCGAGACATATTCATATATCACTTCAGAGGAGCTGATGTTGAAGACCTTTCCATTTTCACTTCAGGGCAGAGCCATGAGATGGCACAGACGATTGGGAAGGAAGTTTGCTATGTGGGGAGGATTACGCTCAGAGTTTATACAAAGATTTTATCCCCAACGTAGAGTAGATATGATACGGTCTTTGATCACAGATTTTTCAGTAGACCCCCAGGAGCCAGTACATGATGCATGGTTGAGGTTTCTTAACCTCTTGAGGAGATTTCCAGATCACGGACTTTCACAGATCGACCTTATTGAGATCCATGAGGGGGATGTCCGCTGATCAGATTGCACTGGTAGTTACCTCGTGTGGTGGTTCACACCGCAGTTCCGATATTGATTTATTTGATGCCATCTCGAGATCCTTTTCACAGCAATCATCTTCACGAGATGCAATAGTCGGAACAACACACAAGGATTATGCAGTACCATTGGGGTGTGCCGCACTTCATGGGGATACAGCTTCTACACACCAGACCGAGGACATGGATTCTGATGCAACACAGATGATGGATGACATGACTGCTACAGTGGAGGTTCTGACCCAGAGACTGCTCGAGTTCCCGTTGGTCTTCCAGCTAGAGGTCGAGATGGTCCCATACTTTTTAGTAGACGAGTCTTGGATATTAGATCTTCTGATATTCCAGGATGGAGGAGCCCATGCTACTACAGCCATCAGTCCAGACATTTCAGTGTCCACTACCAGATGACTCAGCTTCTACCTTGTAGAGATACTTCCCCGACTAGGACAGATATCATGACTCAGCCCAGCAGCCACAGCTCGATACAAGATACCACTTTAGGATGACAGATATACATAGTCCCGTATTTGAGCCTTCTCTCCTCCAGATTGATGAGCTAGATCCATTCCATGAGGATTAGATGACAGCCAGCACTGGCGCAACTGGAGGATCAGTTTCAGACACTTCGCCAGCTTCTGCATTGATGACCAGTACCTTTTCATGTTTCCAGATTGATCAGAGGCAGATTTCAGCTGATGAGGCATTTTGGTGCACAGAGTGGGTCCTTTCCAGTAGCACAGATTTCCATTTAGATTCTGATCCCCCCTTTCTCACTGATGATCTTGCAGTCCTCCCTGAGGGTTATCTGCAGGAGGATGCCACATATGATGTGTACTCGGTTTCACTTTCTACGAGTGTATCTGATCTGTCAGATCAAGAAGCCGAGTCTTCTTAGCTTTCCGATACTGAGTTGTCTCACCTCGACGATCCTCGCGAGGATGAGCTAATCTTTGAGATATTCGATGATGTTTCTGACATTTCTTCATCTTCTACATCGGATATCAGTCTTACTACTGATTCTCCTGATCATGACTTTCCACACCTTCTTGAGACGATGATTGATCCTTCGTTCTCCATGTTCGATTTCTTCGGATCTAGACTTCCACTCCAGTCTGATCTGGAGCCGATGATTTCTTTTGTGCTACCGGATCCCGATCATATCTTCCCATATCCTTGCCCGGTAGCGGACACCCGCCTGATTGCCTATTTGGGTGTCTTCATTTACACTATTGATTTCGTCATAGCTCATCTACCACTACGACGACAGTATGGTATTCACCTTACAGATGTCGTCCTGAACCTTGACACTGCTTTGTCCTAGCCTTTGCGCCCAGCTAGGGGCGCAAAATCTAGCGCTTGTTTAGAGGCACCTCAACATTGTCCACTTTGTATATACGTGTTTCGTCATGATTTGATCCTTGTCTCTTCCGCTTTGTTTTCATCCCAGGTCTCGTTTAGGATTATCTTTGCTATACTTAGGATACACCTCATCTTAGGTATAGGGGGGTGTAAACACCGAGTTGTTCCTTTCATTCTGTTTCATTCCTCCTGTCGTTGCCTATACTTAAGGATCCTTCACCTTAAGTATAGGGGGAGTGATGCCCTTCCATCTAGTATATATTTATCTTCTTCGTCTTTTTCTGCCTCTGTTTTGTTGCCTATACTTAGGGATATTTTACCCTAAGTATTGGGGAGGTAGACCATGTACATTCTCCCACTCGGATTTCCCTTCATGTACAGCTTGTTATACTTAGGATCACTTGATCCTAAGCATAGGGGGAAACAACGAGTCCTCTTCATTATATTCTTTGATTCGTAGTTGTAGTATACCATTCCTTTTCACTTCCCTATATTAAGCACGAGTTATGTCTTCTTCATCGCTCTTGATTCACTCTGAGGACATTATTCAAGCTAAGTATAGGGGGTGTCGTATATATTTCATATGCACTTTAGCCATAACTCGTACTTTGTGTGAGTGTGTTAATAAATAAAATGGCTAAAATCCTTTTACCCAAGAACCATAAAAGTTTAAAAAAAATCCTTGTACATAAAATTCTTCTTGCACATACATAGCTATTTATAAAAATTATTTTTGTACAAATGTTTGTAAAAATGATTTGTATAAATAATTTGTAAATATTTTGATATCAAAATTATGTATATAGTACAAACTTTTTGTAAAATGTTTGAAAAACAAAAGGTTTGCAAAAAATCTTGCAAATGTGTGTAAATATTTTGCAAGACTTCCGCATTCATGCATACATCCATGTTTTCAAACATTTTCAAAAATTTGCACATTTTCAAAAATCTTGTAAAAATTGCATATTTGTAAATATGTGTATAGTTTTTCTAAATCTTGATTGACACTTAAATTGGCCTGGAATTAAATTGGAAAATGGAGCTTGGTTAAGACCTTAATCCACCTAATTCTTAGAGGAACCTTATAGGGTTTATGATTAAGACTTTTCAGGTCCATTCGGGACTTAATTCTTTGAGTCCACTAGGCTATGAGCATATGTCACCTTGATGAGCCTAAGTAGAACACTTAACAACGCACACATGACTCTCAGAAACAATGGCTTTACTTGCACAAGCACCTTACACATAGCTCTCCACGGATGAGGTGGTGAGGAGGCAGATTCCTTTGGCTTGGGGTAGCATATGAGGGTAGTACTTCTAGGCGGAACCTCTCTTCTTCTTATAGTGAAAGAAGTGCGTCTCAACTTGGTCTGGTGGTGATGAAGTCTAAAGACAGGAGTTGTGGGTTGCAATAAAGCTTCAAAAGAGGGATAGTCTACTGGCTCAAGAGGTAAAAGCCCTTATGTATATATGTTGCACCATGTAGATATGTTGTACATATGCACATCAAAAAAATGTGCAAAGAAATAAAAGCTCCAAAAAAAGTGGTGGGTCTGATTGAAAATAAAACACCTTATGTTACACATGACCATCTCATGAAGCTTGCAGCGGGAGACTCAGCTACACTGGTTGGGCTCCCAAGGATACATGGCTACACTGGTCATGGTCCATTCTCTTCTTCCCCCTCCTCGTAAGCTGGTTGTACTTGAACTTAGAAGGGAGTACCCCGCTCCTCGAGGAAAGAGTTGCTAGACTGAGGCATTAGAGTTACCTTGTTAAGGGGGGTTGCCACTTGGTCATTTCTAAGGTGGGGAGCTACATATCACTTACACAGTACAAGGAAAGATTCATGGTCATTAGAGTTTGTGTATGTAGACTTGTTCTGATCTGGATTGTTGAGGAGTCTTGACCATAGATTGGTGGAACGTAGAGGCTGTTGATTTTTAAGCTTGAATCCAAATAAAGTTCCGACAAATTAATAATCCAAAGGTCTGACTAAGCTCCATATTTCAATTTAATGAAGGAAAGTTTAAATAATCAACCTTGATTTCCCTTCTTTTTCTTTTTCTTTCTCTTTTTCACTTATTTTTCAAATAAGTATTTGCTAAGGGACTAGCAAAAGTAAAGTATAGGGGACTGATGAATCCCCATTCATTCCTCTTTATTCTTTTATTTTAGCAAATTTTCTTGGCAAAACACCATGCACATGATTGTAAATACAATAAATTGTCAATAAGCATGCATTTGTTAATATTCAATAATTAGCATGCATTTGTGTATAAATAAAAGAATAAAGAATTAAAGAAAAAGAAGGAAATATTTAGAATAAATATTGAGTGACCTAACCCCAAGAGAGGGTCCAACATGGGCCTGATCGCCAAATAAAATAAGTAGAGAGAGATAGGGCCACTCTTCCTTGTACATATCCCCTATATATACATAATTTATTTTCCCAAAAATAAAAATAAAAATGAATTTTTCTTATTTTGTACATATTTATAAAAATAAAGTAAAAATGAGAAAAATAAAAGAAAACAAAAATAAAATAAGTTTTCTCTTCCCATAGTATACATACCATGTATATATGTAACATGTACCTATTTATTTCACCTTTGTAAATAATAAATAAAATTAAAATAAAATTATTTTATATCCCAAATTTTATATTGTAAATAAATAAAATATAAAATTGGGGTTTTTATACAAAAATAAACAAAATAAAAATTAAAACAAAAATAAATAAGTCGTTTATACATGTATATAATATAATATAATGTATGTAACATAATTTATTTTTCAAAAAAATAAATAAAAATCACTAAAAATAGTTTGAAAATAAATAAACATTTTTCATGTTGAAAATATTTTTAAAAAGAATCATTTGCAATTTTATTTTTAATTTACAAATAATTTTGACCCAGGATTTTTGTGATTGGTCCACGGGGGATCGTTGACCCCCGATCAACTCTCCCTCTCGGTCCCCTCTTCACAGATCTGTTCCATTTACCCAACTTCTCCCATTTATCTGGAATGGATCCGATGCCCGTCTGCCCTGATTCTTGGGCCCATCTCTTCCTCATGGATCATGCACCCTCGTGGATCCCTAGGAGAGGTCGGATCTTCTTCGAGTCGCACGCACGTGCCCAGTCTTCATCGTCACCTGGGATGCATATAAAAATCTCCATTTCGATTCCCAGCCTCTCAGCTCGCACCGCAAGCCCTAAATCTACCCTAGAGAGACTCCCCTCGGTGACAACGACCGGAACCCCTCTTTGGTGGCCGGATTAGGTGCCTGTAGTCATTGCTCGACGAACGTGGCTGGAGCGTCGCCACGTACTGCCTCCCAGCCCCCCGTAGCTCGGTCGAGGCGACGCCCACCTTCGTCACACCTTCCTAGAGCTCTGATTTTATCCCTTCTTCCATTTGTTCCTCCGTCGGCTCCTCCCTAGTGGCCGAAGCTCCATCTACCACTTCCATCCGTTCAGATTGACGCATTGTTCCATCGTCACCCTTCTCCCATAGCCTGATCACCTCGATCTCGCTATCCGAGCCAAGATCGAGTTAGGTTCCTTCCGCCTCCTCCGTCGTTCCCCGTCGCTTTCTTAGCCTCTTATCCAATAACCCCCGCTGGAGTTACCCTCCGAGCGTTAGCTTTTATCTGTAGGTCCAGTTGCGCACGAGTACCCCCCAGATCGCCTTCAACCATCCTTGCTGGAGTTGTCCCAAGTTGCACTACCCGTCCCGGAGATCTGACTGTTGGGAGCTTCATCAACCATCACCACCCGACGCGGAGGGGTGTCGCGAGTTGAACCCCTCCCCCTGATTGTCCATCAACCACCTGGAGCGCCTCCAGTCCTCCGACGAACTTTGCCAGGGAGGAGTTCATCCATACCCTCCCGAAGCTGTCGGATCGAGCCCACTCGCCAAACTTCATCTGGATCGTCCCGTGACTGCACCTTGTCAGGCTGTTAGATCTGGTATCTAACGGTCTCCATACGACCACGTCTGAGGCTGCAGGACGACCGTTGGATCGACCAGGTGGTTGCACCCGAGCCGTACGCCTACAGACTATCAGCCACCGCCACCAGGCCACCACATGACATGCACGCACCTTGGCTAGGTAACTTGCCTCCGTACCCCTGTAGTTCCTTTTCGTTCTTGTTTAGTCTATTAAATAAATTAGCACTTTGTGGACAATTTGCATGTGAGCCCCTTTTGTTTCTCGTATTTGTATTCTGGTCTTGTTTATATGTGTGCACGTGCTTCGACACGTGCTTTTTGTGTGACAATTGCATATTTTACCCCGAACTTAATGAAGGGTATGGTTTGAATTTATAGTTTTCATATTTACATCCATACCTCTGTGAACACTGAGTTTCAACATGTGCTAGAATTCGTGGGTAAATTGCAAGGAGGGACTTATACTTTTAAAGCTTGTTAATATGCAGTCCTGGAAGTTAGTTTTTCTTGTAGAATGGTCCATGTGTGATGTGCATGTTTGATAGGTTGAATAAAATAGCAACTTAGCTCCAAATCTCCTGAAATTTGGACACGTGGCCCCTGCCACTGTGTAAAAATTTCAGTTTTTTGGACCCTTTTTGTTTTGATTTTCTATTTTTAAAAATTCAAAAACCCCTCATTTTACTACTGTCTAAATTGAAAAATTCATTAAAAATATTAGACCCCTCTAAAAAATCCAAAAAAAATACTATGTGTTTGTTTTTTTGTATTTTTGCTTCTGTTTGAATTTCATTAAATTTGGACTTATAAAAACCCAAAAAATTGAAAAACACTAAAAAACTTAGAAAAAATAAAAAATCTAAAAAAATCAAAAAAAACATGCAATTTTAGTTCCTGTAGTCAGTGTTTTCTCCTTAGTTTACAATAAAATTGTCTCTGGAATTTTATAGGCTATTTTTATATTTTTAAATAGCCTTTAAATTCTGGCTGCACAGTAGCTTTTATTTTTCACCTTATTTCATTTTTTATAAAATCAACTAAAAATCATAAAAATCTGAGAAAAATACCCAAAACATCTGAATATTCATAAAACCCAAAATATTTTTATTTTAATTTTCTGAGTGTTTTTGAAGTGGTTAATAATTGTTTGATTGAGGTTTTCTTATTATTTTCAGCCTTTTTTCTCAATATGAAAAATCCAAAAAAAATAAAAAACTTAAAAATCCACCAAAAATATTTATTTCCGATTCCCAACTACTTTGTAGCCATCGCATTTCGTGCTCCTTGTGTTCGACCCTGGTAGCTATACCAGGTAAAATAAAATAGCGAGACCGCTATTTGTTTGTTTTTGCCTTAATTGTTTGATTTGTCATTTGGCTTTCTTGATTGATTTTTCTTGTTGACTGAGCTTCATGGTTCGGGTCGCAATGACCCTGATTATTTGCACCTTAACCCCGATCACGAAAGTCTCATTATCACCCATCACCAGCAGCCTCTGCAACAAGGATATGCCTGGAGGCAGAAAAACTATCAGCAATAGTCTGGATACTAACATCAGCAATACCAGCAATCGATTGCTCAGTACCATCAATACTCCTTCCAACCTTACCAGCAATACCCTTCTCTTCCTTCTCCTCCTCAGTATTCTCAGGAATACCAACAACAACCTCCCTTGCGCTATCAACAGAGTCAGCAGTCTTATCAGGTTGAATCTTCTAAGGCTGCCCAGGCCAACCCTAACTTAGACTGCCTGGTCCAGCTAATCAAGAACATGGTTGAGATGAGCCAGAAAATCGATGACCTAATGGCCATCAAGACTGCCATTCCAACCCAGGTTGAAGCAAATCTGAATAACTTCCATCGCAAGGAGTAGGTTGTTTGGAGTGTTCAACCCAAATTAAATTGAATTATTTTATCTAATATTATAACTCTCAAGAGTGGTAGGATATTCTATAATTCTCATACTTTATTCTTTTATTTTTAGCCAAATCTTTTATCAAAGACATCTGTAAATGTGTAAATCCAATTAATTATCATTGTACATGCATCTGTTAACATTGTATAATTAGCATTTATTTATTCAAAATAAAAGAATAAAGAAGAAAAGAAAGAGAATAGGGTTGTAATTATGTAATAAGTACATACCCTCATACAAGGTCAATTATTGACTTGATTGATAAGGAATAAAGCAGGGGGAGATAGGGTCCTTGTATGTTCTTTACTTTGTATTCCTTGTGCATTTCATTCCTCTATTTTATTCATCAATAAAAAGCCTTCAAAATAAATTATTTTTTTAATAAAAATTGTAAATAAACATATTTTATAAATAATAAAAATATTTGCAAAATTAATTGATGTACATAGTACAAATAATACCACTCACAAAAAGCCATAAAACAGAACTTAAAAGATCAATTTCATCTCCAAATGGACTCAAATTCTCCCCAAACTCACCTTTATTATACTATAAATTTAATAATATTTAAAATGAGGGTGGTTTTCATAATTTTTGGAGTCAATATGTAAAAGTTGGCTTTTTGAGTGTATTGTACAGCTATATTGCACCTATGCATGTAAATAAATATATATACTTATTTATTTTATATAAAATTTGTATATAGTGTATTTTTAAATATTGGGTACACTCCTAATAATATTATAAAAATAAAAATCATAAAACATAAAATAAATAAATCAATCATAATTTCATTATACACTAGTCACACTTGTATTTATTGTATATAATGACTATTTATTCAACATTTATATTTAACTTGTAAGAATCAAATGAAAATTCTTTTATATTCCTTAAATTAGTTTTATACATAAATAAAAGTTCTCTATGTAAAAATAATAAAATAAAATAAAAATAATAAAAATATATAGGTATACTATATCTTTATATAATACATTATATTATATATATTGTATATATGAATTTATAAAAATAAATAAAAATCACAGAAAAATAGTTTGAAAAATAATAAACATTTTTTATTAGTTTTTATTTTAAATTCATTTATTGTTTTTATTTAATATTCTTTGATTTATTAGAATCGAATTTTCTTATTGGCAGACCCAGGTTTGTTGACCCGGCTCAACCCTTCCTCCCAATCGGGTCCGATCCGACTCCTCTCGTTGGAGCCATTTTCTCGTCATTACCCAGCCCAACTCCGACCTCCATTTGACTTGAGATTCGGACCCAAGATTCTCACGGATCCCTAGAATGGCTTGAATCTCCCTAGGGTTTCGACCACTCCTCTGATCTTTCTGGAACCCTAAGACACTCTATAAATATACTCCTCCACACTCCTCACTCATCCCTAGCACCACCATTGACCCTTAGGCACCTTCAGGAGAGTAACAACATCCTGAAGAGTCCATTTGGAGCTTGGCTTGGAGCTTGGTTGCACGTAGCCCAAGATGTGGTCAGAGCTTCGTTGTGTGTAGCCTCTCTTGCCTGTTGTAGCAGGATCAAGGCCAAGACCTCGCCTCTACCTTCGCCTGATGTTGTTGAGCACTTCAAGAACCTCATGTATCGCTTATCCCCTCCACATTTTGTGTTCCACTTCAATTTAGCCCATTTCCTCCGCCGACCATTTCTTAGATCCATCCCTCGCACCCGCAGCCTTGTCCTTCATTCTAGTCGCTTAGATAGACTCACCACTTCACCGTCATCCTTCTCACACACCATGATCCACCTATATCTTGCTCACTAGAGCAGGATTAGGATAGGTCTGCTCCCCCATCTTCGTCGAAGACCACTTGAGTATCCCACCGTTGCTTCTCTCTTTTTCAGCACCAATAACATTGAGTTGAGGCTTGGTCTTCGAGCTGTGACTCTCTTTGCAGGTTAAGGAATGTGAATTCGACCCAGATTGCTCACCAGTGCTCTGGCGGAGCATCTCCAAGTGTAGCACCTCTGTCCTGACCATCCGCCCGTTCGCCACTCCATCCGAGCTACCCAATCAACGTCCAACACCACCCGAAGCATGTAGGACCTAGTGGTCCTCCATTTATAGTTGCAAATCATCTGGAATCCTCGATTGTAGTTCACCCAGCAGGCCTCTCTTCCCTGTTCCTCCAGAAGGTCGCTTCACCGTCAGATCGAGAGGCCCCTCTCCAAATCTGATCAACACCACATGATCGCACTAAAAGCTGAACATTGGATAGCAGAGCAGCACCAGATCCTCAGCGTACGTCCCAGACATTCTCTGGGCCATCAAATTCTTTTCAAGCACAGATCAGAAACGTACGTTGATGCCAAACTCAGAGCCATCAGATCCTACCATGTGTCGCCTCCTGTCTGCAAGGGTATATTTCACTCCTGCCCTCACCTTTTATCTTATTTCTCTTTAGTTTATTAATTGTAATAATTAGTTAAAAACTTTTTGCAGCCAGGACCCTATGTTTTACTTATTTGCATTTTAGTCTAGTTGAGTTGAACTCATGTATGTCCATACGCGTTTGTGTGGGATATTTTCGTGTTTTACCTTGCACATTTATCTCATTAATAAAATAGAATATATTTGGTTATTTGCATTTATACCCCTATTAGTATTGATCACATGTAGTGCACGTTCCTTTCTGGATTAATTGCATAACGACCCCTGTACTTCTTTTATGTGTTATCCAGTAGCCTTAGGACTTAAAAAATGCATAAAGATCCTTATTGCACTATTTTTAATTATTGTCTTTTACATAATAAATTGGATTTTGTCCTTATAAATTATTCAAAAATGCCATGTACTCCTACTAACTTATTATTTAAGTGATAATTTTATGTGCCATTTTTTATTTTTTTATTGTTAAAATTCAAAAATAGTAGAAAACGTTCTTGTTTGTCTTAGAAAATCTATAAAAATTACCTTTGAAAATTTCCATAAAAATTAATGTACTTTTCTTTATCTTATTTTAACACATGTGCAAATTATGCTTGAAAAATACCATATACTAACTTAAAAATTTGCAAAACAAACAAAATATTATAAAAAACACGTTAAATCGATAAAAAATCCAAAAACTGCATTTTCCGGTTCATGTTTATAGATATTTCTTCATAATATTTAATAAAAATCACATCCATGAGTTTTGAGCCTTTATTATATTTTTAAATTGTAAAATACTTATGTTGTGCACTATTTAATTATTTTTCTTGATTTTGATTTTTAAAAAATTATAAAAACATTTAAAAAAACCCAAAAAATCCAAAAAACACTATAAAATATATAAAACCCAAAATATTTTTATTATATTTTCACAGCATTTTTGACCTATTTTAAAAATCCCAAAAAAAAGATTTTTTTTTTGCTTGCATTTTTCTTCCATGTCTTTATTCCTCTTATTTTGAAAATTAAAAATTTGCAAAATTAAAAATCACTAAAAATAGAATAAAAATCCTTTGATTTTCTAAGTCACCTACTTACTTTTTAATTATGCTCCTTGAGTTCGACCTGGTTGTTATACCATGTTACTAAAAGTAGTAAAGCCGCTTGTACTTAATTTGCTTGATTACTTAGTGGTTACTAAATTTTCTCATTGATAGATTTGGTTTGTTTGGAATAATAACACTCAATTATTATTTCCATCTGAGTTAGTCGAATCTTTGTCATTATGAATCTTCAGCCGATACAAACGATGGGGCCAGAAACTTTTTGGATGATGCAGCACCAACAAAAACACAAAAAATTAAGAAAAAACAAAAATACAAAAAGTCAACAACAACCAAGGTGAACCTGTGCTAGTGAAGGAGAAGCAAGCTGCAGCAGCAGACGAACTGGAGCCAACTGAAGGAGCCGAGTCTACACCGTTTTTTGGTCCATAACATGTAGATGATTTTTTACATTTTTTCATTGTCATGTACATCAAGATATGGACACAATTTTACCAAATATAATTTTTTCTGATGTAAATATTCCTTTTCCTCAAGCAATTAAAGCAAATATAATAAAAAACAAAAAATACTTTATCTATTCTTAAGATTGTGAGCATATTGCAAAATCTTTTTCTTGAAATGCCATTGTTGAAAGCCACGGAGTACATGCCAACTGTTAAAATAGGACTCAAAGAGGCATGTACAACAAAGCGTCTGAACATAAGAAAGAGACAGGGAAAGCTAGAGATGCATGTTCTGACCATGGAAAGTGTGAATGCCATTATCAATCTTCCGAGCAAACAGAAAGACAAGGGAGCACCACTCGTCATATGCCAAATTTTTAACCAGGAGTTCAAGTGCACATTGCTCGATAGTGTATCATCGATCAATATAGTGACTCCCTCCATGCTTAAGGAATTTGGAGTTGGACCTCTCAAGCCCATGAAGATGATTCTATAATTTGGAGATAGATCCTTCAAGCACCCCGAGGCATGTTAGAGGGCGTCATCTTTACAATCCAAGGGATGCAATTCCATGTAGATTTCATTGTCCTTGATATGGACACCTCTAGACTGTTGCTCCACACACCAATCATCGGTCGGTCGTTCCTTAAAACTGCTGAGGGAGTGGTAGATTACGGTATTGAAGAGATTACATTCTGCTCCAGCAGCAACAAAAGTCTATTCGAGATGGTCCCAAAAGCTAAACCAGCTGAAGTGGCATCTGTTGCGAGAGTGCTTGAACTACATGGTAAAGAAAACTGTGAACTTCTAGCTGACATCAGAGATACAGATTTGTTCTTAGACAACAATGGGACACAAGCATTCCTCTCTCCGAAGGAGGGTTTGGAAAGCACAATCAATTTTCCTGATGTCTTTGATGATGAGATTCTCACTGATGGTTATATTGAGATTCTCGAATAGCCATCCCCGTCTGAGAAAGATGAATTAGTTGTAGATATATGTGATATTTTTATTTCTGATTCTGATTCCCCATGGTAGATAGAATATAGAAGAAAGAGCTGATACCTATCACAGTTTCTGAAGTTACCATGAATTTGGTTCTTATCCCCCAAAGCTGAATCCTTTTCCCTCTAACATGAAGTATGCCTTCCTTGCGGCTGAGCCAGACATGCATCCAGTAATCATCAATCTACATTTGAATGAAGAACAAGAATCTCATCTGCTTGGGGTTTTTGAAAGAAACAGCAAGGCTATTGGCTGGAATATCATGGATCTCCGTGAGATAAATCTGTAATTGTGCTCTCATTACATCTATCTTGAAGAAGATAGCAAGCCGTTCCAGGAATTTTAGAGAATATTGAATCCGAACCCATGGGAAGTGGTTGTGAAAGAGATCACCAAATGATGTGATGTGGGATTTATCTATCCCATCTCCGACAACAAATGGGTAGTCCCCTACATGTAATGCCCAATAAATCAAGAATTATCATAGCCACCAATGACAAATGAAAGGATATATCGACCCGAGTGTTGATCTCATGGCGTGTATATGTGAACTACAAACGTTTGAATCTTGCAACCAAGAAGGATTACTTCCCATCGCCCTTCATCGACCAGATAGTTGAAGGACTGGTCATAAAGGAATATTTCTACTTCTTGGATGGCTACTTCAGGTATAATCATGTCGCCATCACTCCAAAAGATCAAGAGAAGAAAGACTACATTCACTTTCCCATTCGAACATATGCCTTCCCTTGAATGTCGTTTGGGCTATGCAACGCACCTGCTACAATTTAGAGATGCATGTTGGCGGTATTTATTGACATGGTGGGCAATTTTCTTAAAGTATTTGTGGATGACTTATCGGTCTATGGTGATAGCTTTGATCAAATCATGGATACTTAGATCGAGTTCTGAAAAGATATTGTAAGGTGATCCTCGTACATTCATGGGAGAATACTCGCTTCATGGTGACCGAAGGAATTGTATTGGATTACGTCATTTCCAAGAATGGCATGGATGTTGACCCACAAAGGTGGGTGTAATTTCAAAACATGAGCCATCTATAGATATCAAGCAAGTCTGGTCATTTTTTAGCATATCGATTTCTATAGAAGAATCATTAAAGACTTCAGTAAGATTGTCTGACAAGTTGACTGAGTAGCTTGGTAAGAAGGCCAATTTTGTGGTTGATGGCCATGTCCTCCATTCCTTCAATCTGCAGAAGGAACTGATCACACATGCTCCTATCCTCCAGCCATCGGATTGGTCTCTACCCTTCAAGATCATGACGAATGCATCAGATTTCGCAATTGGTGTTGTGTTAGGATAAAGACAAGATGGATTTCCATTTGTAATTCATTATGCTAGCAGGACACTTGATGAAGCCCAGAAAATTTATATAGTGATAAAGAAAGAGCTGCTAGTGATGAATACCCATTCATCACTCTTTATTCTTATATTTTAGCTACAAAAACCTTTGCAAATACCTGTGTCTTCATGTAAATAAAATAATTACTAAAGTGCATGCATTGTATAAAGTTTAATAATTAGCATGTTTTTGTGCAAAAATAAAAGAATAAAGAGACAAAAGAAAAAGAGGGAGATATTTAGAATAAATATTGAGCAACCTAATCCCAAGGGAGGGCTCAGCATGGGCCTGACCGCATAAAAGCCAAAGTAGAGAGAGATAAGGAAGCTCATGTATACATATACCTGTAATTAAATAAAAATAAATATTTTTTCCTCTAAAAAAATAATAAAAATAAAAATGGGTCATATTTATTTGTGAATATTTGTATATATTTGTAAATAAAAAATCAAAATAGAAAAATTAAATAAAAATATTATTCCTTGTACATATTCACCATGTATATAAGACCACACATGTATTTATTTCACCTTGAAAATAAATAAATTAAAATCCCTAAAAATCTGTATATACTCCATATTTCATGGTGTGAATAAATAAAATAAAAACCATAAAAACAAAAATTAAATAAAAAGAACAAAATTAAAAAAAACCAAAAAGAATATTGTATATATACCATGTATATAGTTGTATATATCTATTTCTTTTACCCTTATAAATAAATAATAAAAATAAAAATACTTTTTTATTCCTAATTTTATTCTATAAATAAATAAAATATAAAATGGGAATAAAAATGTACAAAAATAATTAATTAAAAATCAAAAATTAAAAATCCATATTGTGTATATACCTATGTATAGTACTATAATGTAAATACCTTATTTTTATTTCGAAAAATTAATTAAAAATCACAAAAAAATAGTTTAAAATAAAATAAACATTTTTCATGTTTTGAGTTTTTAATAATTCGGCCATGTATTATTTTATTTTGAATTTCTAAATATTTATGACATGGCTTGCTCTGATTGGTCCACGGGGGACGTTGACCCCCGGTCAACTCCCCCCCTTGGACCACAGAGCTCCGGATCCGAGCCCGCGACCCGATTTCTCAAAATTTTCTACACTCGATCTGATCACTAAGTCTGTTAACCCCGGGTCCTAATCCGACCTTGATCAACCCTAATCCACGCCCGGGATGGATTTTGGGGATCCGCGCTTCGAGCTTCTCGCCCGACTCCCAGATAGCCGGACCCCTAAGCGTATATAATCCCAGCTCCGCCGACTTCTTCATGCATCTTTGGATCGTTTCTCTCCACCCCAGGACCTCCACAGCCTCCGCGAGAGTGACAGCTCGCTTCCGGCCGTGTCGCAGCGAGGAGGGATTGGACGGACCTCTGATCCGACGTCTTTGCGTCGCCGTGCGCCGCCTGAAGGTGGTGCTCGAGCCTTGGGCACCGACGGCCCTCGAGGCTAGTACCTGGAGCTTCCCCAGCTCTTCCACAGTCGACAGCAACCAGTAGGTAGCTCTCGTTCCTTCCCTATTTAGCTAATTTTGCATTTCGCCCAATTCATCCCGTCGTCGTCCATCTCTGATTCCGACCATCCTCGCCTTCGTTTCGACCATCGGAATCGCTCATCATCTCCTCCTTTCCTCCGCGCACATTCTCCACCCACTCATCCAACCCAATTCGCACAGGAACTGGGATCGGGGCTCCTCCGTCGTCGCTTCGCTGGAGCCCCTTCATCCCGACGCATTGTTCACCTGCACCACCCCTAACCGGGTCGAGGCACTTTGCCCTCGACCCAGGAGCTCGTTGCTTGGCTTTGCAGGTTCATCCGAGCCCATCTGAGGGCTTCGACTCTTTGGAGCAGCAGCTCCTCCTCCGCCGACGTCGCCTGAGCTCTCTGGAGCTCCGCTGCATCATCGGAGAGGACCATTAGACGTGGGAGGCCCAGGCGAACCTTCCCCGATTTTCAGCAGCCCGCGAGGAGGGTCACCGTACGTCTCGCCGGCCGCTTGTTCTTTGTGCACCCTTCGCAACCGTCCGATCATCCCCCAGCTCCAGTTTAGATGAGATTCGTCCCTTTGAGGAGCTGCCAGCACCGTCAGATCCTTGGAGTGATTGTGACCGTCGACTCGGCGAGGTTCATCCACAGCATACGAGAACCGTCAGATCAGCCACGCAGCCGTCGATCTGAGCCGAGGACCCTGCATTGAGGCGCCACCTCCCCTGACCGTCGGATCTCCACGTGGCGCTCATCCGTCCTTCGGATATAATAAGGGGGTAAATTTCTTGTAGGCCCCCCTGTTTGTTTCTTTTATTAGTTAGTCCTGTAAATATCGCATATAGTTGTTTTTATTTTGGTACATTTGCACTTAGGACCTCGTATTGTAGTTTATTTGCTTTTATACCCCTGTGTGTAGTGGTACACGTGCTTCGACACGAGATTCTGTGGGTTATTTGCATGTATGGGCTTTATATTTCAGGGTGTTATTAAATGAAACTATGTTTTTAGTAATTGCAGAAATGCCCCTGTGAGTGTTAAATTTGTGCATGTGCTTTATTTCGTGGGCTTTTTACACATAAGCCCCTGGACTTTTAGTACATGTTTCTATTTAGTCCAGGGACTTAAGTTTTCTTGCAACTAGGTCCCTGAGTGCCCCAGGTCACGCGCTTTGCACGTGATTTCTTGGGAATTTTTCACGGACCACCTGGAACTTATTTTAATTGCGTACAGGTCCCTTTGTACTATACGTTTGTGTTTGATTTTAATAAAATAGCAAATCAATTCCAAATTAGATGAGAATTGGACACATGGCTCCTGCCATGATGTAAAATTTTCTCTAATTTTTGGAGACATTTCTGAGCATTTTTTATATTTTTAAAAATTCAAAAACACGCAATTTTCTTACTGTCTAGCTTTGAAAATCACAAAAAAAATATTAAATCAACTTTAAAAATTACAAAAAAAATTAGATAGTGTTTGTTTTGTGTGTTTGATTTTCTGACCAGTTTTGGTCATTTTTAGATTTATAAAACCTATAAAAATTACAAAACCCCTAAAAACTCATAAAAATTCTAGTAAATAAAAGAAAAATAAAAAATTAATAAAACCAGTGCCTAAATTTTCCTTGTATTTTCTACTTTACAGGAAAATTACCTTCAGACCTTGATAGGGCCATTTTGCATTTTAATTTGTCCCTCCAAGTCTGACTGGACAGCAGTTCTATTTTCTTGCCTTGTTTGATTTTTATAAAATTCCCTAAAAATCAGAAAGAAAAATACAAAAAATTAACCAAAAACATAAAAAATTATAAAAAAAACATAAAAACATTTTTGTTTGAATTTTTGGAATAATTTTGAGTAGCTGAATAATTGTGTGTAGTTGCTTGTTTCCTAGTTTTCCTTATTTTCTCTATTATTTGAAAATCCAAAAAAATATAAAAATATTAAAAATCCACCAAAAATATATGTCTTTTATTTTTCACTACTTTTGACTACTTCGTAGGCCGCAAGGCCATTACGTGCTCCCTGAGTCCGACCCTGGTCGCTATACCAGGCTAATCTAATAGCCAGGGCCACTACTGATTTTTATTCGATTTTTATCTCTGTTTGGTGGTCTGATCCTTCATTTTTTCTTGTTGAGTTGATTTATCTCTCGATCCGGGTCGCAACGACCCTTTGAGTGATTATTTTATCCCAGATTGATTGAGATTTTTTGGCTCATCAGAATGGCGACGTTGCCGGGGAGCACGGCTTATTAGTCGTAGTTGATTTTTCCGCGGTTGTATTTTCGCGGCTATTTGTGCATATTTTGTATATATCATTTATTTGCATAATTATTCAAATAATTTGGTCTGACCACTTTTGCTTGTTTTCTTGCGAGGGCCAGAGGATCGAGGCGGCTTCTTCGGAAGCCAACGCAACCGCGAGAATCGGAGGTGGCTCTCTTCTCTACAGAGCCGCAGGAGGACGCGAGGAGCGAGCAGAAGCGTGGGAGCCACGGAATAGCCGCGGGGATTAGCCGTAGAATAGGGTTAGATTAGATTTACATTTCCTCATTATTTGAACTGTTGTAATAATACAGGGACTAGAGACAGAGACTTAGACTTTCGGGGTCTGTTTCGCCGAGCACCGATGTGCTCGGGGGACCCCTCGGTTTTTACGCAGCTTTTCGCGGTTTTTTTCTTTACTACCTTTTCCGGTTTCATGCAGTTTCTCGAGCCCCTAGCTTTAGGGTTTTCTCCTTGATTGTGACGTAATTCATAGGATCCAAACACCCTAATATAATTGCATGTTCCTATAGTGCGGTAATTGGATCTATAATAAAAAAATTAATAAAATAGCCGTTCCATCACCTCCGAGCCAACACGCCGCGAGCCCGCCCCATCAGGCGCTACTCCTGAACTCGACCTGTCGAGAAGAGGAGGGGTGGGTCTAGACCGGACTCTCTGGATTGGAGGCTGATGGTCGGCTAGCCGTTCTTTCGAGTAGCACTGCTGTTTAGGGACTCGGTTTTCCGCTTGCACCATTTAGGTAGTTTATTTTCTGTCTTTCAATTCTGCGCGGATCATCTTACATGTATACTGTTGGAGTCAGGTAAGCATCTCTTACTCTGCATGCATCATTGATTTCATCGTGCATCGGCTTTTTCGTCTTCTCCCCCCTGTTTTGGACTTAATAACCAGGAGAACCGAAAAATTCATTAGGCGATCTGTTTGTTTAATGAAAAATACTTAAAAAGAAAAACAATAAAATTTGGAACTGCTAATATTATCGACCCTAAAAGACACCTCACTTAAAAATTTGTCTTGGGGAGAGCAACCCCCTCATTGTCTGGTTTGCTTGCGCGAGAGAGTGACCCCGCACACTAGGTAGAGCCCTCCGATATTATTCTCGACTGATTACCGGCTATTTCTGTACGGGACAGTCGGTTGGGAAAATATCGGGTAACCCAACAGGTCACGTAATCGCTTTGCTATCCTGACTGATCGCCAAAATAAAATTGACAAGATAATTGACCGAGCCTTTACGGTCTTCAACTCGTGTTGCGTTGGTGAATCGGGGGTTTGCTTGTGATCATATTTGTTGCCAGATCCCATCCGCATTACTCTCCAGATCACGATGATGGGCAGGAGGTCTCTTAGGCAGCCTCTAGCTGCACCGCTTTTTAGCACTCCAGCCCACTCATCTAGGTCGGTTCATGGGAGCTCAAACCCGCTCTCCGAACCCGAGTACAACTCCGCACTGTTCCCCCTCGACCCCCCTTCTTCTGAGACTGAGATACCAGTGCCAGAGGAGAGACAGACAGATGATTTATCGGCACCTGAGTTTGGATGTTTTAATTTTGCAGAGACTATGGCTGGCAGTAATGATGATCACCCTAGAGGTCCACAGCAGGAGCATTTTGTCTTGGACCAGGGTGCGATCAACTCCACCTTGATCGCCTCCCTAGACTCAGTGCAGTAGCAGTTGAGGGATCAGGGAGCATTTATGATAGAGATGAGGCGAGAGCTTGATCAGATGAGAGCCGACCGCGAGAACCGCGGCCCAGGGGGAGGACCCGACGATGCGGCAGCCGCCGCAGCAGCCGCAGCAGCAGGAGCAGCAGGACCTCCGAGACCGATGCGGGAGAATCACAACCTCGGATCGACTTTGACGCACCGTTGGGTGGTGCTACCAGCTATCGTGGGGGACTTCAAGTTCCCCTCGAACACAATTCAGCTCCTACCTCGGTTCCACGGGCTGGCTACTGAGGAGCCCCATCTCCACATGCAGGAGTTCGAGATGATTTGCAGCACTGTCCACGATCGTCAAGTGGACCAGGATACCATCCGGATGATTGCCTTCCCCTTCTTCTTAGCAGACAGAGCAGCCACATGGCTGAAGCACTTGGGGAAGTTCGTCTACACCTGGGAGCAGCTCCGCGCCAAGTACTTGCATAAGCACTATCCACTCGGGCGGACGAACGCCGCTAGAGCCCTGATCAGCAACTTCTCCATGCTCCCCAACGAGCAGTTCCACGAGGCATGGGAGAGGTTCAGAGAGCTGACTGACAGATGCCCGCACCACGATATTTCCAAGCCGAACCTTGTGCAGAGCTTTTTCAGCGGGATGACACCAGAGCTTCATGGCTTGGTGAACGCTTCTTGTGGCGGGTCTTACTTCGCCAAGGATCACGATCAGGTCTGGGCCATCTACGAGGAGATGGCTGAGAACTACATGGTGATGTCCCAAACCAGATTGTACACTCAGGGCAGACCCCAGCAGCCACAGACTGTGCAGTACCAGAGGATAGCACGGGTCGACGCCGGTCCATCCAGTTCGTCAGCGATAGCCGCAGCACAGGCCGAGTCCACAGCCGCAGACATCGGGATCATCAGCGAGAAGCTGGACCGGATGGAGATTATTGAGAAGAAGCAGTGCCAGGGCATCACGCAGATGGAGCAGATGGCACAGACTCTGAGTGACCTGAAGACACAGCTCATGTGTCTCCAGGAGGCACAGACCGCTTCACAGCCTCGTCTTCAGGCACGAGGCGATCCGAGTAGCAGCAGCAGCTCGTCCCAGCACTCCAGCTCCCACCAGCAGCCTAGACAGGTCCATCTTGTACAGGCGGAGCCGTACCAGCAGCCGCAGCTCACCTACTAGGCACCACCATCCACTAACACTCAGATGGTGGTATAACAGCCGGATCAGCCTCTGGCAGTACTCCCGCCAGACCCTTATGACTCAGAGCTGTTGATGGATGTCAACGGGATTTGGTACGACTGCCCCCAGCCCGGTATCCTATGAGACCATCCCGGATTCCGTTGGGCGGCCGGAGGTGCCCAGTCCCAGCAGCAGCCGTCAGCACAGGGTGGCCAGTACAACCATCAGAGAGATCACTACCAACAGCAGCCCCCAGTGTATCCACCACAGCAGCAGTCACAGCAGTATGGTCCTAGTCCCTACCAGCAGGGACAGTCTTGGAGGCGTGAGCAGCCTAATCAGCAGCAGCAGCATCCCCAGCAGTACCCCTCTCACCCACAGCAGCAGCCTCACTACCAGAGAGGCTACTCGTCAGGTTCTCATGGGCCATCCTATGAGAACCCCGCCTTGGATGACATAGCCCGCCTTCTTACAGATCAGCAGGCTAGCTTTCGACGGGAGATGGATGGGTTCCTCCAGGAGATGTGGGACATCGTGAGAGGGAAGGCCGCCATCCCTGCCCAGATAGAGCCCAATCCGAATAACCTCAAGAGGAAGTCTGAGCAGGTAGTTTGTATTGAGTATGCCACTCCGAGTGATACTTTTGGTGATATGTCTGCATATCTTTTTGATACTGACTTTGTCACACTTAGGAGCGGTAGGATGCCAGCAGGTGGCGCCTCGTCTGAGCTACATCACGAGGATACTTCCGGAGCACCAGACGAGGAGGAGAGCGGTATTGAGGCCGCTAGAGATGATGACGGTGGTACTGACGCCACTACGGATGCTGATCCCACCGGCGGTACTGATGTCGCCATTTCACCAGTCCGAGGAGGTGGTACTGAGGCCACCCATTTTGCCGAGCCAGAGCGTGGTACTGAGGCCGCGAGTCTTCCAGCCGAGGGTGGTGCTGATGCCACCAATTCTTCTGAGATTCCTATTGTTTTTCCTGTTACTGATGTATCTCGAAACATTTCTATGAATAAAGGAAAGGGTTTATGTTCTTCTGGTCCCACTGTGGTGCTTGATGTATGTGTGGATCCGACCGTCGAGCCGTCTAGACCCTCTCCTAGTCCTTCATCTGAGAAGGACCCTGTGATCCCCTTCCCTAGAGCCCTTCAGATGGGGAAGGGGAAGAAAAATGAAAATCAAAAAAAGAGGCAGCAGGAAGAGTTCAGCCAGCAGATGATAGATCGGTTTCACATTCAGCTGACTCTTCAGGAGGCTTTGCAGCACATCCCTCTTCTCCAGCGTTCACTTAGAGACAGGACCACAATTAGGAGGAAGAGGAGGAACCACCATTCAGAGATTCATGTGCTGACAAGAGCCACTTGTTTCGCGATCCATAACCATCTGCCGGTCAAGAGGCCAGATTCAGGAGTCCCTTATGTCAGATGTCATATCAGTGAGCAGAGGTTCGACCGTACTCTATTAGACAGCGGATCGTCGATCAACCTACTTCCGACAGCCCTTCTCGACCGCTTCGAGTTGGGCACTCTTAGATAGAGCAGGACAGTCTTTCAGTTTGCTGATCGATCTGTCAAGAGGCCGAAGGGGTTGCTTAGAGACGTTGTCGTCATGATTCAGGGTCTGCAATTCCCCGTGGACTTCGTAGTGTTGGACGTGGAGATCCCTGAGTCAGTGACCGATACCCCCATCATTCTAGATCGCCCGTTCTTGGCCACAGCCAAGGCAGTGACCGACCATGATAGCGGGAAGGTATACTTTCGCGTCGAGGGCGAGAGTGTACAAATAGAGACGGTCGAGGACAGCAGAGCCAGAGACAGATCATGCTCAGAGACTACTTCAGATATAGAGCAGATGACAGATGTCGGGCCAGACATCCACCAGGACTGCGACTTTGTGATTACAGATGATGAGGTAGTTTGGGCAGATCCTGACGCACAGGCTATCCTCTCACTTTCAGATTCCGCTGATGCAGAGACGACATCAGAGGAGAGCTTGGAGAGCGCATTCCTGGTCCAGGATACTTTTGAGGCAGCAGAGCCGGTTCTCGACCGCGAGAGTGAGTTTTGTGATGATGGTGGTACTGAGGCCACCTTGGATGATACATATCCCTCGAAGTCAGGTTTTTCCTGGGCAGAGTTTGATGATTACATACCAGATCTGACTTCCACTGAGCCTGCATATAGGGAGGAGGTAGATGCCGAGCAGAGCAGAGACAGTTCAGTTGAGCAGCCTTTTCCAGATCCAGTTTGTGAGAGAAAGTTCTCATTCTCCCGGGCAGATTTGGCCGCATACACTCGGATTCTTCAGAAGCCAGATTTGCCAGCACCATTTTGTCCAGAGCTGAAGCCACTACCTGCGTCGTTGAAGTATAGGTTCCTTGCGGGTGAGCATGAGATGTACTCAGTCATTATCTCAGCCGATTTGACTGGAGAGCAGGAATCCCGTTTGATGGGGGTTCTTGAAAAGAACCGCAAGGCGATATGATGGAGCGTAGCATATCTCCAGGGGATCAGTCCAGCTCTGTGCTCTCACCACATTTATCTTGAAGATGAGGCAAAGCCGTCGCGTGAGTTCCAGCGGCGGTTGAACCCGAATCTGAGAGAGGTTGTCATGAAGGAAATTTCGAAGTGGTGGAGCGCCGATTTCTTTTACCCCATCTCCGCATCCAAGTGGGTCAGTCCGTTACATGTGGTGCCCAAGAAGACGGGCATCACTACACTGGTCACGGAGTCCGGAGAGGGGATCGCTACACGAGTACCCACTTCTTGGAGGGTCTGCGTAGATTATAGACGACTCAACCAGGCCACCAAGAAGGATCATTTCCCCCTGCCTTTTATTGATTAGATCATTGAGAGACTGGCAGGGAAGAGGCACTACTGTTTTCTGGATGGGTACTCGGGCTACAACTAGGTGGCCATCGCTCTCGAGGACCAGGACAAGACGACCTTTACCTGTCCCTTCGGCACATATGCCTTCCGACGCATGCCATTTGGGCTATGCAATGCCCCTGCAAATTTTCAGAGATGCATGCTGTCGATCTTTTCGGACATGGTAGGGGAATGCTTGGAGGTCTTCATGGATGATTTCTCGGTTTACGGCGACGGATTCGACTCCTGTCTTGACTGCCTAGACCGAGTACTTCAGTGATGTATAGAGGTTCGCCTGGTATTATCTTGGGAGAAGAGTCACTTCATGGTGACTCAAGGGACGGTGCTTGGCCACATCATCTCCAACAGGGGTATGGAGGTTGATCCGGCCAAGGTGGATGTCATTAGCAAACTCGCACCACCGTCCAACTTTCGGCAGTTACGGTCATTCCTAGGGCACGTCGGTTTCTACCGACGATTCATTCTTGATTTCAGTAAGATTGCCCGACCGTTGACTGACCTGCTAACGAAAGACAACGAGTTTCTTGTCGACGACAAGTGTCTTTCGTCCTTCAAGACTCTCAAGAGATGTGTTGTTGAGGCTCATGTCCTTCAGCCACCCGATTGGTCTCTCCCATTCGAGATCATGACGGACGCCTCCGATTTTGCCGTGGGGGCTGTGCTAGGACAGAAGATGGACGGAGTTCCATTTGCCGTCCACTACGCTAGCCGCACATTGGATTCCGCGCAGCGGAATTACACAGTCACAGAGAAGGAGATGCTAGCCGTAGTCTTTGCCCTATATAAGTTCAGATCGTACATTATTGGATCTAGAGTGACCTTGTATACTGATCATACCGCCATCAGGTACCTTATGGCAAAGAAGGATGCCAAGGCCAGACTGACCAGATGGATCCTTCTACTCCAGGAGTTTGACATAGAGATTAAGGATAAGCCTGGAGTCAAGAATTGGTGGCGGATCATCTCTCCCGATTGGAGTATCTTGAGGATTCTGAGCAGATTGACCCTATTTGTGAGACCTTTCCAAATGAGGCAATCCTAGCTATCGCCTCGCTCCCATGGTACGCCAATATTGTGAACTATCTTGTTGCCAAGAAAGTTCCACAAGATTGGACCAGGCAGAAACTTGAGACCTTCCTCGTGAAGGCCAAGTTTTACCATTGGGAGGATCCCATCCTTTACCATGAGGGAGGGGATAGTATCTGGCGTAGGTGCATTCCTCAGGAGGAGCATCACAACGTCCTCACTTACTGCCACAAGCTTGAGGCAGGAGGACATCACTCAGGGAGGAGAACGGCACAGAAAGTGCTCCAATCTGGCCTATGGTGGCCTACTCTTTTCAAGGACTCTGATGAGTTCGTGAAGAGGTGTACTGACTGTCAGAGGATGGGCACTTGTGGACAGCGTGATATGATGTCGATGCAGCCCATTCACTTCTGTGAGGTTTTTGACGCATGGGGCATCGATTTCATGGATCCATTCCCTAAGAGCCAGGGATTTGAGTACATTCTGTTAGCCGTGGATTATGTGAGTCGTTGGGTTGAGGCCATTCCCGCCTGAACCGTAGATGCCAGGACAGTTTGCAGATTTTTGAGGAAGCACATCATTACACGGTTTGGGGTACCTCGAGTGTTGATTTCAGATGGGGGGTCTCATTTCATCAACGACCAGGTGAAGGCCCTTGCTAGCGAGTTTGGCATAGACCATCGAGTTGCCACTCCATACCATCCACAGACGAATGGTCTAGCCGAGGTGTCGAATAGGGAGATCAAGACTATTTTGCATAAAGTCGTCCGCCCTGATCGAAAGGATTGGTCACAGCTTTTGGACTCGGTCTTGTGGGCATATAGGACGTCTTTCAAGACACCATTGGGCACATCTCCCTTTCACATCGTATATGGCAAGCCGTGCCATTTACCAGTTGGGTTGAGGCACAGGTCACTTTGGGCAATTACAGATATTATTTTGGATCCAGATAGTGTAGGAGACTAGAGGAGGGCAGAGTTAGCAGCCCTGGAGGAGCTTCGTGATACCGCCTTCTCAAACAGCCTACAGTACAAGGAGAGAGTGAAGGAGTGGCATGATTCTCATATCAGCCACAAGCATTTTGAGCCTGGACAGAGAGTATGGCTGTTTGATGCTAGGCTTCGTCTATTTCCAGGGAAGCTACAGAGCAAATGGAAGGGACCATATTTGGTGAGAAAGGTACACGACAATGGGAGTATTGACATATCTGAGTTGTCTTCTGAGAGTACCTTTCGAGTGAACGGCCAGCGGCTCAAGCCATTTCTAGATCATGAGCCGCGCGTCGTTGATGTTGCCCCTATTCACGTTGCATGAGATGTAGTCTCTTGACTCACATCCATTGCATCTCATGCCTGATTATCATTGTTCTTCTGACCTGTATAGATCCAGTTGTCCATATCACTCTATTCTTTAGTCCCACATCCCTTTTCCCATCTTATAATTATGTTATACTTAGGGTGTACTTTACCCTAAGTATAGGGGGATGTAGGACCTTCGGGTATTCTTTTCATTCTTTCTACCCCTATTTTGTTGCCTATAGTTAGGGATATTTCACCCTAAGTATGGGGGGGGGCAGACTCTCTACATCCTTCACTCGGATTTCCCTTCATGTACAGCTTGCTATACTTAGGATTACTTGATCCTAAGTATAGGGGGAAACCACCGAGTTCTCCTCATTCATCTATGTATCCAGCCATTCCTTTTCACTTCCCTATACTAAGCACGAGTTATGTCTTCTTCATCGCACTTGATCACTCCGAGGACATCGTTCGAGCTAAGTATAGGGGGGTGTATATATTTCATATATACTTTAGCCATAACTCGTACTTTGTGTGAGTGTGTGAATAAATAAAAATGGCTAAAAACCCATAAAATTTAAAATTTTTCCTTGTATATAAAATTCATTTTGCACATATCTATTTATTTATACAAATTATTTTTGTACAAATGATTGTAAAAGGATTTGTTTAAAGGATTTGTAAATATGTGTATATCAAAATTATGTATATAGTACAAAATTTTTCCAAAATGTTTTGAAAATCAAAAAAATTGCAAAAACCTTGTGTAAATGTTTGTAAAAATTTTGCAAAACTTGCATTCATGCTTACATTCATGGTTTCAAAACATTTTTTCAAAAATTTTGCATATTTGTAAAGTGACATTTGTAAATAGCATCTTTGTAAATACTTGTATAGTTTTTCCTGGATCATAGTTGACATTTAAACTAGCCTGGAATTAAATTGGGAAATGGAGCTTGATTAAGATCTTAATCCACCTAATTCTAAGAGGAACCTTATAGGGCTTAGGGTTAAGGCTTTTCAGGTCCATTGGGACTTAATTCTTTGAGTCCACTAGGCTATGAGCATATGTCATCTTAATGAGCCTAAGTAGAGCACTTAACAACACACGCATGACTCTTAGAGACAATGGCTTGACTTGCACCAGCATTTTACACATAGCTCTCCACGGATGAGGTGGTGAGGAGGCAGCTTCCTTTGTCTTGGGGTAGCATATGAGGGTAGTACTTCTAGGCAGAACCTCTCTTCTTCTTCTAGTGAAGGAAGTGCGTCTCAACTTGGTCTAGTGGTGAGGAAGTCTAAAGACAGAAGCCGTGGGTTGCAATAAAGCTTCAAAAGAGGGATAGACTACTGGCTCAAGAGGAAAAACTCCTTGTATATATGTTGCACCATGTAGATATGTTGTACAGTTGCACATGAAAAAAATGTGCAAAAAGAAAAGAACTTCAAAAAAGTGGTGGGTCGGATTGAAAATTTAATAATCCCACCGGAGTGTATATAGTCAAATAAAGCAAAAGCTTATGGTATACATGTTACATCTCTTGAAGCTTGCAGCGGGAGACTCAGCTACACTAGTTAGAGCTCCCAAGGATACATGGCTACACTGGCCATGGTCCATTCTCTTCTTCCCCCTCTTCTTGAGCCGGTTGCACTTGAACTTAGAAGGGAATACCCCGCTTCTCGAGGAAAGAGTTGCTAGACCGAGGCATTAGAGTTACCAGGATGGGGAGGTTGTTTCTTTGTTACTTCTGAGGTGGGGAGCTACATATCACTTACACTGCATGGAAAGATTCATGGTCATTAGAGTTTGTGTATGTAGACTTGTTCTGATCTGGTTTATTGAGGAGTCTTGTCCATAGATTGGTGGAACTTAGAGGCTGTTGAGTTTTAAGCTTAAGTCCAAATAAGGTTCCGACACATTAATAATCCAAAGATCTGATCGAGCTCCATATTTCAATTTAATGAAGGCAAGTTTAATAATCAGCCTTAATCCATGTATATTCTCCTCTTTTTCTTTTTCTTTGTCTTTTTCACTTCTTTTTCAAATAAGTGTTTGCTAAGGGACTAGCAAAGTTAAGTATAGGGGGTGATGAATACCCATTCGTCACTCTTTATTCTTATATTTTAGCTACAAAAACCTTTGCAAATACTTGTATCTTCATGTAAATATAAATAATTACCAAAGTGCATGCATTCTATAAAGTTTAATAATTAGCATGTTTTTGTGCAAAAATAAAAGAATAAAGAGACAAAAGAAAAAGAGGGAGATATTTATAATAAATATTAAGCGACCTAATCCCAAGGGAGGGCTCAGCATGGGCCTGACCGCATAAAAGCCAAAGTAGAGAGAGATAAGGAAGCTCATGTGTACATATACCTGTAATTAAATAAAAATAAATATTTTTTCCTCTAAAAAAATAATAAAAATAAAAATGGGTCATATTTATTTGTGAATATTTGTATATATTTGTAAATACAAAATCAAAATAGAAAAATTAAATAAAAATATTATTCCTTGTACATATTCACCATGTATATAAGACCACGCATGTATTTATTTCACCTTGTAAATAAATAAATTAAAATCCCTAAAAATCTGTATATACTCCATATTTCATGATGTGAATAAATAAAATAAAATCCATAAAAACAAAAATAAAATAAAAAGAACAAAATTAAAAAAACCAAAAAGAATATTGTATATATACCATGTATATAGTTGTATATATCTATTTATTTTACCCTTATAAATAAATAATAAAAATAAAATAAAAATACCTTTTTTATTCCTAATTTTATGCTATAAATAAATAAAATATAAAATTGGAATAAAAATGTACAAAAATAATTAATTAAAAATCAAAAATTAAAAATCCATATTGTGTATATACCTATGTATAGTACTATAATGTAAATACCTTATTTTTATTTCGAAACATTAATTAAAAATCACAAAAGATTAGTTTAAAATAAAATAAACATTTTTCATGTTTTGAGTTTTTAATAATTCGGCCATCTATTATTTTATTTTGAATTTCTAAATATTTATGACATGGCCTACTCTGATTGGTCCACGGGGGACGTTGACCCCCGGTCAACTCCCCCCCTTGGACCACAGAGCTCCGGATCCGAGCCCGCGACCCGATTTCTCAAATTTTCTACACCCGATCCGATCACTAAGTCTGTTAACCCCGGGTCCTAATCCGACCTTGATCAACCCTGATCCACGCCTGGGGAGGATTTTGGGGATCCGCGCTTCGAGCTTCTCGCCCGACTCCCAGATAGCCAGACCCCTAGGCATATATAATCCCAGCTCCGCCGGCTTCTTCAGGCATCTTTGGATCATTTCTCTCCACCCCAGGACCTCCACAGCCTCCGCGAGAGTGACAGCTCGCTTCCGGCCGTGTCGCAGCGAGGAGGGATTGGACGGACCTCTGATCTGGCATCTTTGCGCCGCCGTGCGCCGCCTGAAGGTGGTGCTCGAGCCTCGGGCACCGACGACCCTCGAGGCTAGGACCTGGAGCTTCCCCAGCCCTTCCACAGTCGACAGCATCCAGTAGGTAGCTCTCGTTCCTTCCCTATTTAGCTAATTTTGCGTTTCGCCCAATCAATCCCGTCGCCGTCCGTCTCTGATTCCGACCATCCTCGCCTTCCTTTCGACCATCGGAATCGCTCATCATGTCCGCCTTTCCTCCGCGCACATTCTCCACCTACTCATCCAACCCAGTTCGCACAGGAACTGGGATTGGGGCTCCTCCGCCGTCGCTTCGCCGGAGACCCTTCATCCCGACGCACTGTTCACCTGCACCACCCCTAACCGGGTCGAGGCACTTTGCCCTCGACCCAGGAGCTCGTTGCTTGGCTTTGCAGGTTCATCCGAACCCATATGAGGGCTTCGACTCTTTGGAGCAGCAGCTCCTCCTCCGCCGACGTCGCCTGAGCTCTCTGGAGCTCCGCTGCGTCATCGAAGAGGACCATTAGACGCGGGAGGCCCAGGCGAACCTTCTCCGATTTTCAGCAGCCCGCGAGGAGGGTCACCGTGTGTCCATCGGGCCGGCAAAGTTCGTCGGCCGCTTGTTCTTCGTGCACCCTTCGCAACCGTCCGATCATCCCCCAGCTACAGTTTAGATCAGATTCGTCCCTTTGAGGAGCTGCCAGAACTGTCAGATCCTTGGAGGAGTGATCGTGACCGTCAACTCAGTGAGGTTCATCCACAGCGTACGAGAACCGTCAGATCAGCCACGTGGTGAGCCCGCAGCCGTCGATCTGAGCCGAGGACCTTGCGTTGAGGCGCCAACTCCCCTGACCGTCGGATCTCCACGTGGCGCTCATCCGTCCTTCGGATATAATAAGGGGTAAATTTCTTGTAGGCCCCCCTGTTTGTTTCTTTTATTAGTTAGTCCTGTAAATATCGCATATAGTTGTTTTTATTTTGGTACATTTGCACTTAGGACCTCGTACTGTAGTTTATTTGCTTTTATACCCCTGCGTGTAGTGGTACACGTGCTTCGACACGAGATTCTGTGGGTTATTTGCATGTATGGGCTTTATATTTCAGGGTGTTATTAAATGAAACCATGTTTTTAGTAATTGCAGAAATGCCCCTGTGAGTGTTAAATTTGTGCATGTGCTTTATTTCTTGGACTTTTTACACTTAAGCCCTTGGACTTCTAGTACATGTTACTATTTAGTCAAGGGACTTAAGTTTTCTTGCAAATAGGTCCCTGAGTGCCCTAGGTCACGCGCTTTGCACGTGATTTCTTGGGAATTTTGCACCGGACCCCCTAGAACTTATTTTAATTGCGTACAGGTCTCTGTGTATTGTACCTTTGTGTTTGATTTTAATAAAATAGCAAATGGATTCCAAATTTGATGAAAATTGGATACGTGGCTCCTGCCATGATGTAAAATTTTCTCTAATTTTTTGAGACATTTCTGAGCATTTTTGATATTTTTAAAAATTCAAAAACACGTAATTTTCTTATTGTCTAGCTTTGAAAATCACAAAAAAAATATTAAACCAACTTTAAAAATTACAAAAAAAATTAGATAGTGTTTGTTTTATGTTATTTGATTTTCTGACCAATTTTGGTCATTTTTAGATTTATAAACCTATAAAAAATACAAAACCCCTAAAAACTCATATAAATTCTAATAAATAAAAGAAAATTCAAAAATTAATAAAACCAGTGCCTAAATTTTCCTTGTATTTTCTATTTTACAGGAAAATTACTTCATACCTTGATAGGGCCATTTTGCATTTTAATTTGGCCCTCCAAGTCTGACTGGACAGCAGTTCTATTTTCTTACCTTGTTTGATTTTTATAAAATTCCCTAAAAATCAGAAAAACACCAAAAATTAACCAAAAAACATAAAAATTATAAAAAACTTAAAAACATTTTTGTTTGAATTTTTGGAATAATTTTGAGTAGTTGAATAATTGTGTGTAGTTGCTTGTTTCCTAGTTTTACTTATTTTCTCTATTATTTGAAAATCCAAAAAAATATAAAAATATTAAAACTCCATCCAAAATATTTATCTTTTATTTTTCACTACTTTTGACTACTTTGTAGGCCGCAAGGCCATTACGTGCTCCATGAGTCCGACCATGGTCGCTATACCAGGTTAATCTAATAGCCAGGGCCACTACTGATTTTTATTCGATTTTTATCTATGTTTGGTGGTCTGATCCTTCATTTTTTCTTGTTGAGTTGATTTATCTCTTGATCCGGGTCGCAACGACCCTTTGAGTGATTATTTTATCCCGGATTGATTGAGATTTTTCGGCTCATCAGCTAGCTATAGTGTTTGCCCTGGAGAAGTTCAGATTGCATCTTCTCGGAACCAAGGTTATAATTTACATGGACTACTTTGCCATCAAGTATCTACAAAGTAAGAAAGATGCCAAGCCTTGTATGATTCGTTGGATTCTTCTACTCTAAGAATTTGACTTGGAAATTCGTGAAACCAGGTATTAAAAATGTGATGGCAGATCATCTTTCCAGAATCATTGAAGTAGACTCTTGAGCATAATTCCATTTCAATCACAGAAACCTTTACAGATGAGGGAATCTTGTCTATAGAATTTTTCCCTTGGTATGCTAATATAGTCAATTATCTTGACTCCAAGAAGACTCTGTCGTACTGATCGAAGATTAAGCTTGACAAATTCTTGACAAACATTCACTTCTACTAGTGGGAGGATCCCATCTATTCTGAAAGGACGCATATTGCATTATGGAGGAGGTGTATACCTCAGGAGGAAATAATGGGTTTTCTAGACCACTATCACAAGCATGAAGCTCGTGGATACCATTCTGGAAAGAGGACAACAACGAAAGTACTCCAATGTGGCCTTTAGTGGACAACTTTATTCAAGGATGCAGATGACTATGTAAAGAAATGTATTGACTGTCAGAAAATGGTCGGTAGTATTAGTACGCAAGAGACAATGCCTTTGAAGTACATTCAGATTTCCGACGTCTTCGACGCAGGGGGCATTGACTTCATGGACACATTTCGTAATAGTCAGTTCTTCGAATACATCTTGCTCGTCGTCGACTATGTTAATAGATGGGTGGAGGCAATCCCCGCTCGAATCACAGACAGCTGCACAGTATGTCGCTTTCTAAAGGACACCATCATCTCGTGGTTCGGGATTCCCAAGATTCTCATATCTGATGGAGGAACCACTTCATTAACATGGAGGTCAAAAAGTTGACCAAAGAATATGACATTGAGCATCGTGTAGCAGTGTTGTACCACCCTTAATCCAATGACTTGGCAGAAAGGTCAAACAGGGAGATCAAAACTATATTGCAGAAGCTTGTACGACCAAACATGAAGAATTGGTTACAGCTGCTTGATTCAACTTTTTGGGCATATCACACAACGTATAACTCTCCTCTTGATATGTCTCCCTACCACCTTGTTTGTGGCAAGCCATGCCACCTTCTCGTGGAGTTAATTCACAAATCACTAAGGGCATTGAACATGTGCAACCTTGATTCTGAGAAAGCAGACAAGAATTGAAAATTCGATATGAATCGTTTACTTGAATTCAGAGACTACGCATATGAAAACAGTCTGATGTACAAAGAGGAAGTCAAGAAATGGCATGATAAACACATCCGTAGGAAGACTTTCAAACCTGAACATAAGTGTGGTTATTCGATGCGAAGTTGAAAATTTTTTAAGGAATGAAGAGTAAATGGACTGGGCCTTTCATCGTGAAAACTGTGCGTGACAGCGGAAGACTTCTAATATCTGAATTGTCACCTAATGCCCACCAATTTGTAGTAACGGACAGTTGTTGAAGCCATATTTTGAGCACGACACATTCTTTTCTGTTGTTGATTTGATCAAGATTGTATTTCAAGATGACCTCACATATTCAAACAGATTAGACACTTGAGCAAAAAAATCACAAAAATAAATTTTCTTTTCTTCTTTTCTTTTCTTCTTTTCTTCTTTTCCTTTTCATTCCTCTAATTCTTCTGAAAAGATGTTCACCCCTTCCATCACTATTATATTTAGGACGTACTTTGTCCTAAGTATAGGTTTGGGCACCCTGAGTTATTCATTCCTTTAAACCCTCACCTGTCTCTGCAACTCTTGATATTTTACCTATGCTTAGGGAAATTTCACCCTAAGTGTAGGGGGACAGGTCGAGCCAATGATTTCATACATTCCTATCCTTGACCCTCCCTGCTTTGTATACAATCTTCTATACTTAGGATTATTTCATCCTAAGTATAGGAGGGTGATCAGCTTCTCATCCGTTGATTCTTTAGTCATTGTAGCATAGACCCTTCTATAATTACTACGAGTTATGTCTTCCTTTTTTCTCTTTGATCTATGACGACATAGCTCAAGCTAAGTATAGGGGTCATATATACATTGTATATACTTTATCCAATAAGCTATATTGTATAGGGGGGACATAGCTCTATAAGTATAGGGGGAACGATTATTCTCTCTGAATAGAGGGGATGTTGATCAAGCTAAGTATAGGATGTCATATATACATTGTATATACATTATATGTACTTTAGCTCAAGCTAATTTTGTGTTTTCAATAATATGGCTGATTAATAAAACATACCCGAATTCTTTGTAAAAAAACAAGTAAGTAATCAGTTAACCATATTTTACAAATTATTTGAAAATGGTTGAAAAATATTTTGAAAAACTTTCAAAAAACCATTTGAAAAACTTTTGCAAAATGTTTTCAAAAGTTTGTAAATACCTTTTTATTTGCAAAAAAATTAGTTTATTTGTGTAAATAAAATCATCTTGAAAATATATTTGCAAATGATTTAAAAATTTGTTGCAAAAATCTTTTGAGAAATCTATCTATAATGTTTGAAAAATCTTTGCAAAATGATTTTCAAATTTTGTAAATATTGGTGAAAATATTTGTCAAAATTATCTGCAAAAATAAGTTTTCAAATTATTTACGGAAATGATTTCAAAAATGTTTTGAGAACCACGTGTAAGTAATAGTAAAAAAATCCTTATAAAAGTTTGTATATAAATCCTGTAAATAATTACTAACACTCAACTTGTAAATTCTCTGTGTAAAATACACAACCACCGTTGTAAATATAAATGCACTCCCGTGTAAATAGTTGTACATATTTCTTTTACTAACCCTTATTCAAAAAATCCCTAAAAATTTGCAATATTAAAAATTCCAAAAATATATGCAAAATATTTTCGAAACCTGCATAAAAATGTGCAAAACTTTTTCCAAAAATTCTGAAAAACTTTAAAATTGAAAACTGCTTCACAGAAAGATTTTCTCTTGCATTCTACATAGCATTTGCATTATTCGGGATGATCGAGACAATTGAACAAGTCCGGATTAAAAATCTGAAGATTGGAGCTTGGTTTGGACCTTAATGCACTTAATTTTAGACAAACCCATTAAGGATTGGAATTGGGATACTTCAGGTCGCCTTGACTTAATTTTTTAGGTTCCATGAGACAATTCATCGTGTCTAACAAGAACCCTTCATATCATATGTAAGACTCTTGAACAATGGTTTGGCTAGACATCTCACACTTAACACTTAGCTCAACCCAGATGGATTGTTGAAAGATTGGAGAGTCTAAGTCTAGATGATGTTGGGTTGCTTCATCAAGGGTGGCTCAAGAACCATTCTTGGGGATTGCTGAAACCAGTATTCTAACCCACTTCTTCTAGTAACCATGATATCTAAGGACTAGAGATGGAATGAGACAATGCTTCGGATGAGGAATAGCTTGCGAGTGCAACTTTTTCCAAGACTCCAAAGAATGGGTGGAGTAAAAAGATGTTATATCAGCCTGTGTACAAGCAAGAATGCAGAGCAATGCAAAGTCAATGAAAAATCCAAAAATGAATCCTACATCAAAATTCCACAAAAATATGACCTTTTAGAAAAGGCATGCTTCTTGGTGGAGACTCGATTACACTGATCGAGCTTCACAAGAGAATGAAGACTACACTGGTCCATTCCCAGTTCATTTCATATTCTTATATCTTCTTCCCCCACTCGGATGTAAAGACCATTGGTATCTGACCTTAGAAGGAAATATCTGTCTCCACAAGGACTACATTATCTCCACTCTTTTATAGTTCAACAGTTTTGATTGGGAAGAGTTGAAAAATTCACACACATGGATCTATCATTTCAAAGTAGCAAGACTATGTGACTGAGAGGATGTCTCTGACCTGATCGTGCAGAGAATTGTATGATAGGATTATGGAACCTAAGGGTTATTGTGTCACATTTCCTAACCTTAACTGTGGTTCCGAATAAACCAATAATCCAAAGGTATTAAAGTGAGCTCTAACCTTTTGATTTTAATAAGATATATTTAAGAGTCAAAAATCGTTCCAAGTTCTTTCTTTTTCCTTTCTTTATTTTCTTCTCTGTATTTTATGGGTGTAAGTGTTTGTTGGGAACTAGCAAAGGCAAGTATAGGGTGGGCTGATGAATCTCCATTTCATCACCTTTATTCTATCATTTTGACCTTTGAACCCTAGCAAAAAACATGTATATAACATTATATTTACAAAATAACCTCTATTATTTACAGAATGAATATTGTATAAAAGATTTCTTTTAAAACACAAATAAAAGAATAAAGAAAAGGAAAGAAAAGTAAATGACATACCATAGGTACTGAATGACCCTAAACCCCAAGACCTAAGCACCATGATGACCGGATCAACAAAGAATAAAATAGGAGGAGATAAGGGCCAACAATACCATGAAACCCTAACTTTATTCTCCAATAAAGCCAATTTGGGATCTATTTTATTCTTTATTATTTAATAAAATCAATAAATTTTGTATATGAAAGTTGTAGATAAAAATACATAGAAAATATAAAATTTACACATAAAAATAATGCACAATGTGCCCTAGACACTTAGAATAAAAAGCCAAATTCCCAACTTCACAAACATATATCTTCTCCATATTATACCAAAATAGATCAAACTCGCATTTATTTCTATATAAAATTTAATAAGCTATTTAATGAAGGTGGTTTCATTCAGAGTAAAGCTGCAAAAGTTGGGTTTTGGATCCCTATTGTATATTATACCTGAATAAAATAATCATTTTATTTATGCTTTATATTTTCACTATTTCATATTTTTATAATTTTGGAAATATTATTTATAGCACATGTACATAAATAGATTAAATTAAATTCATTAAGAACACAATGAAGTAATTAAGTGTACTAACATACATATATGATATAAACATATATATACATATATAATAAACATATATATAAGTGTACATATTATTTCAAAAAAATACACAAAAAATGTATTTTTGTAAATTTAATTATATTTATAAATATATAAATTATGTATCAAAAATAATGAAATCTAAAATAGAACATAAAATTAAAATACCTAATATACAGGTAAATATACCTATATTTATACATGTAAAAAACTAACATGCAAAGAATAACCTTGAAAAAATAAAAAAAATAAGATTAAAATACTACATAAAATAATAAATATTTTTAATGTTTTACTAAAAAATCAAATAAATCATTTATTAGTTTATTTTAACTTTTTTGTTTTTATTCTATTTTGGTGTGTAGCAGGCTAACATAGTCTAATGGGTGAGTGACCTTGGTTGAACTGCCGATCAACTGGTCTGCCAGCTCCTGATGACAAGGGAATTTCAAGTGGGACTAAAATCATCCTCATAGAAGGCGGATATAATTTGTCACTGAGGTGACCCACAAGAAACCCCAAAGTACATCAACAAGTGCCCATAATGTAAAAATAAGCAACAAATATCCAAAAATGTGAGGTACAATTTATTATACTCTACAAACAAAATGTATAGCACGTAAGCATGTAGAGGTCGAACCACAGAGAGCAAACTAGGTAGCCTATGATTACTGCTAATCAAAGTAAGTTAAGTACATACTTATCTTTATGTCTTTTTACGAGGGCTATTATTTTTTATTTTTAAAATAAATTAATAGTAAATATATGTATCTAGGTCAGTTAATAATAATAATAGAATAGATTATATTAATATATACATATATATGTATATATAGGTAGAGATATAAACATAAGGTATATATAAGAGGTTTTCAATTTTGCTAATTTTTAATTTCTTTTGATTTTTGAAAATAAAATAAAATATACTTATATATAATATATTAGTACAGAATATAAGTATATAGATACTATATATATTTATATACAAATAGATAATAAATAGTATAAATATCTCTAAATAGTTCAAAAATCCATAAAAGTATTTTAAGGTTTTTATATTTTTCTAATGTTTTTTACGATTTTTCCAAAATTTTTGCATATTTTTAGGTATTTTTAAAATAAAAAACATCCCAAAAAATGGACTAAATAAATAGGACGAATGGATTTAAAGGATAAAAATAGCAAAAAGTGTCAAAAATTATACAAATTAATTTTAATACATAAATAATTATACATAGAAAATTTATGGATAAAATAAATATTTTTGGAATTTTGGGGAATATTTCCTATCTTTTATTGGATTTTTGAGCTTCTTAAATTTTTATCATTTTCTTTTTCTATTTTAGGGATTTTTTCTGAATTTAATATAGTTCATAATAAACAACATATATTTTTTATAATTTCTAAAGGTGTTTTAATATTTTTTACCATTTTTATAACTAGACAGAGACAAAATGCTCAATGTTTATATTTCAATAATTACATAAAGGCCAAGAAATGCAAAATAAAAATCAGAGCATGAAAATGTATCATCCAAGGCATTTATATGCATTTTTCAAAATAAAATACAAACATGAGGCATTTTTAACAAAAACAAACAAGTAAATAAAATTTCATATGTTGGAAAGGGACCTTTCTACCATTAAACAAAGTATACATGCATTTCAGAACCATTTTACAAAACCCATAGGTATACATGCAATTTTCCACAAAATTAATTATATTAAAAATGACCTAGAAGGGCCTTTTGCAAATATATAAGAATTTTAGTCCTTTGTGCAATTTTTCCACAAAAAATACACTGATAAATAATTTCATGTATTAAAAATAAATATACAAAACTAGTAGGTTATGCCTGCAAACTGCCCAAACTCCCATGGCAAGCCATGCGAGTTGAGTTGGCGTGGACACGTGGGCAAATACATGAAAGCACGGGGGTTATATGCAATTTTGACAAAATTATTTACACTCCAAACAAGAATTAAAATACTAAAAGAAATATGAAAAGGCAAAGGGGTCTTAGTGCAAATTAGTCCTATTTGCATGTAATATAGTGACTCCAGTTGATTCACTTGGACACGTGGCTGGCTGAGGATGTGGTGATGACGCTTGGACTAGAGCGGCTAGGATTGGATCTCCGGCTGAGATCAGGCGGTTGAGATTCAAGTGATTTGATGGCTCTAGTTGACTTTGGTGCGATGCCATCATCATGGATGGTGGAGGAGGATGGTGGAATAACAACTAAGAACTCGTTGTGGGTGATCTTTGATCCAATCAAGTGCACGCTTCCGACCACTTGGGACACCACCAAATGGCTCTAAATGCTCCTGCAGTAGCTCTACACTTGTGGAAGCCTTCAAAGGTGTTCAGAGGTCATTGATAGACCCCTAGAACTCCGTCGTTCCTAGAATTATCTCTCAAATCGTGTGGGGCTCAGATGCCCCCTTCCAGCTGCTTTTCTAGCAGAATGAGAAAGACGACGCGAGGGCGAGGCAACTGGGCTATTATTAGTGAAGGTAGGGGTGAAATGGTCGCGATGGGGTCTTCCAGTGAGGTGTCATGGATCGAACATGAATCCTTCGATCTAGAAGCGAGTCAATGGGGTTGATGGGTCGAGGATGTGGAGAAACGAAGTGGCTATGTGATAGAATGATCGTGGATGCCGAAGATAGAGTAACACGATGGATCACAATGGCTGGAGATCTAGAGCTTCGCCCAGATCTAAATCTAAACCTAGTCTAAAGAAGTAACTAAGACACAAAACAAAAGGCAGAGAATGAATCTATGAACTAAAGCTACCTAAAACTATGGAAATGGCGCAGCTCGAACCTGATGGTGGACCAGGGAGTAGACGGGCTGGAGCTCCTCTATGGACCCTCTCTCCTCCTCTTGCGGTGCTCTGAACCCTCGGGAAAGCACCTCTATCACCGACGAGTTCTCATACAGACGGCTGGATACACTACAGAGCTCGGAGAGGGATCAAAACGAGCTTGGAGGCAGGAGGTCTTATTTATATGCATGGAAATGGGTCCTTATTGACGGGGGGTTGTAATGAATCAAGATTATGTACACAAGATTTAGGGTGGGGGTGTGTATTAAGAATGATCGGGAGTTGATTTTCGTGAAAATCAGATTGAAGGGAGTTGTTAGTTATCCAAGAAGAAGGGAGCAAAATTGGGGAGAAGACATCCCTCGCAAAGCAGAGACACCAAAGGGTTGGTTACACGCAGTTAACAGAAGTCGACACCCATTGGTCCACATCAACCACTAGAAGACAAAATAAGGTAGAAAATGATAAATAAGAGAAATAAAATACTAAACGAATTAATTAAATAAAAGTTACAAATAAAAAATGATTATTTTTCTATAGTATTTAATTTTGATTTTTATTTATTTTTATGGGTTTATTCATTATAGGTTACTTTTTAGGGTTTTATTTATAGGTAAATTGACCTATATTATGCATATCTTATTTTTATTTTGTTTTTTGATTTTATTATTTTATTTTCATATTTTATATAATATTACTTTTTTATATTAATAAATATATTTTTCTTGTATTATTTTGATGTTACTTTTGCTCCTAAATAAATATAGCTGTATTTTTTACAAGTATAAGTATAGGTATTTCTTCTATGCGTTTATATAGACTATTTATTTTTGTATTTTTTTCATGGTTTTATTCTATTCTAACTATGTACATGTATTAAAAATAATATTTATAGAATTATAAAATTATAAAATTATAAAAAATAGTAAAGAATAATTAAATAAATATTTTATTCAGATAAACTATCCAATAGGAGGTCCAAAATCTAACTTTCACCACTTAACTCCAGATTAAGTGAAATTACCTTCATAAACAACTAATTACAAGTTATATACAATTAAAGTGATTTTGAGGCATTTCAAGTTTTTATTGAGAATATATGGGTCTGTAAAGGTTGGGTTTTGGCTTTTTATTCTGAGTATAAAATGTACATTATATATATTTTGTGTAAACTCAATTTTTTATTTTTCTATATATTTTTATCTACAACTTTCAGTAAAAAGTTTATTAATTTGATGAATAAGTAATAGAGAATAAATGAGTCCCAAAAAAGAATTATTGATGAATGAAAGAATGGGATTTTTTATTGGCTTTTTGACCCTTATCTCAGCCTACGGTTATTCCTTGTCGACCACAATTCTTGACTTGGTCTCGGGGTTTAGGGTCATAAAATACCTTTGGAATATTATTTATTCTTCTTTTCTATTCTTTGTTCTTCTATTTTAGCTTTAAACAATATCATTTATGCAATAATTATACAATAAATAATCAATGTTAATTTGCACAAAATAATGATATTTACATGCACTTAGCTAGGCTTTAAAGGCCAAAATGAAAGAATAAAGGTGATGAAATGGAGATTCATCACTCCCCTATACTTGCCTTTGCTAGTCCCTAGAAAACACTTATGTAATGAGTGTAGAAAATAAAAATAAAGAAAAGAAAAGAACTAACTTGGAATAATTATCGAGTTTTAAATTAGTCTTAATAAAGTCAAAGTTTGGATCTCAGAGAAGGCCTTTGGATTAACGGTGTGTTCGGAACCACATGGAAGTCAAGAAGTGTGACATAACAACCCTTAGATTCCATACTCCTATCATACAGTCCAATTCACAGCAAGGTCAGAACCATCCTTTCAGTCGCACACTCTTGCTACCTTGAAATGATATAATCATGTGTGTCAATTTGTTCAGATCTTCCCAGACAAAAAACATTGAATCATCAAGGCATCTGCTCTTATGGTAACTCATCTTCGTGGATATAGATTTTCCCTTCTAAGGTCAGGTGCTCCCGATCTTTACAATCGAATGGGGGAGAAGTTAGAATAATGGAAAAAGAAGTGAGAATGGACTAGTGTAATCTTCATTCCCTTGTGAAGTCGGTCAGTGTAACTGATTCTTCACCAAGAAGCATGCTTTTTCTGAAGCTTAAATTTTTTATGGAGTTTTTGGTATAGGCTTCATTGGATATTTCTTTGACTTTGCACAGCTTCCGCATTATTGCTTGTGCCCCGATGGATATATCATTTTTTTCCATCCACTTTTTCGGGGTCTTGGAAAAGTTGCGTCGGTAGACCGTTCCTCATCCAAAGCATTATCTCAATCCGTCTCCGATCTTTACATATCATTGTTACCAAAAGAATTGATTAGAGTATCGGTGTCAACAATCTCCAAGAATGGTTCCTGAGCCACCCTTGCGAAGCAGCCTTGCATCGTCCCCACTTGCCCCAGATTTTTCAACAGTACATCTGAGTTGAGCCAAGTGCTCGGTGTGAGATTTCCAGTCAAGTCACTGTCTCAAGAGTCTTACGGATGATATGAAGGGCTCTATTTAAGATCATTAAATTGACTCATGAACATAGTCTCATGGAACCTAAAGAATTAAGTCAACGTTACCTAAAATATCTCCATTTCTAGACCTCAATGGGTTCCTCTGAAATTAGGTATTAAGGTCATATTCCAAGCTCCAATCTTCAGACTTTATTTAGACTTGTTCAATTGTATAAGTTATTCTGAAAAATACGAAAGTTATGTACAATGTGAGAAAATATTTTTTGATGTAATTTCTAATTTTGATTTTTTATGGATTTTTGAAGAAGGTTTTACAAAATTTTATGCAATTTTTAAAAAGATTTTGTAAATGTTTTTTGATTTTTAGTTTTGCAATTTTTTAGGGATTTTTCAAAACAAAAAGTTTTTTGGAACAAAAGATAGGTACAAATATTTACACAAGATACATCTTAATAATTTACAAGAATTAAGATTTAAAATATTTACACAAGATTTAATTATTTTTATAGACATATATATATATACAGTTGGTGGGAAAAGGTTTATTTATTATAATGGTGTATATATTCCTCAACTTATTTGAATATGAATTTTTCAAACAATATTCAAAACTATAATTCAAACTAATTTTTTGCAAATACTTTTTACAAATATTTAAAACATTTGAAAACTATTTTGTAAATATTTTTCAAATACTATATAGATTTTTCAAAATATTTTTGTAAACCATTTTCCAAACACTTGCAAATAGATTTTCAAAATATTTTATTCACACCAAAAAAGAAATTTTTACAAGCCAAACATTTTTACAAATGTTGAACATATTGTTATAAATATTTTTCAAATAGTTTCAAAAGATTTTTCAAATAGATTTTCAAACTATTTTCAAATATTTTAAAAAATATTTTTACCCGGTTTATTAATCAGTATATATAAAAATAATTTGAGGAATAATACACATCTTTTTATTGGTTGATTTTAATGAAGTGTATATGTATGTGTAGTATTTTAAGCATATTTATTTTGAAAATAAGAAAGTATGAGTTACGTCTAAAGTATATATAACGAATATAGGACGCCATACACTTAGAACGAGATATGTCCTCATAGATCAGAGAGAAAAATAGAAGACATAACTCATATTGAGTATAGAAAAGCCTATACTACAACGAGTAAAGAATAATGAATGAAAGAATCATAAGAATGAGAAATCGACCATCCCCCTATACTTAGGATAAAATAATCCTAAGTACAGTAGATGGTATCTACATGCAGGGAGGGTCAAGGGTGGGAATGAACAACTAAGCGATCCGTCCTGTCTCCCCCTATACTTAAGGTAAGATATCCCTAAGTATAGACAGGTTTATTAACAATAGAGGAGACAGGTAGTGAGATAAGAAATGAACATGTGAAGTCACTCATCCTCCCTATACTAAGGATGAAGCATATCCTAAGTATAGAAGCGATGAACAAAGCAAAAAATACAATCGAAATGAAGAAAAGAAGAAAACTAAAGGAAAATTTTTTTAGGAACATATATGATTCTTTCAATGATGTTGAGGTTGTAGAGGCTTCTTCATTGCATATCACTTGAACTAAATCGACAACAACCAGGAAAGTGTCATGCTCAAGGTACGGCTTGAGTAACTAATCATTGATGACGAATGGTTGTGCGTCAGCTGACAAATCTGATATCATGATGCATCCATTATCACACACTTCTTTCACTCTGAATGGCCCTATCCATTTACTTATTTATTTTCCTGGGAATATCTTCAAATTTGCATCAAATAGCTACACTATCTGCCCAGTCTCGAAGGTCTTTCATCTGACGTGTCGGTCATACAAGCATTTAGCCTTCTCCTTGTACATCAATGTGTTATCATAATCAATAAGCATAATCTTGAAACTCCAGGAGCTTGTTCATATCCTCTTTCCTTTTCTGACCACCTTTTCGTGAGTCTAAGTTGCAGATATTGATTGCCTATAATGATTTATGGATTAGTTCCATGGGCAGGTGGCATGGCTTTCCATACACAAGGCGATAGGGAGACATGCCCGAGGGAGACGTGTAAGTGGTCATGTATGCCCATAGGACGGAGTCCGATATTTGGGACCAATTCTTTTTATTCGGCTTCACAAGCTTCTACACGATAGTCTTGATTTCTTTGTTTCATAATTCTGTCATGCCATTAGTATGGGGATGATAAGGAGACGCAACTCGATACTCGATGTCGTACTCCTTCGTTAATTTTCTGACCTCTCATTTCATGAAGTGACTATCCCTGTATGATATGAGGATCTTTGGTATCCCGAACCACAAAATGATGTTCTCTCATAGAAATCGACAGACTATACGGCTGTCTACAGCTCGTTCTAGGATAGATTCAACCCAATGACTCATATAATTAACAACAAGAAGGATGTGCTCAAATCCATGACTGTTGGGAAAGAGTTCCATGAAATAAATGCCCCAAGCATATAATATAACTAAAATCTGAATGAACTTCAGGGGCATGGAATCTTTAGCTGTATGGGTGTCTCCCAATCTCTAATAGTCAGTGCAGTGCTTGACGTATGTCGCTGCATCCGTAAATAGTGTAGGACATCAGAGGCCACATTGCAATACTTTTGTTGTTGTTGTGTCTCAGGAGTGGTGTCCACCAGATTCGAGCGAGTGACAATGCTCAAGGATATTACAGTGCTTCTCCTGAGGGATACATAGTCTCCAAATGCGATATGCTCCTTCCCTGAATAGAAGTGGGTCTACTCATTGGTAGAAATGGATTTGGGACAAGAATTTGTCCTTGTTGATCTTCTTCCAATCTTGTGGGAATACACCAGAAACGAGGTAGCTCATAAAATCAGCAACAAAGGGAGTAAATCCCTGGTCAAAATCGACTCATCGGGAAAGGTGTCTATGATGAGTGCACTACTCAGTAGAGGCTCTTGTTGTTTGATTCTGGAGAGGTGATATACTACCACATTCTGAACTCCATGCTTGTCTTTGATCTCCAACTCGAACTCCTAGAGGAGAGTGATCCATCTGATCAATCTAGACTGGGCATCCTTCTTCTGTTGTAAGTACCGAATAGCAGGGTGGTTAGTATAGATTGTGATTTTAGATCCAAGCAGATATGATTTGAACTTCTCAAGGGTGAATAACGCATACAATAATTCTTTTCTCTGTGATAGTGTAATTTATTTAAGCTTCATCTAGCATCTTGCTCGCATAATGAATGGCACACGATGCCTTGTCTTTCCTTTATCCTAGAACAACCCCAACTGCAAAATCTGACGCATCCCTCATGATCTCAAAGGTAGATATCGATCAAGTGACTGTAGGACTGACAATTTGAGGTGTCTCTAGATTGGCAATCACATCCATCTTTGCTGGATCGACTTCCATGCCACATTAGAAATGACGTAACCTAGCACAATCTCTTCTGTGACCATGAAATGGCTCTTTTCCCAAGATAGCACAAGATTGACTTCACGACATTTCTGAAGTACTCTATCTAGGTGGTCAAGACAGGTATCTGAATTATCACCGTATACGGAGAAGTATTCCATAAACACCTTGAGAAAACTACCAACCATCTCGGTGAAGACTGCAAGCATGCATCTTTGGAATGTGGCAGAGGCATTACACAAACCAAAGGGCATTTTCCTAAAAGCATAGGTGCTGAACGGGAAAGTGAAGGTAGTATTCTCTTGATTCTTTAGGGCGATTGCCACTTGGTTGTACCTGGAATACCCATCCATAAAGTAGAAGAACTCCTTGCCGACTAGTCTCTCTAGAAATTGATCGATGAATGGCAAGGGGCAATGGTCCTTCTTGATCGCTGCATTGAGGCGATGATGGTCAACACATACATGCCAGGATGTCGGTACCTCAATAGAAATCTCCTCTCCTCTTTCGTTTGTAACCACAATAAGCCCTGATTTCTTTGGAACTACATGCAAAGGGCTTACCCATTTTGAATCAGAAATGGGATAAATGAAGCGCACGTTACACAATTTTGTGATTTCTTTCATGACTTTGTCCCATAGATTTGGGTTTAGTCTTCCTTGAAACTCTCAGGATGACTTGGCATCTTCTTCCAAGTAAATATGATGTGAGAATAGGGTAGGATTTATCCTATGGAGGTTTGATACATGCCACCGAAATGCCTTGCATTTTTTCTCTAAAACCTCGAGAAGCCGAGAATCTTGATCCGAGGTCAACCTGTTGCCAATGATGATCGGATACATATTCTCTGCACCCATAGGAAACGCATACTTAAGACATGCCGGAAGTGGCTTTAATCTGGGCTCTAATCTGGCATGCTTCTTGGTTACTTCAGAAATGGTGTTAGTGGGTGGATTATCTGCCGAGAATTTGGAGGTACTACTCACCTCGGTGACTTATGGTTGAACTGATAATGTGCCAAACAGATCTGCAATGAAGTCATCATGTTCATCCTGGCATGAATCTTCAGAATCAAAGAGATGCATCAACAAATTGGAGCCTGTCTCCCAAGTGATATCAGAGCTTATGTCGACTGTGCTTTCCAGGTCCTCAGGAGAGAGGATTTCCAGGGTCCATGTGCCATTCAACGAGAGTTTTGTATCTTTGATTTCTTCAATAAAGTCACAGTCTGCTTCAGGCGGTGCTGCATGGCTTTCATCAGATACAATTTTCGACTCACTGACCATGTTTATGGTAACTCTATAATTTCTCGAGCTGAACGTAATCTTCACATACCCATAACAACCATGGCCTCTACGGTGCACAGGAATGGTCGTCCAAGGATAATTGAGGTTTGAAGTTATGGTACATGAGAGTCCATATCAACGATTACAAAATCAATAGGAAACTGCATGTCCTACATCTTTACGACAACGTCTTCTAACATGCCTCGAGGTAGCTTGATGGATCGATCAACGAAATGAAGGATCATGCATGTTTGCTTCAATGGACCAAGCTTGAATTCTTTTAGTAATGATGAGGGAAAGAAGTTGATGGAAGAGCCGCTATCAAGCGAGGTTCGCTCGAAGACTTGATCAAAAATTTCACATCTGATCAAAGGTGCTCCTTTGTCTTGCTTCTTTTGAGGGAGATTGTTGATGGTTGCAACTGTGGCCATGGTCAGGACGTGCTTCTCAACTTGCTGGCATCTGTTGTTGCGGTTTGATTGATGCTTGTTTGTACACACTTCCTTCAATCCCTTCTTCATAGCGGGCATGTACTCCATGGCTTGCATCAATGGTAACTCAACGGTCAGATTCTTTAGAATATCCATAATATTTGGATCAGACAATGCACTTTTTCTTTTTACAATTTTTTAGATTTTTGCATTGCATCAGAAAAAGGAATATTTGCAGTATTGAAATCAAAAGCATTGTTCTTATTTATAAAAGAATTATTGTCCACAATATTCTGTACATCTAGACTGTAAAAAGGTGTACATTATGGAAACAATGATGATGTTGATGGTGGATCTGCAAAAACTACGACCTCTGCTCCATTGATAGGCGCTGGATTGACGGTTGGTCTTGGATCCTCCATGGCTGGTGCGACTTCACTTTGACGACGGTCTTATTTTTGGTTTTTTTATTTTTTAAAAATTTTTTGTTATTTTTAATGATGGATATGGTGGTGGTTGACAGCTGGCATGGCTCCTCCTTCTTCTTCTTCCTCACCCGAACCTGAAGTTGGCACGGTTGATGCAGAAGATGATGATTCACCTGATGAAGCTTTATTCTTTTTCCTGGTACTGGCAGACTGTAGCAATATACTATCACTCCTGAGAGTAACAACATTAGACAAAGCAAAACTACAATCATCTAACTCTACGGAAACAGATGGAACATCACATTATACTTGCTCTTTTCTCTTGAAATTATAAGGATTAGCTTCGACCTGGACGGTATAGGAGTTGTAGTGACCGTCAAGTCGTCTAGATTCCTTGTCATCTCTGCTAGTCTTTTTATCAATTGAGCCAAGTAATCGAGGCTCGGGTTCATAGGAATCACCTCGGAAGGTTCAATGTGTTGAACACATTGTGGCTGCTGGTTGGGAGGCTAAGGCTAGGACTGTTGATGATGTTTCTAAGGAGGAGAAAGTCAATACCCTTGATATGGAGGAGGAGGATACTGTGGCTGAGTTCCAACCGTGTACTGATGGTACAATTGTTGCTGACAGTACGATGACTACATGTACTGCAACGATTGTCTCCAATTATGGTGGTAGTGTGGATACTGGTGATGCTAATACTACAGTTGAGGTTGAAAGGATAGTGTAAAGCGACCACCCTGAGGTTGGTGATATGGTCGGTTGGCTGGTGACTGGCCCTGGGGTCGTCCAGCGGGATGGGCCAGAACAGACACCATTGACTTCTTGGATCATGGGTGGTGGAGAGAATGCTGGATCAGAAGATGGTAGGTAATCTGGCGGGTAGACCACCATCCGTTGTTGCGGAAGGGCCTGCTCCGGTGTCTGCATGCAGTACATGTGTTGGATCCGTCGAGTGCTATTGACTCGGTCGAGATACTCTGGAGGTGATGGTTCATCTTTCTTATCAGCAGGAGTCTCTGACGATGGTGTCCTTGACTAACATGAACTGATGGTGCTCATCAGCAGCTCCAACTGTTTGGTGATTTGGTACAGCTTACCAAGTGTTGCATCCTCTGTTCGATCACATCAAGCTTCTCAAGATCTTATGATCGCTTCTCAACAATGTCTTGTGGAGAACCTTGGGTTGTCTTGATATGCACGGGATGAAGAGAGGGCGGCCTCTCCCTCGACCATTTCTTCAAAGATTTTCCAGACAACATCTTCATCCTTGTTAAAGTGGGATCCCACACAAGTAGAGTCAACTAATCTTTGGCTCTCTATATTCATGTCCCTGAAGAAGTGATGGACCAAGTTGGTCATGTTGGACATGAGAGCTCACGACGAGCCATTATGCAATAAATGTTATTGCGAATATCATTCCTTGATCTAAAATGAAGAATAAATTATTTACATAATAGGTCCCTTAGTACAATTAGGGTTTTGTATTGTAGCAATCTTGATGATCATACAGCTGTTGATTCAATTATTGAATCATAAAGGCTGGTGCTTGGATGAATATCTAAAGAGTTAGATTGAGGACTCATCAAGTACCGTCAAATGATTATTAAGAGATGATCTCCAATCTGAGTAGGAGATGGCAATCCTTTCTCATTTGGTTGATATCTAACCGATCTCTTGATGCAGGTCCTCTACATAGGAATAAAGATTCAGGGGTATTAGATGAGTTAGGTCAAAGAGTTGACTTAACGAGATCAAGATAACCAAGTCCTATGTCGTATACTGTCATGATATAGGCACGCATCCTATGACCGGAGACAGATGTTACTATATGTTTGAGTATGTACATTTGGCAGACCAATAGGTTGATGACCTAACAAGGTCTATACACCAGCGCGCTGTTGTGCATGTAAGGGCATATGAGTAATGCGATCTCTCAAAGGGATCATACAGGTTCATTACTGAACCGGAAGACATGAGCTCACTCATGAGATGTTGGAAAGAATCAAATTCTATACACGGTCGTCTCGCTTTGGAATCTTGACTGAATTTGTAGGTTTGATATATACTTTTGGAAAGTATATGATCAACACCTGGGTATGATATATGCTTTGGGAAAGTATATGATTGATACCAACTCCCAATGATCAAATGAGAATCTTAATGATAAAATCCTGAAGGAGATAATCTAAAAGAGATCAAAAAAACTGCAGGTTTAATCTTGTCTTCTAGCATGCAGGATGTATAAGTATTAGGAATACCTGAGGGTGATGTGATCATAAATGATTGTATAACCATGGCACTTCCATTTTGAAGGAGTGATGAAACAGATTTGGATTTTAGTGACTCCTCTCATAGAGAAGTGATCTGATATTAGTCCAAGTGGTGGACCTTGATCTGAATGTGATTCAGATGCAATGAGAAGATTAGATCTACGGCTTTGATTTAATCAAACATCTAAGGGAGGTGCGCAAGATCTGGATCTGAGATGCGATTTCAATATCCAAGTCACTATACATGGAACAATACAATCGCCATGTCCTTATCTACAAGTATCCGTGGAGAAAGCGCATTATCCTTGAAAGAGTTCATGGATAATTTCATTATTGATATGTGTATCCGAGCATTGAGAAAGTTGATAATTAAATGTGATTTAATTATCATAAATAATATGAATTTTATTCATATTATAAGGAGAGTTATCTAAGATTATTAAATATGATTTAATTATCAAAGATGTGAATAATGTGAACGTGATTCATATTATTTGGGCACATGAGAATAGAGATCCAAGATAGTTAAATGTGATTTAATTATCTTGGATATGAATAATGTGGATAGCACTATCTATATTAATCAGTTATATTACAAATGTGATTTATAATATATTAGAGAGAGAGCATATTGTGATTTATATTTGTTAATTAATTATTGATATTAATTGGATTCACATTAGATAATTAATTGAAAATATAATTTACATTTTATTTTGGGATGTGAATGTGATTCACAATTTTTCCAATGGCATGATCGCAAATTTCACATGATAATTATGAATTATTTTTATGAAATAATTTACAACAATTGTTGTTGTAAAACTTGGAGATATCATGATATAATGAGCTCTCATGAGCTAATGAGATCTCATGAGAAGATTGGTAGTCGTCCCCCTTTTTAGGGGATATGGTTTATCTCCTCATTATCTCTAAGGATAATTAATTGATTTGATTTGAATTTAAATATATTGATTTATCAATATATATTAATTTATAGTAAATTAATTATTATATTAATTTAAACTAAATTAATTATTATTGTGTTTTCACAACAAAATCATGGCCATTGAAAGAAACACAAATCAATCTCATCCATTGATTGTGTGATGTCCATGGATTGAGATTCACAGACTCCCAAAACCCTATATAAGAAGAGGCATCCCTTGCTCTTCGAGTGACAACAATAACGAATGTTCTCTCTCTCTTTATCCACAGGCCAAACCTATCTCTCTCTCTCTCATAGTGGTCGTCAACCACAGAGCCATTGTGAGAGTCATCATCGTCGCAGCATTGTTGTTGTGCTGCCGGATCATCTACTCATGGATCTTCATCTCCTTCGGTGCATCTCGCTCATGAAGAAGATGTTGGATCTCGTGTGACGAGATCAGGAGATCCGCCACTTGGTTCATCAACAAGGATTGCGAGGAGCACGCGTATCATCAACGCACTCCAAGCGTCTCCTCCGTTGGATCGGACTTGAGACAGGAGGTCTCTTGGTTTAGAGACTCGATCGCAACCACGCTTCAAGAGGAAACCCTAGTACCTATTTGTGGTTTAGATTAAACGATCCAAGAAGTGTTCTTGAATCATGTGGTTTCATAAATTTAAAAAATTTAAATTTCCGTTGCCCGGAGCAATTAGTGCGATTAGTCGCTCGTGATCGCATTCGATGCAATCATCACGCTTACATGATGCTCTTAAGGATCTCTTCATATCCTTCAAGTAGTATCAGAGCCTAAGGTTGGAGGTTTTGGATACGATTCATAAACCAAAGAAGACTTGGGTTCAATAGAGATTGTGAAATTTTTTATCGCATTTCAATTTTCCCAACCCTATTTTGTGATAAGTTTCGGCCCTGTTTAAACTGTTTAAACACAAAACCATCACTGTATAATGTTCCTCATTAATTAAGGAAACCGTAGAATTTGAGTTTGTGTAATTTGGATTCCGTTTGCTCTAGTTATAATCATTTTAATGACCATATATCCATTGTTTCTGGGGTAGCAAATAATACATAATTAAGGAGTTAATTACGATTTTAAAACGCATGAGAATGTATGTTCATCACTTGGGTTCTGTTTTAAATCAAATTGGCAAACTTTAGAAATTTATTTTTCTTAATTTGGATTTAAATTGATTGAGATATGTTAATTTTAGTAAGTAGGGATGACTGCTGAAAATTACATACTCGATCATGAACCTTGTGATTGTCTAAGTAACTTGTGAAATTAATGGTTAATTTCTTAGAATGATTATGGATAATATTTGGTAAATATTTGATGATAATTGTTCCCTTAAATGGCATTGCCTCAACCAATAAATGATTAGATTTGATATAGATCACCAATTGGTTTCTTGATACACTTTCATCAAATATGTTACTTGAATAGGTTTTAGGAATTTGTTTAGCGAATTTTCTTATAATCAGAATGGTTTTTATTATTACTATATGATATAATTTTGGTTGAAAAACCGATGAACATCTCAAGTACACAATCATTGATTCAACGTTATCCTTTACTGAGGTAGATATGGTATCTAGTCGAGGAGCGTTGGGGTAGCATGCTGCACCATGTGCGTTCTGTCTCACTCCCTTCGGTACTGACCATGACAGCGAGTAGGGACTCGATAATGCTGGAGAAATCATGATGTATTTTCTAATTATTAAAATTCGAGTAATATGTACTTTAAGATAATATCATTCTTTCAAGTAACAATAAAGTTTATTGATTAAATTGGGTTGTAATTGATTTAATGTGACTAAATTGATTATATCCCATTAAAACACTCTATTTTGAATAGAGTTATTATTTCCCTTGGAAGAATTAATCGTAATGAATATGATTCATAATGATTAATTAGAATTTGAACATGATATGTAGGATCACATAAGTGATATCCATGGTCTCCCGTCAAGGCGAAGGGATCCGTCGCCAAGGATTGTATGTAGGAGTCATCTGTCCGAAGTGACATCTCATGTATGCAAGCACATCTGGATTGGCCTCTTTGCTTCTCGAAAGAGTAAGGTCGTATGTGTAGTGACCCTAATATCGAGTCCTCATATTATTGGGGAGATATTGGATTGCGCATAGTGAGTACTAATCTTGTTGATGGTTAGTTCAATTAACGACGGGTCAACATCACCTTAGGGGTAGTGGGCCCCGGTGTTAAAGATCGAATTGGGAAATGCAAGTTGGACTTGCAAGGCAGAATGTATTCCCGCTTCTTTTTATCGAAGTTACAAGTTCTCATATTATTAGAATGTGACAAATATAAGAAAGGAGATCCCAGATCTTGCTGAGATATAATAGTAAGTATATCTCTTACATTGAAAGTGATTAAGGGAATGAACTTTCAATGTTGACAAGGCAAGACAACTTTGATATAAAAACTCCTAAATTAAAGTAAAATATGTATATAAAATATATAGTTATATACATTTATGAAAATTTCGTATTTTAGATAATCCTTCATTAAACCCACTCAATACTATACTCAATAATGACTAGTAAATTATCATGGTAGATCCATGATCAAGATATTGCACTTGCAATTGGACACATAATGTATGTGGTTGCAATGTACAAGTTTCCTCATAATAATGAGGAATGACAATTAAATAGACAATAGGACTACAGTCATAGCATTTGTATATCTCTATAGTCTTGATCTCATCGAATGTACTTTGGAAGTGACATGTCAATGATGATCGTAATTGTCAAATAATCCTTATAAAATATAAGAAGATGTTTTGGCATGCATACGTGCTCTCAACATTTAATCATGAATGACATGGTTCACTGCTTCAGCAGAATGGTAGCTCCATAAGAGATGATGTATTCAAAATGTTTGAGCACCTACCTGAACCAATGGTTTAAGAGTTTAGATGAATGTACGGTGAATGTCATCATTCTACTATCTATACTCTAGTCATTCATGAAGCTTCATAATATTCATATTGTATGGATTGAATGAAACATATATAAATATTGAAATACTCTTACATTGAATCCTTTTTTGAGTTCAACATAAGAGATCCCTTGTCTTAAGCAAAGGTTGTTTACAGATGAAGGGAGCGCAGTGGAAGCATGGGTCAGACCAAGTTGAGAAGGAAAGTCAAAGAGTTGACTGTACTTCCGTGACTTCCATATGACATCCAAAGAGTTGGATGAATGCCAATACTGCAATAAGTCGATGTATTGATGGTACGACTATCAAGACTATCTTTGATCCTTAGAGAAGGACTCAAATAGTGCATCAGAATAATCTACATCTACATATAATCATTGATATTGACTTTCTTATTTAATAATATCAAAGTGTAATAATTATATCTCATTCTTCTAATAACGCTTGCAATTGGTTGCATACGTATTAAAAGACCGGAATTTGATTTCAAATTTAATAATCTACATGGATATTGATGCAATTGTTGCAACAATCTCTATTGGATAGATAGACTTCATATTTTTAGTGGGAGAGTCCTTAGTCTTAGAGAATGTCTCTATGACTTGGATATTAGAATACACTCAGTTTATTTCTAAGTATTGGAAATAAACATAAATTCTAGAATAAACCTACCATAGAGAGTTATGATGGATATCTTTCAGATAGTAATCTAATATCTAGTGGACTCTACTAAATTAGAAAAATTAATGAATGGTTCATTAAGATTTCTAATACTGAAAGTCAAACCTTATAAGATCAATAGGAGGATGAAGATCATTTGACAATGATTTAGCATCAAGCTTTGGACATTTGTCTATTGATTTGATCAATAGACTAGTAAGAGATGAAACTTTAGAATGTCTAAAATTTCAAAACTTGCATACTTATGAATATTGTATTCAAAGTAAAATGTCCAATACGCCCTTCTCTGGGAATGGTGTTAGATGCCGAGGTATTTAAGATTTCATACATATTGATGTATGTGGATCGTTTATATCATAATAATCATTGATGATATGTGATATCATTCGATGATTTTAGGATATGAGATTTCTTCCCTTCACCTTATAAAGCTTTGAAATGGTCAAAGATTTCATAATTTTGGTTTAGGACCAAAGTTTGAAGGAAGACGACAATGAATTTGATCTAATCTAGGTAGCAAGTACCTATTAGATGAATTCATGGAATACCTTATGGAGATGTGAATATCATTCCTATCTCACTCCTTCTAAGACACCTAAACTCAATAGATTATAGGGAGATACAATTGGATCATGTGTGACATGATTTGATCAATGATGAATCTTAGCATAATTATCTCTTAGTTTCCAGGTATATATGTAGTAGTGACTACAATATATATCCTTAAAAGGTTCCATGTAAATCTAAACCCAAACTTCCTCATAAGCTATGGTTTGGATACTAGCCTAGTGTTGGACACCTGAGGATTTAGGTTGCTTGGTCCATAACTTTGTCATGATGCAGGTAAGCTGGAATCTAGCACAAAAGAGTGCTACTTCATTAGGAAAATAAATGATGATATTGGATACCTACTTTATGGCCTTGAGATTCTTAAAAGATCACATATCTGAGAGTGTGATTCTTAAAGGATGAGACTCTTGAGAATTAAGATGAAAATGAAGTAAAGGAACTCATTTAATCTTGATATGAAGATGAGGCTCCTGAAATCAGAAACTAAAGGGATAATTGAAGATGAAACACTCATACCCCTTCAAATGATTTGAGGATGTATTCCATGTACCAGTTAAGTCTGACAATGAATGTGATGAAGCTTATGAGGATCATGACATGGAAATATGGATGTTGGTAATAAAGTCTAATGTAGACTTCATATACAAATGTTGTATATGGATCCTCGAGGATCCACCTATATGTGTAAGACCTGTTAAGGTGTAAATGGATCCTCAAGAGATAGAAGGAACCTGATGAGAAGGTAGAGACCTTCAAAAGCACGGATCGTATTCTCAAGATACACACCGAAAAGAAGACATCGCTTGCGATGAGACTTGTTCTTTAGTGTCCTTGCTTAAACCCATCAGAATATTGCTAACTATATCTGCACAATTTCACTTTACATCTTCATGACGGGAGTCAAGATTGCATTCCTCTATGAATACCTCTCTGAGGATATTCGTATAAAGTAGCCTCATAGCTTCATGGATGAGGAAAGCAAAGTGTGCAAGCTGAATAACTCCATATATAGACTCAAATAAGCTTCTTAGTAGGAACATAAGATTTGATGAAATTATAAATGTTATGATTTCATATAGAATCTTGATGAACCATGTGAAGCTTAGAGGGAGTACCACTATGTTCATCGTGCTAAATGTAGATAATATCCTGATCATTTGGAATGATATAAGGATAATAATAAGTATTTTATAATCTGGCTATTCCCTACCTTGAGATATGATCTTAAGAATACCTCTTAGATCTTAGTTCTGAAGTTGTTAAGAAGCAAAGAAAAGAGGATATTGGGACTTCACATTAGTTGTACACATTGGACATGTTACATTTTCTGGAAATTTTCAAGAAAGGCTTCTTTCCCTTAAGATATGGTATTGTCCTATCTAAAGGGATAGCACCTCAAGGAGTTGAGAAAGTGAATGCTAGAACTGCTTGCCCTTGTGCATCAGGTTTAAGAAGCCGAGTATATACTAGATGTGTACAAAAGTCAGATGTTTGCCATGTAGTGGGAGTAGTAAATTGTTGCTAATCCTGTTGTGGAAATAAAACACTTGATTGCAGTAATAACAATATCTTCAAAGATGAAAAGACTTTAGAGACAGTGATATCTAAGTCTTATCTTCAAAACTTAAGACTTTATAGATAGTTGATGAACCTCCATTTCATCATCTTTATTCTATCATTTTGGCCTCAAAAACCCTAGTAAATACATGTAAATACCCTTAATTCATGCATTTTAGCATTCATGCATGTGTGTGTAAATATTGTATAAAATGCGGTTTTTAAAGCCAAAAATATAGAATAAAGAAAAGAAAATAAAAATAATAAAATATTGCAGATATTTTATGATCCAAAATCCCGAGACCTAGGCATCTAGATGAATAGGTCGACAAGGAATAAAGTAGGGGGAGATAAGGGCCAAAATACAATAAAAATACCTTTTATTTAATTCATTCTTTATTCATTTTGGGACATATTCGTAGTTCCACTTTTTATACTTCAAATAAAGAAACTTTGTACATGAAAGTTGTAGATAATTAAATATAGAAAAATACAAAATTGATTTCACACAAAAATATTTACAGATAAAAAGTTATGACCTGAATAAAATTCCAGAATCCCAACTTTCCAGACATGTATCTCTCAAATAAAAACTTGAAATGTATCAAAATCACCTTCAATGGTTATAATTTTCAATAATCTATTTAATGAAGGTGGTTTCATATTTTTCGGAGTTACGGTTTAAAAGTTGAGTTTTGGACACCTGTTGTATACTTGTACAGATTAAAATATTCATTTCATTTATTATTCTTTACTTTGGTAATTTTATATTTTTATAATTTTGTAAATATTATTTATAATATATGTTTGTATTAAAACAGGAATAAAAACCCAAAGAAAACACAAAAATAAAATACTGTATATAATACATAGATGAAATATCTACAACTATACCTATATAAATAATACATCTATTTATTTAGGTATACAAACACTTCATAAAAATAAAATAAAATATATATATATATATATAAGTCCATAAAAATAAGTTATAAATTTATAAAATGATAAACAAAAATAATAAAATTAAATATACAAAATAAATATATAATATTAAAATATATAGATGAATGTACCTGTAGATAAGCTATAAAAGGAAACTTGTAATTTTTAATCTCGAAAAAATAAATAAAAATCATAATAAAATACTTTATAAAATAATAAACATTTTTTATTTTATACCCGAAAATTAATAAATTCAAGTACTATTTTTAATTGATTTAACAAATCTTTTCTATAGGGTTTTTCCTGGTTGGTCCACGTGGACCAACCAAGAGGGTCCGAGAGTTGACCGCGGGTCAACTCTCTGACCCGCCCCTTGTTCTTGTGTCAGACATTGGTTTTTCCGCCTCTTCTCGATTTTTTCAAGGCGGCCCTTGCACCATTTTGTGATTGTTCCTTCATGACTTTTCAAGCCCGCGTATCCATGATTCATGCCCTTGGCTTGTTTCGATCATCGCATCGTTGCGTCGCTCCAGAATCCTCGATCTTAGGCACGCCTCATCAACTCATACAAAAACCCATCCGACCTTCCTCCTCAAATTTGAACCCTCTTTGACCAACTTCCTCTTGTGCTCAATCGATTGAAGTAGGCGACAGCTCCTTCCTGACGCCTTCAGGTTGATCGAGGAGGCGGCTTTTGAGGCGTTCCACCCACCTCCGCCGGCCACCGACATACAGGTTCTACCTCAGGTGATCACCACCTTCGAGGCTCAATTTTATTTACTTATTTTCGCATTTAGGTCCGCCTTAGTCTTTGGAATCGATCCCCATTCCTCGTTTCGCCTTTCATCTGTTAGATCACCTCGTGACCCCCCCTCGCCTGAGCTACGCTCCGGCAAGCTTCCATATACGTCGTCCTCTGCCACGTTGCTCCTCTGGAAGGTTGCGGTAGTTTGCCCGCAATCTCCCCTCACTCTTCTTGCAGGTCCTGGAGCCAGCGAATCACCGGGGCTCGTTTTGCGCCTCACTGGAAGCACCTGGAGTCGTCGTGCTCCTTCGTCCTTGTCGGAGAGCCTCGACCGTCACCTTGGTGTTTTGGAGCTCCCAGTCAATAGAGGATCCTCCCAGGAGTGTCTTCGGCCATTTTGGAGCTTCAACGAAGGCCGGAGGAGGAAGATTTGAATGGGGAAAACCCGCCTCACCGTGAGTTCTTCCATGTTCTTCGTCTTCGCCTTTCTGTCGTCCGATCAAGGGCCCTGCCCAGGAGTACAGCTGCCGTCGGATCATCACGCGCCCCCACCGTTCGATCAGGCACCGAAGATCTAATCGCCACCATTGGTAGCCGAAGCGTCATCGGTCGTTCTCGAAGCGCCACGTGTATAAGTGAAAGGATCACAGCCGTTGAATCGTGCCTAGGTGTGGGTAATTTTTCCTGATACCCTCACCATTTTTGCATTTAAATCTTAAACCGTAAACTTTCATTTGTAGTTTAATATTTTGTGTAATATTTGCAAAAACACCCCCGTAGTTCCATATTTGCACACTGGTCCCTGGCCATGTCACCTTACATGACCTGTGCACGTGAGGTTGGAAATTTTGCACCAGATACCCTAGGCCTTTCTGTTTTTCGAAACAGTCCATAAAATATTTATTCAGTTATATTTTTGTAGAAATTTTGTGATTAAACCCCTAGGTTTATGGAAATTACATACAGGTCCCTACCAAGACACGTGCCCCGCGCGCTTGACCTTGGTGTTTTTACAGATAAACCCCTGCAGGTCTTAAAATTGATATTTAGTCCACAAAAGTTTTTATTGCAATATGTATTTCTGGAAAAATTTCACTTAAGCCCTCGGATTTCTGGATAATTACAGAACAACCCTTGCTAGTAGTGTAGTTTCTCTTCGTTGTCTCTAATTATTTCATGCATCTATAAAACTCTAAAAATCCCAAAACAAATATCATCATATGTCTGTTGCATTAAGCTATCATGCTATATTTTTATTTTGCATTTTTATTGCATTTAGTATTTATAAAAATTCAAAAACATGCACTTTCTTCACTATTTGCATTAGAAAATACATAAAAATTATAAAACGTTTTTGAAAATTTCCAAAAAAAATTATATTTTGTGTGTTTTTGCATCTTTTATCTTCAGACCAAAAATCATAAAAAATATGAAAGAAAACTCATAAAAATAGAAAAACTCCAAAAACCTTCATAAAAATTTATAAAATCCATAAAAATTCTAAAAATTGTGTTTTCTATTCTTGAAGTTTACTTATTGTATTATCTTTAGTTAAAATTAATTTGGAGAATTTTTGACACTATTTGATATTTTTCATCTCCATTTTAATTTCGGCCATTAATTTTGTTCATGGTTTTTGGTATTTTTGAATTTAAAAATACCAAAAAAATAGGAAAATATAGAAAAATCACAAAAACATTAGAAAAATATAAAAAGCACAAAAATATTTTATTTCCTGGCTTTTGAGTATTTTTTACCTATTTTTATCTCTCTCTCTCTCATTTCTCTTGTATATATATATATCCTATATAGTCTTATATCTTTATTAAAAAATATAAAAATATAAAATATAAAAGAAAATATAAAATCAGTAAATTAAAAATCAAAATATAAAAATATAAAATCAAAAAAATAAATAAAAAAATTACAAATTAAAAACCCACAAAAAAGCACTTGTATGGACATTTGATAACTTTCATTCTTGAACATTTTTTGGTGATCTACCTTTTTGTTCCCTGTGTTCGACCTCTACATGCTTGCACACTATACACATTCATTGTAGAGTTATAATAAATTTTAACTCCACATCCTGTTTTTCATTGTTTAATCATTGTTGTGGGTTAATTGTTGATTGACCCGGATTTCATGAGCGGTCGCCTCGGCGATGTTGTGATCCCGCCTTGTGTGGATTAATTTAGACCCCCACGAGATCTGTGTTATCAATAGTGATCTAAAAGATCTTAACAACAGATACCTTATGAGATAGTGATCTCTAGGAATACAGGTATTTTGATAAGGATTATGGAAATACTGGTTATAATAATTATTGAGCGGTAGTGTCAATGACACTATAACTAACAAGATTTGAGTATTGGTTGTATAAGATGCAACATTCGCATTGGATGCGAGCACTGTTACTGCGGGATATGCAAGTGACGTAAAAGGACTTGACGCGGTCTCTTGGGAATAGAGTGACTAATCAACTTACCTAGCTATTTTTCTGAATAGCCCATGATTGTCACGTGAGTGTGGGTTTAAATGATTAGCCCATTAATGGATCTTTGGGCTAGTGGGAGATTATTGGACATGCGAGCCCACGACGAGGCATTATGCAATAAATGTTATTATAAATATCATTCTCTGATCTGAACTGAAGAATAATTTATTTGCATAATAGGTCCCTTAGTACAATTAGGGTTATGTACCGTGGCCATCTTAATGATCATACATCTGTTGATTCAATTATTGAATCATAGAGGCCGATGCTTCGATGAATATCTAAAGATTTAGATTGAGGACTCATCAAGCACTGTCAAATGATTACTAAGAGATGATCTCCATCTTGAGTAGGAGATGGCAATCCTTTCTCATTTGGCTGATATCTAACTGAGCTCTTGATGCAGGTCCTCTGCATAGGAATAAAGATTTGGAGGTATTAGATAAATTAGGTCAAAGAGTTGACTTAACGAGATCGAGATAACCAAATTCCTATGTCGTATGCTGTCACGATATAGGCACGCATCCTCTTACTGGAGACAGATGTGCTACTATATGTCTAAGTATGTACATTTGGCGTACCAATAGGTTGATGACCTAACCAAGGTCTATAATACCGACCCGCTGGTGTGCATGCAAGAGCATATGAGTAATACAATCTCTCAAAGGGATCATACATGTTCATTACTGAACCGGAAGACATGAGCTCACTCATGAGATATTGGGAAGAATTAAATTCCATGCATGGTCGTCTCGCTTTGGAAGCTTGACTGAATTTGTAGGTTTGATATATACTTTTGGAAAGTATATGATCAACCCTTGGGTATGATATATGCTTTTGGAAAGTATATGATCGATACCAACTCCCAATGATCAAATGAGAAACTTAATGATAAAACCCTGAAGGAGACAGTCTAAAAGAGATCTAAAAAACTTCGGGTTTAATCTTGATCTTCCAGTATGGAGGATGTATAGGTACTAGGAATACAAGAGGGTGTTGTGATCATAAACGATTGTATAACCATGACCGAGGGAGTGATGAAATAGGTCTGGATTTAGTGACTCCTCTCATAGAGAAGTGATCTGATCTTAGTCCAAATGTTGGATCTTGATCTGAATGTGATTCATATGCAATGAGAAGATTAGATCTACGGCTTTGATTTAAACAAACATCTAATGGAGGACCGCAAGATCTGGAGTCGAGATGTGATCTCAATATCCAAGTCACTATACATGGAATAATACAATTGCCCTGTCCTTATCTCTAAGTATCCATGGAGAAAGCGCATTATCCTTGAAAGAGTTCATGGATAATTTTATTGTTGATATGTGTATCCGAGCATTGAGAAAATTGATAATTAAATGTGATTTAATTATCATGAATAATGTGAATTTGATTCATATTACAAGGAGAGTTATCTAAGATAATTAAATGTGATTTAATTATCAAAGATGTGACTAATGTGAATGTGATTCATATTATTTGGCCACATGAGAATAGAGATCCAAGATGTTTAAATGTGATTTAATTATCTCTGATATGAATAATGTTGATAGCATTATCCATGTTGATCAAGTATATTATAAATGTGATTTATAATATTAGAGAGTGCATATTGTAATTTATATTTGTTAATTAGTTATTGATGTGAATTGATTCACATTGAATAATTAATTGAAAATATAATTTACATTTTGTTTTGGGTTGTGAATGTGATTCACATTTTTTCCAATGGCATGATCGCAAATCTCACAAGATAATTATGAATTATTTTTGTGAAATAATTTACAAAAATTGTTGTTGTAAAACTTGGAGATATCATGATATAATGAGATCTCATGACATAATGAGATCTCATGAGATAATGAGATCTCATGAAAAGATTGGTAGTCGTCCCCCCTTTTTTAGGGGATATGGTTTATCTCCTCATTATCTCCAAGGATAATTAATTGATTGAATTTAAATATATTGATTTATCGATATATATTAATTTAAATTAAATTAATTATTGTTGTGTTTTCACTATAAAATCATGTTCATTGAAAGAAATATAAATCAATCCATTGATTGTGTAATGTTCATGGATTGGGATCCATGGACTCCCAAAACCCTATATAAGAAGAGTCATCCCTTGCTCGTTGAGTGACAACAACAACGAATGCTCTCTCTCTCTCTCTCTCTCTCTCTCTCTTTCTCCACGCACCAAGCCTCTCTCTCTCTCTCATAGTGGCCATCCACCCTGGATCCCTTGTGAGAGTCGTCATCCCCGCAGTATCGTCGTTGTGCTGACGGATCATCTACTCGTGGATCTCCATCTCCTTCCTTGCATCTCGTTCATGAAGAAGATGTTGGATCTCGTGTGACGAGATCAGGAGATCCACCGCTTGGATCATCAACATGGATTGCGAGGAGCACGCGTCTCATCAACGCGCTCACAAGCTTCTCCTCCGTTGGATCGAACTTGAGACAGGAGGTATCTTGGTTAGAGACTCGATCGCAACCACGCTTCAAGAGGTAACCCTAGTGCCTATTTGTGGTTTAGATGAAATGATCCAAGAAGAGTTCTTGGATAATATGATTTCATCAATTTAAAAAATTTAAATTTCCGCTGTCCGGAGCGACTAGTCGCTCGTGATCGCATTCGATGTGATCCTCACGCTTCCGTGATGCGCTTAAGGATCTTCCCATATCCTTCAGGTCCTTAGTATTTCTTGGTAGGGGAACTTCTCCTACAGATCAGTGAATCGTTCCCATGCTTCATGTATGGACTCGTGGGCTACTTGAGAAAAGTTGTTAATCCTGGCTTGCATCTGGTTGAGCCAATCGAGAGGGTAGAATTTGTGAAGGAACGTAGGTTTAAGTTCCTCCCAGGTTGTCACGACCTTTCCCAAATGATTGACCCAGTACAGAGCCTTGTCCTGGAGGTTGAAGGAAAACACAATCACCTTCACTACACATAACGTGATGTTAGAGTAGTGGGTAATTTCTGCAGATGCGAGAGAACTACTGCAGGTGGATGTATAGTTACTCGTTTGTATTCCTGCGAATAGTGGGTAGAAAAGCAAGGAAATACGGCTTCAAATCAAAGTGAACATGCATCGATGGGATGCAAATCCACTCGGTCAATTGTCTGTCCCCGGGTTTATATGTTTCTTTCAGCGTCAGTTTGGGGTTCTCATTCCTTGCCCCTCCTTCTTCCTGATTTGGATCATCATGGGGTCTTTCATCATTTCCTTCCACTCTTGCAGGTATGTTCCTCATGTCATTCAATATATCTTGAAATGCAGTCTGTACGAGTGCTTGCTTAGTCAATTGCTATTGTATGGCTTAGATGGAAGCTAGCGATTGAGCATTCACCTGATTCTAATCTAGCATGGAACCTTGCTCTGATTGGGGCAGTTGTTGTCCCTTGCCCTTTTTCTGAGGAGTCATCTCGGGGTCTGAGTTTGAAGAAATGAATTCTGGATTGGAATCCAGGACTGGGATTCGCTTTTATTTGCAAATGTAAGAGAATCTCAATCAGACCACTTGAAATTGAATGCCTGCCTTAGTGATAAATATGAGATCAGGGTCAATCCCAGATGATTGTGAATGGAGTAAAAAGATGTAGACTGAAATCAACCTCCATTCACATTGGGCGGAAGTGGACAAGAGTGATATCGGCTTATTAGGGGATAAAGGAGGATGGAAAGAAGACGAGGAGTCTGGAGATCGGTTCGTAAGATATGAACTGAGTTCTCGGGAATCGTCTCGAACTATTGATGATGTCGAGTCCATGGAATCGATGTAGGTATCGGCAAAGTCCTGATTAAACCATCCACGGATCGACATTGTGAAGCAAGAGAGGATTGATACAGGAAGAAGGATACGATGGTTAACAAGGAATAAAAAGGAGTGTAAAATAGTAGAAAGGCTCAAAACGAGCAGGGGTCATAGAGGATACACATATAAAAAATTTTGTGCAAGTGCGTGGGACTTGATCTTTGAATCTTAATCTTGATCCATATAAACACGATATAAAGTTGGGACCACTAGTCAACACAATGTGAAGTCGTAAAATATCGGCTATTTTTATCTTTTCATTTTTAGAGTTATTATTATAGGCATATCTTTTAACAAGTCCTTAGTACGCTAACCCTATAGGGGTGAGGGTACTTCCAGAAAAATATCCCGTACATGTCCTCCTCCTTTGTAACATGTAGTCTACAATTTTTGAGGTTCTTGTAACCCTTCCTGGATCCCTACTCAGCCAAAGAATAAGAGAGAGGAAGTCAATAGGTGAAACAACTACTTTGGACCTTGCTCACAATGGAATCACCCGTAAGCGTACAATGACCTATTCAGACACAAACCGATGAGACAGATACCCCCGTAAAGGTGTGTCCTGAGCTCAGTACTTCGGACCAAGTCGATGTTCCACACAAGGTGTGGACACCATCGCTGAAAGGGCCCTACTTGGTCACGTAGATAGAAGCATCAATACTTCAGAAATCCAAGGGATACATAAAGCGGTTACATATTGGTTTTTTGGATCTAATCGTTAACGGGTCGCACCTCACTCATTGAAGGGATTTTGGTCCCCTCCCAAGGTACCTGAAAGCAATGAGGTTTTATGAACCCAAAGCAATGAAGTCTATTATAGATTTTAATTAAGGTCAAAGTTTCTTTAGCAGACCCCTTATTTTAGATTTTTGGGCTTTCATTTTTTACATATTTGCATACAAGTGCCTAACGATTTTGTCGATTTTCATTTAATTCCTAGGTGTTCAAAATCAGAGGGAGATAGCGAAAAAGTCATGTAAGTCAATTCGATGATGGAAATCTCATCATTGATCCAAATGATGCATGTCGAGTTAGAGGACTTACAGTACTTCCCAGCTCTCTTAATGTGGTATGCACAATAGAATTTTTAAACCTATCTACATGGTGTGCAATCGACAAAATCAACCTAAACAATAGCTGTTATTAGTCGTGAAGAACTAGATGCTAATTATTCAGAAATAAATCCTAGGATATGGTCTTGGAGACATCTTGATGCCCTCTATAATGGGTCTTGCTAGCGATGCATGATGCCTCTCTTGGCGCATAGGTATAAGTTCGAATAACTAACATTTATTAATTTGACTAGGTTCAAACATGAGAAACTATAGGCACATAATTCTTACTAAGGTTTGGACCTAATTATCGATAAAAGCAATCCTAGAGTCTAAGGGCTCCATGCACACAAAACGAATAAAAAGAAAGGCAGAAAACTCAAAACCACGGGAAACAACGAGAAAACCACGACGAAGCCCCCAGGTGAACAATCACCCAAACAATAGACCTCGTAGAGGTGAATAGTATCCAAGTTCCATAGTTATTACAATTGATAATGAATAAATGAACCACTCTCTCTTTCACACCATAATAAAAGAAAATTCTAACTAAAAATCTCGGCTAATTGGTCTCCTTTCTATGCATGCTGCCTCTCCAACTGATCATGATAGGAAGGCTAATCTCCACCTTCCTCGGCTGCCTAAGAGGCCATCCTCGCATAGCAGGCCTTCGCAACAAATACAAAAATAGAGGTGTATTAGCATAATTAATCAAAGAATCTATTTAAATAAAACAAGAAATGAAGTATATACAAGTAAGAAAGAGATATACAAATGTGTACAAGGCAATAAATGCATGAATGAATAAAACAAATTTGTACAAGGAAATTGATACATAGGTGAATCAATAAATAAAAGATCAATATATACAAATAGACTACACGTTGCTCCACGGCAACGACATCATTTGATGACATGGGAATTTCAAGTGGGTCTAAAAGCATCCTCAAGGAAGGTGAAGAAAATTTAACGTTGAGGCGACCCAGAAGAAACCCCAAAGTCCATCAACAAGTACCCACAATGTAAAAATAATCGATGAATAGCCAAAAATGTGATGCACAATTTATTATACTCTACAAACAAAAATGTATTGCACGTAAGCATGTAGAGGTCTAACCACACAGAGTAAACTAAGTAGTCTATGATTAATGCTAATCAACGTGGGTTATGTACACACATGTCTTTAAGTCTTTTTATGTTTATTTTATATTTTTGATTTTTTAATTAAATTAATAGTAAATATACATATCTAGGTCATTTAATAATAATAATAGAATAGATTATATAATATATATATGTGTGTACATATAAGTAGAGTATACATATAAGGAAGATTTTATTTATTTTTTTTAAATTTTGCTAATTTTAAATTTCTTTTTGATTTTGAAAATTAAATAAAATATATTCATAGAATATATTAGTACATAATATAAGTATACAAATACTATATATATATATATTTATATACATATAAATAGTATATAGTGTGTATCTCTCTCTCTCTCTCTCGAAATGGTCCAAAAATCCAGGAAAAGTATTTTTTTTAAGTTTTTATGTTTTCTACGAACTAAAGCTACCTAAAAATAAGGAAATGGTGTAGCTCGAACCTGATGGTGAACCAGGGAGTGGGACGGTTGGAGCTCCGTCGTGGACCCTCTCTCCTCCTCCTATGGTGCTCCTAACCTCGGGAAAAGCACCTCTGTTGCCAGAGAACTATCACACTCACGACTGTATACATTACAGAGCTCGAAGTGGGATCAAAATCGAGCTTGGAGGCATGAGGTCTTATTTGTAAGCATGGAGATGGGTCCTTATTAATGGGGGGTTTGTAATGAATCAAGATTATGTACACAAGATTTAGGCGGTGGCATGTATAGGAATGATCAGGGGTTGATTTTCGTGAAAAAATCAGATTGATGGGAGTTGTTAGCTACCCGGGAAAAAGGGAGCAACCTCGGGGAGAAGACATCTCTGACGAAGCAGAGATACCAAAGGGCTAGTTGACCTATAGTCAACAGAAGCTGACACCCCATTGGTCCACATCGACCACTAGAAGACACAATAGGGTAGAAAAATGATAAATAATGAGAAATAACATACTAAATGAATTAATTAAATAAAACTTACAAAATAAAAATATTTATTATTTTCTATGGTATTTATTTTTCATTATTATTTATTTTATGGATTACTCATTATAGGTTACTTTAGAGTTTTATTTATAGATATATTTACCTATATTATGCATTTTTTATTTTTATTTTTATTTTTATTTTTATTATTTTATTATCATATTTTATATATTTACTACTTTTTATATACATATATATATTTTTGTTGTATATTCTGATGTTATTTGTACTCCTAAATAAATAGAGATGTATTTTTTTACAGGTATAAGTATAGGTATTTCATTTATGTGTTTATATAGACTATTTTATTTTTTATATTTTCTTCATGGTTTTATTCTATTCTAACTATGTACATGTATTATAAATAATATTTACAAAAATATAAATATAAATTATAATATTATAAAGAATAAATAAAATGAATATTTTATTCATGTTAACTATACAATAGGGGTCCAAAACCTAACTTTCACACCTCAACTCCAAATTAAGTTAAATCGCCTTCATTATCATTTTTTAATATAATCTTCATTTTGTAGTAACATGGCTAAATTTGCATATTTTTTTCAATTATCATAAAAATCAAGTTGTTTATTTTGATTCATACTATAAAATAAAGATTGTATTAAAATTTCGAATCATTTGAAAATGTAATCATCCATCAAGTGACCATAAAAATCATGTTTTATAATATCTTATATTGCAGATTTAATAATAAATATTAATATAATATGTAAAGCAAGATAGAATTATGAAAAATACTATTTATATTGGATGAAAATGGTATATACATATGGATACTATATTTTTCAAAATATTCTAATCATCATTTTTTACAACAAAAATGTACAATTCATAGTTTACAAACAATGTAATTTTACTAAATTGATAATGACTTTTGAAAGAATAGGAAAGATACACGCATACACGCAAGTATTAATGGTAACAAAATATAGAAAATGCACGGATTTATATGTGAACACAACCCAACCTGCTTTTAAAAAACTCGTATATAATCCAGTTTGCGTATAAATGTCGCAGAATTACAAGCCCCTTGACGAGTCGGGGCGAGACCATTGAGCCCCCATCCGATTCGGTCTCAGCTCCCCGAAATCCAAACCTAATCACCGAGGCCACATTAATCGGCAAATCAGAAGCGTCCATCAGATGGGTTCGCAGATCCGAGGGCGTATCATAAGACCCAGTCGACCCTTCTCGCTCCCACCCGACGGGAACACAAATCCTCTCGACTCCTCCCCCTTCCCCTCCCTTGCACAGATCCGCTCACACCCCTATTATCTGTTCGTCGGAAGAGGAGAACGAAGTGAGTTCGCGGTTCCTCCCCCCTGACGATGTCGTCCCCCCCTTTCTCTCTCTCTCTCTCTATCCTTCGCCCCCCTCTCTCCTTGTTATTCGGATTTTAGGGTTTCTTTCTGATCTATTTGTTCAACTCTGATCCTTGATGCATTGTTGCTGCAGGTAGAATCCCCCAGGTGACCATCAGAGCGGATCGGATCACATCGGATCACCATGTGAGTATACACCATGTTATGCCCCCTAGTTGATTGTTTTATCTGGTTCTTCGCTTTATCTTCATCGGCTCCATATGTTACTGTATAAATTCCCAAACCGTTATTAAATGACGATAATAGCTGAAATACATTGTTTATCGACGGTGGCCAAGAATGTTACCGTGATGTTATTAGAGATTTGTTGGATTTGAGCCTTAGTGACTATTTCATCTGGGATCGTTCTTTTTCTTAGAGTTAAAGCTCCTCGATTGTTTTGTGGGTTTTAATTTTTACCCTAACTTGTTTCGATAACTTAACATTGAGCAAGTAAATGTGTGGTTGAGAAAGAGATTGGTTCCATAGTTAGGGTTATATCATGACTTCTGTAAACCGAATGTGGCTCAAAAGCATGGAGTATTCTTGGATCCATAGTTGAACTATGTCAACGTAATCCAAGGATCTCTGCACTTGAAATGGCTGTCAGAGTGGGAATAAACATGATACATGTATAAGTATATATGTTAGATATAATTATATATTGAAAAGTCTAACATAGATGTCAAATACATTTGCTTACTAGTTAAGAACATGCATTGTATATGTATGCAATTATATATATCATCAAACACATTTATAACTTATACTACATTATGTGCCGTAATATATTATATTTGTAATATGGATCAATTATGTCTTATTATATACGTTATATGACTAACAAATGCATAATTTTTAAAGTTTACACTAAGATATGAATAACTTGTAAAGTTAAAATGCAACAAGGGTATAACGCAATGCGGCTACAAGACAATGGGCAAGATGATCACACACATAGCTTGAGTGGATTTCCCCACCATGGATATGTGCAAGGTGACCCTTCAGCATCTTGTCTAACCGATAATCGAGGCCAATGTCCTTGACACCTCTCATATAATTTGGATAACATTTTTAAGAAACTTATTAATTGTGTTGTAATTATTTCCGTTCTTGTGAAGACCTTTTCTGCATCTGGTCCTCAAAAGATGTATACTAATACGACGCTGCGATCAATTTTCTTAAGATAGTTATCCAGATTACATTCGGAATATAACAGAGATTTATAATATAACAAAATTTATAAGCAGAAGATATAATTGATGGAATTAAATAAATTAGAGTAGGAGTCAACAATGAATATGCAGTATTGGTCATATGTCAATTAAAAAAATTGGTTTGCCAAGTCCAGTTTAGGTAAAATTACTTACAAAGTGGGTTGTGTCTGTTGGCTGAATTATCAACTGAACACCCATGTGGTTTGATGGACTTACTTGCCATTGTTCGGTAGTTCACTTCGCTGAAATGAATACAATTACACATTTTACGTCAATTGTCAAACTAGCTGATCATTCCATCAATCCAGTTGATCAACTATTGCTCATCTGATTTATGGTTACTTCTTTAAAAAGAATGTATATATTATAGGATTGAGAATCTCTTTACATGCTTGGTCTACATAACAAGAAAACATTATATTCTATATGGTTATCGACATCTTTGATGATCATTAACTTTAACTCTCAAACTTTTGGCATTTAAATAAGAAACATAATAGCAAATTTTGGCTCTTATTATTAGAAAATAGAAAGACTTTGTTTTAGTTTTTCCTGTCTGGTGCATATCACTCTCATATTTGGTCACAGTAAACTGTTTTTTTTTGTTTGTATGAATTTGTTTTCCTTAAATCAGGTCGGATGAGGAGCCTGTTGACCAGAAGAATCGTTTGGAAGAGCTTTGCAAACCAAAATGTGTTAGAGCATTGGTTGAATATGGGGTAATATTCTTAATCAAATTTCTGTCACTTGGGATTATCTTCCGTGATCTTTTGATGACCATTGTACCAATCAGTTCAATAACCAGTCTTTTTTCTCGGAAAAAGTAGACATTAGTTTTTTTTATCTTTTTTTTGATATAAAGGAGGGTGTATTCCCGGTAAGGGGCCACCACTAAGGCATATATTAATTTAAAACCTGTTATACAAAGTTCCAGTCCAAACGGGCCTACTGAAACCTGTTATACAACATCAATATTTAAATAATTGGTATTATTGACATTTTTTGCTAGAGTCTAGATCATAAGATAATGTCCTTTGCAACATACTTTGAGTCTTGATTTTTTTCATTAAACTTTAGGAATTTGTAGGTGATTTTTTTCCACCATTGCACTCCATCAACATTTATTTTTGAAAGGCGTAAAGAGAGGTAAGAATTGTGTTGTTAGAGTATGTATTAAATGGGTAATGAGATTTCTCCAGGATCAAATGACACTACTCTCTTTAATCCCATATTGTTTGTTGATGCTTGGCGGGAATCTACAATATTGGTGGGGCTATATAAAGAGTCACCCACCCATGTACTCTTTGAGAGAAATAATGAAATATCCAACTGTTTGAGGCTCTTCTCTCATGGTTTCATAACACCTCTTAGTAAGTACGGTTCCGCACTAAAATCATAGTGCTCTTTATTTGTTTCTTTGATTTACTTCCATATATCTTATTTTCAACACAGTAATCGAGCAAGTTGATTCTCAGTTCATTCTTGAGATTCATTTTATTTCAATTATTATTTGAGCAAGGAAAGCCAGCTTGGTGGTTTTGTTTCATTTTTTGTCCACTGGAGGACCATGAAGGTCATCAATGATAATGTTTGGTTCCATCTCTGGAACCCAAAATGCGTTCATGCAAGCTGTTGAGATCAAAGATAGTGATACTGCGATGTCGGGGATCCTCTCCAGCGAGGCAGTGTGAAGATTCACATCATTGGTGGTGGTGGTGCAAGAAACCCTAGCTATGGGACTTTATTGAAGTGCTAGGATTTTCTCCATGCGTCATTGATCCGTGCCAAGATAGGAATCACCACCCTCTACTGCATCTGGATATCCCCCAATTTAGGATGTCATTCCAAGTATCGAATCATCATTATCATTGCAACACTGTGTTGGCAATGTCAACAACATGCAAAGTCTTTGTGATGGTGTCCATGAGGTGGGCTCTCCCGTTGTGGAACTCTACTCTCTAAGGAGTGGGATGAAATTACAAGAGAAGAGACTCAAAGGATTGGATATTTCATTATTTTTCTCAAAGAGGACATGGGTGTGGGTCATATATATAGCCCCACCAACATTGTATAATCCCACCAACAAGCAATATGGGCTCTAAGAGAATAGTGGAATTGGATCCTAGAGAGATCTAATTATTATCCATCTAATACATACGCTAACAGAAAGTTTGTATCATGTCCATCCTCCTCTGCTATCTCATCTTCATGGTTCGCATGTCAAAGGAATGACTTCTCATGGTCCATGTATGAGAGAGTCACTCTTCAAGGTCCCTCATGTTAGAGAGGCAATGATGACTTCCTTTTATTGGAGAGGTCCTCGGAATTTACATATAGGAGAGGCCTGTTCTGGAGATGCCCACTCCTCTTTTGATATTTGACATAAACTACTTAAAAATATGTCTACTACTGCTTGGGATGCTTCATGTTATTGCTGCATGAAGATCTACTCCACCCCAACTACTACCTACAAACCATCTTCAATGAGCATCCGCTTCGGGCATCCCCTTCTAGTGTGACTTTCACCGCATGGGTCTCCTAGCAGTGATTATTTCGAGCAGGTCTCCTCTTGGCTCCTTTAAAGATGTATCGAGTGAAGAAGAGTTCAATGTTTTCTTTTGTAACAACATGCATGTTTCTCATCTCTGGCTTGAGGGAGGGAGTGTTAGAGTATGTATTAGATGGATAATTGTATATGTTTAGGATCTAATTATACTGCTCTCTTTAATCCCATATTGCTTGTTGGTTTGACTCTATAATGTTGGTGGGACTATATAAAGAGCCTTGCATCCCATGTACTCTTTGAGAAAAATTATAAAATATCCAACCTTTTTTAGGCTCATCCCCGATGGTTTCATCTCGCTCCTTAGGAGTAGGGTTCCGCTTGTAAACTTGAGTGTTCTTTTATTTGTTTATTTGATTCGCTTCCGCATTTCTTATTCTCAACGTTGTTATTGCTCCTCCAAATGGAAGGTCCACTGCTCAACTACCTATGAAAAACGATAGTCCCTAGATACTAATCTCGATTGGTTATCTTTTAGCTGTTTTTTCCCAGACCTCTTATCCATGCACCTGCAATTGCCAAATTCTTGTTTTTTTGCTTGTGCTACAATTACCTTCAAATGGATTTTATCTCCACTTAAACTCATATTGTTGCCTCTTATAAGTGATTTGTTGTTGCTTCAAAATTGTTGATTCTGCAGTATCATACTTCAGCAATAATTGGTTGAAGTTGTCTTGACTTTCGTCATATATGATTTATAGTGTCTTCTCTGTGACAAGGCTTGACGAGTTTCGGTGCCATGTTTATGTATAATCAAACTCCATTAAATGGTACTTAAGGTCTACATGATGTTTTTTAAATTATAAACGTGGTTTTAAAGGCTCTAGGGGAGTCCCTTTTAGTTCATTCAAAGTTAAAGAAGTGCCTTTCAAGGGGCTTATGTGTAACATTTCATATATTTTTCTGACTATAAAATGATTCGGGCATCTTTTTTGTCATTTGCTGTAATCATTCATGTCTTAATGAAGCTGTAAATCTTATATGATCTTGCTGTCGGTTAGTTTTCTTAACAATGCTAGTGGCACATTAACTCACACTGTCTCTATTACCATCACGAAGCTTATGGATATTAGAATTCATCATCACTGGAGCTTATGTTGACACTTAATTAGTGATGCATCTAGTTTTATTTAGTATAGGCATAGTCCTATTTGGTATTTCTTTTTTTAGGAGAATGGTTAGTATTTCTTGTTGATCCTCACTTATAACACCACCTTGTTATGCTGTATAGAGTGAGCTGAGACCTTGATTGGATGTTCATTTTCTGGTACCTAGTTGGTATCTTCTTTGACACGTTGAGTAATGGAGAATTGGAAATACATTCTTTAGATTTGCAACCATTCAACAGTGACAACAACCGCCTTTTCCTATGTCACTTGGGTCAGTTAAATTGATTTGCTGCCTCCGAAGATATCTAATTCGATCCATAGCTGCACATTAGATTGAAATAGGCCATATCTTTTTTTAATAGTTTTCAACATTTTTTGGTTTTCCCTATCCTATCTTGTAAGTTGCAAGGATCCTATTTGACGCTTTGCTGCTCATACATGTTTAGTTTCTTAAATTATTAATGTTTTTAATGTCCAGAATGGTGGTTTTATTCCAACAAATCTTAGAATAAGTTGAATGCATTTTTTCAGAAATGTGTTGAGAGAATCAAGGATGACGAGAGTGGCCACAAGCACTGCACAGGGCAGTACTTTGATTACTGGTCGTGTATTGATCGATGTGTAAGTTACTTTCTGTCATCTTTCTTGCTTTATTCTAATAGCTTAATTACTCTGGAGAATCTAAGTTACTCAATTCCATAAGGTAAGAATTCGGTGGCAATCATCTTGAGGACGGTGAACTTTACTAATAAATTTAAAGCTATTAAATTCATGAAACTTAAATTAAAGCTCTCATGATTTATTGCTAATAGTGACTATTTGCCAGCCATTTAAAATTTTAAATACGACACTGTCAGACAAATTGATTATCTTTGTTCTTGGAAAATGCAGGTTGCACCGAAGCTATTCAAGGAACTTAAATGATCGTAGCTTTTAGTAAGTTTGCGGACATTGCCTTTTTTTTAAGAGGAAACTATGATTGCACCTTGAACCCCTGGTCATTTATGTGCCCGTCTTTGCTTTTTTCCTCTCTTCTATGTTCTGGCTTAGCTGTAGAAAACTTCTTTTGTTACCTTTTTGATTGAGCAGGAATTTTATTGCTGAGACTTTTGTCTTCTGATAAATGAGAGTTTCACATTTCTGCCAATGTAAAACTCAAGGACCTAAATCTTGGTTTCAGTCCATTTCAGTGACCGACCGAAATAAAATTTCGGTCGAATTTCGATCATTTTTGTACTAGGGCCCCCATATTTCAGTCATTTCAGTCATTTCGATCGAATTTCGATTTTGACATGATATCGATATTGTTAGAGTATTTGGTTGTGTGCCCATTGAGTTGTAGTAGGGTAAATGAATCCTGGGGAAGATCCATTTACCCCACCCAAGTGTTTAGTCCCACATCGTCTAGTGGTGGGACTTGGAGGCTCTGGAGAGGCTATATAAGGAGCCCCCTGTACTCATTGAGAAAAAAGCAATGCATAGCATGCCCCTTTGAGGGCTTCTCCCGTGGTTTCATCTTGCTCCTTACGGAGTAGGGTTCCACGTAAAATCATGGTGTTCTATGTTCTATCTTTCTTGTTTATGCTCTGTTTATCAATCGCTTCCGCATTCTACATATTTTATAACATGGTATCAGAGCGGGTTCGATTCTTGAGTTTTTTTATGGTCTTTATTTATCGTGATTCAATTTATGTGAAGACTATTGTTCAAGTTCATGTTCCGTCTGTTCGAAGGTTTATTTTAGGGTTCTATAGAACCCTAGATTTATCGTGATCCTCCAGTTCTGTTCGTTCGGATGCAATGGCGGCACTCATGCAGATTGTTCGCAAGCAGTTCCTCCAGGCGAAGGTCTATTAAGATAGCAGACCTCCTGGCGCAGGACATAGCCCAAGCGAACCTCAGCCGCACACGACGACACAATTCCCATCTCCGCAATTCCCAGTGGCGGTGGCGCGCCATCTCTCCCAGTCGATGCGGATGCTGTACTAGGTCACGCGCGACGCTCCTCCATCCCGATGCCTCGCGTGCAACGTCGGCGGTGCGTGTCAAACCCCAGGCGCGCAGACGATGTTCCCAGGAACAAAGTGGCACCCCAATCGCCCCCTCTCCTGGCGGCGCACGACCCCAACAGGCGGCCTCCCTCGAGCCCCCAGGCGACATGGTTCTTCAGCCGCAAGCATTCACCAGCGGCGCAGCAGGCGGCGCAACGCTCCAGTTGCGCGTATGCGGCGCAGGCCACTACTTTCATCTCTAGACGAGCCGCTTCAACTCCAGCAGCAGCAGCGCAACCCCAGGTCGCAATAGCCCTTGCACGCCACCCTGGCGACGCACCCTCCGTGTCCCATGGCGCACCCCGCGTCACGCTTTCCCAGATCTTGCGCTGGCGATGCGTGACAGAAACCCCCATGGGGACAGGCGGCGTTCGAAACCATGGGTTCCCACTATTGGGAACCCCAATCGATAATCTTTAATGGCTGCTGTATGGGCCTAGTGAGGCCGTGTGTTATAAAAAGAACAAATGAAGGGAGTACGGGGGGGCCTACCGTGTAAAGCTAAAATTAAAAAAAAAGGAGGAAGTTAAGGGGGCTGAAAAAAAGGGCATGTTTCAAAAAAAAAGAAGAGAGAGAGAAAGAAAGTGAAGAGGCACGTACAAGAAAAAGCCGTACGCATGGTAAAAAAAGAGTTTTCTTTGAAGGAGTCACATACAAAGAAAAGCTGTATGCAATTTTCAAAAATAAAAAAGAGTTTTTTTAAAAGAGTCACGTACAAAGAAAAGTCGTACGCCTTTTTTTTAAAAATGACAGCTTATATAAAAAAATGAAAAGCCGCAAGAAATGTTTCGAAGATATTCATGTTGTATTTACCCGCTATTTTCTTTATCTTCTCCCAATTTGGTCGACATCCATATTTTCCGACAAGTATGGGAGACAGGGGGAGTATATGTGTAGAGTCACAGGTCCGAGTCAGATCCAGATTTTTCCAGACTCCAGATTACAGACCAAGTCAGATTTCTAGACTCTACAGTTCAGATTCAGGTTTTTCCATGCGCTATTCCAGACTCGAAGTTCAAATTCCGAGTCCCAGTTTCATGCGCAGATTCAGACTCGACAGATTGGTCAGTGTCCAAGTTCGAGGCACTCCATGATGAGGCCCATTTTTGAGATCTCCAGAGAGAGACTCCGTTTCAGACACGCATATGATTGCGGTCATTTTCAGATGAGCATATGTTGCCATCATTTGTTCGTGGTCCCCATCATTCTTCTAATTGTCAGGCCAGAGTTTTCATGTGAGCCATAGGGACTCCAGAGCAGAGTACCATTCCCTATGCCATTGAGGGCATGTGTTTTCATATGGTATCATAGGTACACCAGAGCAGTGCACCATTCTCTGAGCCAGATGGGAGAGACCCAGTTCTCTGACGAGGAGACTTCATGCGCAGTATTAGACTCGATGGTCAGATTCCGAGTCTTCAGTTGACTCACACTCCAGCCCGTTCGTCCTCCTCACCTGCACGGCATGAGAAGCAACGTCCTCGACTACAGCAATGTGCGCATTGGGTTGATATTGTCCGTAGTGTCATGTAGCGTTGAGTTGAGTTTCTTTCTGTTTGTCCAAACTGAGCATTGCATGCTCCAGCTTGAGGGGGAGTGTTAGAATATTTGGTTGTGCGTCCATTGAGTTGTAGTAGGGTAAATGGATCCTGGAGAAGATCCATTTACCCCACCCAAGTGTTTAGTCCCACATCGTCTAGTGGTGGGACTTGGAGGCTCTGGAGAGGTTCGATTTTGACAGGATATCGATATTCGATAGAAATTCAATCGAATTTCGTTGAAATTTGAGGCCATGTTAAAATTTCACCTAGAACATTTATACTCCGTGCTTTACATATATTATGATCCACATCTACATTGGTTTAATGGGGCTACCCCTTAGTGGGGAGCTAACTTGGCTCCCCCCGCCTCATTTTCTTCATTTTTTTTGAAAATTTCTTCCGTGAGTATTCATCAATATATCCCTACATTATGCTATTCAGATTTCGTGCGAAACAGAGACTCCTACGACCTCCATACTGACAGTTATTTTTTAATGGTAACAGAATTGCTAAAAACAACCTCATCTAGATGGAGGTCGTAGGAATCTTTGTTTCGCACAAAATGTGAATAGCATAATATAGGGATATAGTGATGAATATTCACGGAAGACATTGCGAAAATGGGGAGGGGGGAGCTAAGTTAGCTCCCCCTCAATGGGGGCAGCCCCATTTTACCCCTTCTACAGCAGCACTGATATATATATATATATGTGTGTGTGTGTGTGTGTGTAAGAGTGATCCTATGAGAGCACAAAAATGTGAGAGTATGAGAATATGCATTTTGGACCACATGATTCTGTTTTCTCTCTCCTGGTTGGATCATGTGGTCCAGAATGCATGCTCTCATAGGTTTTGGCTCTCATAGGATCACTCCTCATATATATATGTATGTATATATATGGGTCAAATGGTTAATGATAATAGGTGTGAGACAAAATAAATAAAAGCCCCTCATAAAAAAATTACGTTTAATTGGCCAGGGCATCACAAAATCATCAAGAGAAAAATAGGGCTGCTCCTTGGGGTTGCCAACTAACTGTTTCCGTCCTATTTTTTCGGTTTTTTGGAAAACACGCAATGTATTTTCATCATTATATCCTTCTAACACGTCATTCCAATTTTGTTAGAGACAGAGACATCTATGACCTCCATCTAGAATGCTGAATTTTAATAGTCTCAGATGACATGTTAGAAGGATATAGTGATGAAAATAAATGAAAATATTTTCAAAAAACAAAAAAACCAAAAAAAGGGCCAGGAACAATCCCATTTCTTCTTCATCAAATAAACACCATTTCTCCTGGGAGCATCCCCTCCTGCAGCCGCTGCAGACAAGTCTCCCTGGTAGGGATGTCAACGGGTCGGGTTTGGGGCGGGTATTACTATTCCCAGACCCATACTCATTTATAACATCACTACCCATACCCGTCCATTTATTAAACGGGTAATTTCTAGCAGATACCTATATACCTGTCGGATACCCGTGTACCCAATGGGTACCCATATCTTCGACAAGGTAAATCTTAAATTGTTTGTAAATGTATACAAGACTTTCACAGATAGACGAAATAGAGTGAGATTATGTAATATGGTGATTCATAAAAATATGTAATTTATAGAGAATATTAAATGTTTATATATTTTAAGTGTTCAACTCTTCTGTATTGATAGTTTTTATTTATTGAAGATGCAAAAAGTTAGTTAAATAAGAAAAAAATGGATGGAGAGGAGAAAATTGAGTTCGATATTTATACATGTAGATCGATACATATTAGATATGAAATGGATTTGGGTCTAGTTTGATTAAAATGCAACACACACACACACGCCCACACGCGCACATGCGCACACGCGCAGACACCGACACGCACACGCACACGCACACGCAACACCATTTGTAGGCCACACACGTGTATTACCAATTGAGTGGTTACCTATTTCGAAGGATGTTTTTGTAAGGAGATTAATATGCAAAGCGATTTAATAACAAGTGGTATTCAAATTATATCGCGTCCTAAAAAATAAGAAGAACGTTTTGGAAAGAAAACATTCGAACCGATGATTTCTTGCAGAAAATCGAGATCCAAATACTCAGGTTAGTAATATATATACAATAATCAAGTAAATGGTTACGAGATCAGTAGTATCCAAACAACGATCAGTAATTTACATTCATTTTATTATATGGTGCCAGATTCAGTAATATATACACACTGATCAAGTAAGTGTTTGTTGTAAAGTCAGTAAAACCATAACAAATGGTCAGTAATTTCTATATGTATTATTACTTTGAATAGAATTCAGTAAATTAGAGACAATACTCACGTAAACGATTGTTGCGAGATCAGTAATATCCAAACAATGGTCAGTAATTTACATCAAGGCCTTAAAAGTCGGATTTCGGTTTCGTTTCGGGGAGGGACCGAAACGAAATTTCGGCTGAATTTCGGTCGAAATTCGACCGATATTTCGGCCATTTCGGTGGTTTTTTGAACTAGACCCCCCAAATTTCGACCGATATAGCCATTTCGGCCGAATTTCGGTCACCTACCGAAACCGAAATTCGACCGAAATTCGGCCGAATTTCGGCGAAATTTAAGGCCATGAATTTTACATTCATTTTATTATACAGTGCAGAATTCAGTAATATATGCACAATGGACAAGTAAGTACTTGTTGTGAAATCAGTAAAACCATAACAAATGGTCAGTAATTTTCATATGTTTTATTACTTTGAACAGAATTCAGTAATTTAGAGATGATACTCAAGTAATATATATATATATATAGTTATCAAGTAATTGTTGTTTATGTTCAGTAATATATATATATATCTATGTCTTATATCACATGTTCAGTAATATGTGTACGATTCTCAAGTAATAGCTACTATGAGATTAGTAATAACAAAGTAATGGTTAGTAAATCATGGGCATTGCTCAAGTAAGAAAGTAACTATTTGTCAATGCAATGCGAATTACATACACAATGGTATTACTAATCATTTGTTATGTTATTACTGATCTCACAACACATATTTACTTGACAATTTTATACATATTACTAAATTATGTACAATGTAACTATCTGGATGTAAATTATTGATCATTGTCTTGATATTACCGATCTCACAACAAGCATTTACTTGATCGAATTATATTTATTACTATCATATCGTTCGGATCTTAATCATCCGCGTGGAATCATTTATTTGAATCGTTTCTTTCCAAAACCGTCTTCCAATTTTTAAGGACGTTGTATATTAGGAAATATAGGATTTTTTAAAATACATGGTAGCCTATAATTAGAAATATAGTTATTACTAATACATGTGTATGACCCAGAATGGGTGCTCACCGAAACGTTAATAGACACATGGCTCATTGGATAAGCCCTATATATATATAGGGACCCTTTCAAATGAGGTGGGATCTCACCAATTTTGTGGTGAGCCATCAACGAGATCCATTAGATCATGATCCAATGGTATGATGTCAAAAAGAGTATTTCCGTCCTTTTGTTTCGAGTTTAATTGGATGTTCATTTAATGACATTGGTGCCATTTTAGGCTCGTTTTTATTAGGAATTTTTCGTTATTTCCTCTATTCGCCGATTTCCAAAAATGTTATCAGCAAATGCAACTTAGTGCATGTATTTTGTAAATACGAATGAGATCATGTGACATTTAGATTTTGATTTTGTAAAATTCAAATAATATATTTTTAGCATTCCAATTGAATAATTTTTGTGAAATTATTAGTTTAATTTGTATATTTTATATTGCCATTTGTAAAAGATCATATGCAGTTGCAGTTTCTTCGAATTGCTTTGTAAATTTCATATTTTATATATTTGCGTGTTAACATTGGATCTTTGTAATTGTTTCACAACTTTTTGTAATTATTACGCATTTCTTTGTAAAAATACGCAGCCGCGCGGTAATATTTGTATGGAACTCTGAAAAATAAAAGTAGATTGTTAGAATTTGATAAAATGTAAAAAACGCTACGAGAATGTAAAAAATAACCCGACATATGTAAAAGCCATTCCGTGATTTGTAAAAATGCGATAATTGTAAAAAAAGAGTGTTCGAGAAGCGGCCACAGAGCGGTATGCCTCCCTCTTCGCAATCATACTTCCTTCTCCTCCTCCCTTCGTTACCTTCTTCCATGGCATTCCCTCTTCCACGTACGACCATCGTTGATAAATCAAAGAGAGAGCGAGGAGGAGGTACCACCTACTCCTCCATGCGTGAATGTGCATCATCACCCCCGCACACCTCCCACGCAACCGTCTGATGTTGCTTCTCGTATCGCTGCCGTCTCTATTGCCTGCACGAAATTGAATTGGGCTTTGAAAATATGGAAGGCAATTGATGGAGATAAATGTGGGTTTTCACATTCTATATTTAGAATGTGACAAAAGACTAAAATAGGTTTTCATGAGTTTAAAAAATATTGTTAATCAGTCATTAATTGTAGCCGCACGATCAATAAAAGAAGGACGAGATTGAGGGCTCACCACAATATTGGCGAGACCCAACCTCATTTGAAGTTTCTCCTATGTATATATATACATATATATATAGGGCTTATCCAGAGAGCCCTGTGCTCATTTGAGTTGCGGTGAGTACCAAACGTGGGTTCGCCACGTGTATTTCCATTTGAATGGCTGCCTATTTTGAAGGAGCACGATTTTGGAAGGATTTAATACGTTTGAGTCTTTTATATTTTCAATTATATCGTGTCCTTAAAAAAGGAAGACGGTTTTGGAAAGATACATTCAAATCATTAATTTCGTACCGAAGAAATAATCATTGTACATTTGATCAGTAATGTACATAATGTACTCAAGTAATTATATGTTGCAAGATCAGTAATACTGAAAAAATTGTCAATATTAACACTTGTAATATTACATTGTACAGAGATAAGTAATTCATTCATGTTACTCAAGTAATACATATTCAGTTCTCAAGTAATTATTGTTGTGAGATCAGTAAGTATGTAAATTACTAGTGTCCATACAATAAGTACTGATTACAAATGCTCATTTTACTGAAATCATTTTGATTGTTACCAATGTTATAATTACTTAATACTTTGAGTCTTACTGAAGCACCTCTTATTTACTTATATAACCTTTTTAATTACTATAATGCATCAAGTGTTACCGGTAGCAATACATAAGTTACTGGTCACATGGTTTTTATACTTATTCAAACTTACTCATTCCATTATCCTCTTTTACATACAATTTATTACATGTTATTGATGCTTCTATATATCTTACTTGTTTATTCTTTGTTTTGAATTACTATAGAATCACATCTTCTTTACTTATGTAGCCCATTTAATTACTTGTAATACGTCAAGTGTTACTGAAAGCCACACATAAATTACTTAATTATTGTTATATGATGAACATCCAAATTTCAATTGTTGTCTTATAGTCCATTTAGATGATGTTGTTTTGCTCTCGCACGTCGACATAACAACTTCTTCAAGACACCAAATTGTTGCATTGTTCTGCAAGAAATAATAAGTTAATTGACCATCTAACAATATTAAAATATCAAGAAATTGGAAGAGAATACACATTATTTGCAAATTTTCAGTAACGTTTCAGGAAGATATTTGCATAACTTCTTCTTCAAGACACCAAATTGTTGCATTGTTCTGCAAGAAATAATAAGTTAATTGACCATCTAACAATATTAAAATATCAAGAAATTGGAAGAGAATACACATTATTTGCAAATTTTCAGTAACGTTTCAGGAAGATACTTGCTTCAGTATTATTTTATATCCGTGAATAGTAAGAATTGTAAAAAGAAAAGTAACTCAACAATATACTCACTTCAGTAAGAATTAGACCTGGCCAATGGGCCGGGGGCCCGTCCAGCCCGTTCATGGGTCGGGCTTGGGCAAGAGATTTCGGGAATGGGCCGGCCCGGCCCGACCCGCTCTTTGGCCCGCCCGTCAATTGGACGGGCTGTGGGCATGTGCCGTAAAACCCGACCCGGCTTGGCCCGACCCGCACATATAAAAATATATGTTTAAAAACTATATTTTTGATACATTTAATATAATATACTTCAAGTTTTTTTATATTATCAATATTACATCTTATTTTATAGTTTACATGCAAAGTAACATATATTGTTGATCACTTTGATTTAGAAAGATTAGACGATGGATCTACACGGTCGTGGGCTTTGACACTCCAGTTGCGTTATTACAAAAGAGGCAAAAAATATATGCCCGGATTTTGTATTTAATTACTACTCGAGTCCAGTTGCCCGTATTTTGTATTTAAAGCAAAGAAATGACCCATGACTATATTGTACGAAGGTATAACATGCTGGATCATAAAGAAAAGAGAGGTATTCGATGCAAACATGCATCATGCATATGGTTCGTACATGTTTGCTTCAAAAACATAGGATGAAATCTTTGTTGGAATCATCGTTTTTAGCTGTAGCCTGGAACATAGCATGGGTAGATATAGATAACCTTATAATTATTAGGGACCAGTTAAGAGTTTCCTCCCCATAGATGACCTCCCTTGTTGGTTCACAAACTGTTATTTATTGTTATATATAGGTATTGCTCTACTAACTTGGATTTAGAAATATTAGACGATGCTAAAAAAATTTAATTATCTTCATAAATTTGATTAAAAAATCAATAAAAAAGTACTTCACATTCGGCCCATGGCCCGGCCCTGCCCAGACCTGGACCGGGCTTGGGCCTTGAAGTATAGCCCGTGGACCGGGCCGGGTCGGGCCGGGCCTTGGACAAGGGGTTTTAAAACCTCGGCCCGGTCGGCCCGGCCCGGCCCGGACTTTGGTCAGGTCTAGTAAGAATCATTCAATGACAAGTAACTTGTAATGAATTGTTAGTAACATTTGTTATATGACAAGTAACTTGTAATGAATTATATTTATAATAGTAATTCAATGTGAAACATACGTAATTTGATGAGCTACTTAAGTAACTTATTGAATTGAGATTAATAAGACAAACTTCGGAATTCATACAAGTAAGAATTCGCTATTTCGAAAGTAAGTAAATTCATTTTTTCTCAAAAAATCAGTAACTTATATTTCTATATCAGTAACTAATAGCAAAGGACAAGTAAATATTTAAATTACTCAGGTCATTTGTAAAATTTTCATCAGTTTTAATTACTATAAGGGCAGTAACTCAGTATATCTTAAAAGTAACACACGAAAAAGTAACAATTATGTTAGCATTAGTAACATAAAATATCTTATAAGTAAATTAAGTAAATACATCAGTAACTCAATATATCTTCAAAGTAACGTATTAAAAGTAATAATTATGTTAGCAACAGTAACGTAAAATATCTTATAAGTAAATTAAGTAAATACATCAGTAACTGAGTATATTTTCAAATTAACGCATGAAAAATAACAATCGTGTTTATTGTAACTTTTTATTATATGAAAACAAAATACATTCGATAAAAGATCAATTATTATTTTTTTTGAAGCTCTAAAAGATCAATTATTACTACTGATCGTGTATCAAAATGAATAAAAAATGATATTATGAACACCACTTTCTCATATTTCAATCATACTTCTCAAAAACAAAATATTGCTTACGATAAAAAATATGAAATTTCATAAGCGATCAAATCATGAAATCATGAAACGATGAAATAGAACAAAAATATCATTAAAGCAACGAAATCATGATAGAAATAAGCGATCAAATCATGAAACCAATCACATACCTCTCTTCTTGCGTTGAAACGAAAAAAGTACCTTGCGTTGGAATGAATCGATAGTTTTAGCAATCATATACGTGAGCCTTGCACTTTCCAAAAACGTAACGCTATTTTTAGAAAAGTTTTAATTTCCGATTTTGTTTTATTTCTGTTGTGAAAAATGAGCAATCTATTATTCAGGGGAACCCTAGGCTCTCTTATATAGGGAGAGACCTCAAGGGTAAAATACATAGTAGTCCAGAGAACAAACAGAAATTACGAACAAGTACATAACAAATAATAATATCTATCTCTACACTCCCCCTCAAGGTGGAGCATAGATGTCTATCATGCTCAGCTTGGAAGAACATATCTGAAAGGGTCCTCTGAGCAACGACTTGGTGAGTACATCAGCAGTCTGATCCCCTGAACTCACGTGAGCTGTAGATATCAATCCTCTCTGGATCAAGTCTCTAGTGTAGTGGTAGTCAACTTCAATATGCATTGTTCTTTCATGAAATGCTGGATTGTTGGCAATAAACAAAGCTGCCTGATTGTCACATTGAAGCTGTATGGATAAAGGTACGGCTACATGTAGGTCCTCTAATACAGATCGAACCCACATCATCTCCGTGCTTGCTTGCACCATTGCCCTATATTCGGATTCAACACCGGACCTTGCCACAACAATTTGTTTCTTGCTTTTCCAAGAAACCAGAGAGCTTCCAACAAAAACTGCAAATCCTGAGGTCGACTTTCGATCCTTAGGGCATCCTGCATAATCGGCATCTGCACATGCTGAGATAGATAAATCTGTACCCTTTCGGAATAGCAACCCTGAACCTGGAGAAGACTTCAGATACCTCAGTATCATGTATATGGCATCCATATGAACTTGTCTTGGCTGCTCCACAAACTGACTCACCTGGCTTACTGCAAAGGCAATATCGGGTCGAGTTATGGTAATATAAAGGAGCTTACCCGCCATTTCTCTATATCTGCTCTTGTCCACTTCAGCAGTGTCATCATCATACAGTTTCATGCTTGGATTCATGGGAATACTCGATAGTTTGCATCCAGCCATGCCTGTTTCAGTCAAAAAAATCTATAATGTACTTCCTCTGCGTCATCACCAGACCCTGTGCATTCCTGGCAAATTCCAACCCCAGAAAGTATCTTAGGGTTCCAAGATCCTTCGTAACGAACTGACGGCGTAGGAATGCCTTCGCCCTCCTTATGCCCTGAACATCATCTCCTGTCACCAGAATATCATCAACATAGACCATGATGACAACTGTACCTGCAGACGACTTCTGAATAAACGAGTGGTCTGCATTCGACCTCTTGAATCCATGTTGTTCAATCAGATGGGAAAGCTTCTGAAACCACGCTCTTGGGCTCTGTTTGAGTCCATAAATTGCCTTGTGAAGTCTACACACCATATGCTTCTCCCCCTCAGCAGCGAACCCAGGTGGCTGCTGCATGTAGACTTCCTCCTGCAGATCTCCATACAAAAAGGCGTTCTTGACATCCAGTTGAGATACACTCCAGTCACGTACCCCAGCAATTGATAAGAGAATGCGAAGAGTAGAATGATGAGCCACTGGAGAAAATGTATCTATATAGTCCATGCCATACGTTTGTGTGAAACCTCGCATTACCAGCCGTGCTTTGTACCGATCTAAACTGCCATCAGCGCGTTATTTAACTGTGAATACCGTTTGCAGCTAACAATAGATGCATCAGGAGGAGCAATAACCAAGGTCCATGTGCCATGAGACTGTAAGGCATGCATCTCATCTTCCATAGCCATTCTCCAGCAATCAATCTTCATAGCTTCTTGATAGATTCGTGGTATGTCCACGGAAGACAAGGTTGCAGCAAATCTCTGAAAGTCGCCTGTGAGCGATGAAAAGACACCTGTGAAGCAAAGGGATAAGATGCACATATCCTCTTTTGCTTCCGGATAGCAATAGGAATATCAAGATCATCTTCCACTGCACTAGATGGTGTAGTCTCCTCCTGCAATGAAGAATCCTGCACATGTACCATATCTGACCTGTCAGTAGTAATGCCATCTGAACATACCTGAGTCATGATGGATGTCTGACGTGTAGTCTGAGCAGGACCTGACCGACGCGTATAGAATTTTGGTAAAGGTGGAATAGTAGATTGTGGAAGTGATGGTGGAGGTGATGGTGGTGAAGATGACATAGTAACAAGAGCAGGAGTGGACTCAGGTGAACTCCAACTAGGAGGCGGAGGGACATAGACATCATCGTTGGTAGTGGATGGTACCAATCTGTCACCTGTAGGGGAAAAATACATAACAGACTCAAAGAACGTGACATCAGCACTGACAAAGTATTTCTTGCTTATGGGGTCATAACAACGGTAGCCCTTCTGAGTCCGAGAGTAACCGACAAAGACACACTTGACATCTCTAGGAGAGAGTTTGTCAAGTCCAGGAGTCAGGAGATGAACAAATGCAACAGTACCAAAAACACGAGGAGTAAGTGAGAATAATTCCTTGTCAGGAAAAATGATAGAAAGGGGAATTTTCTCACCGAGGACAGAAGACGACATACGATTGACCACGTAGCAAGCGGTAAGAACAGCATCCCCCCAGAAAGAAATGGGAGCACAACTCTGAATCAGTAGGGTTCGAGTAATATCAAGAAGGTGGCAGTGCTTTTTTCTGCCACTCCATTTTGCTGAGATGTGTAAGCACAAGTGGTTTGGTGAATAATGCCCTTTGACGAAAGAAACTGAGAGTGACCGTGTGAAGAGTTCCAGAGCATTATCGGTACGAACACATTTGACAGTAGAAGAAAAGACATTGTGCACTTCATTAATCAAATTTTTAATCACATCTCCTGCTTCAGATTTATTCTTTAAAAGGAAGAACCAAGATACACGAGAAAAATCATCCACTACCACTAGATAAAATCCGTGTCCCTGATGATCAGGTACACGACTTGAACCCCATATATCTATGTGAAACAACTCGAACGGGGAGCAACTGCTCTGACTCTGATGACTAGGAAAGCTAGACCGATGATGCTTTCCCAATTGACACACATCACAACGAAAGGAAGAACTAGGAGAGATCTGAGGCAGAAGATGTCGCATTTTCTGGAGTGGAAGATGATCAAAGCGGAGAAGCCAGATGTACGGAGATACTGGCCTGACCGAATGAGAAGAGACGCCAGCATAAGAGTTCTGGACCAGCCGATACCAAGGTTTTTGAAACCGAACCGGACATCGAACCGGAAACCTTGTTGAAATGGTCGAATCGGGTCGAACCATGTAATCAAACCGGTTCAACCGGATGATGACGTCATCATTATTTAAAACCGGATTAAACCAGACCGGTGAAAAAAAAGTGGTTGAACCGGCTAATCAAACCGAAATGAAATAATATATATATATATATATATAATATACTTAATATACTTGAGATATATTAAAATACATAGATAATGTATATATTTCACAGTATACATAAAGTATTTTTCTTATACACCATCAAATATCATACATATCATATATATATATTATTTGGACTAGGTGCTCTATAACATTATAACAGTTTAATTATTTCTAAACCCAACACATTAAAAAAGTTGTGCTAGTGTAGTTGGTTGGAAGTGTGAAAAAGGTAATCAAAGGTCATGGGTTCAACTCCCACTATCAACAATATTTTTAAATAATTTAAAAATTAAATGCGGTTCAACTTGGTTGAACCTGGTTAAACCGGGTCAAAAATATAGGTTGAACCGGGCGGGTTAATTAAAATTTGAACAATTAAACCGAACCGGCATAACCGGTTAACCGGACCGGTCCAGGCCCGGTTCACCGGTCGGACCGGTCGAACCGGCCGGTCCGGTCCGGTTTCAAAAACACTGGCCGATACAGATCATTCTGCTCAGAGCCACATCCAATCACCCTGCCCGTTAGTATATCCTGAAAAATAAGAGAAGAAGGGTCAAATATAGCACGATAGTGCAAATCCTTTGTAATCTGACTGATAGACAACAGATTCATCGAGAACTCAGGAGCATGTAGAACATTCTGTAGATGCATAGAAGGAGATAGGAAGACCTCCCCCTGTCCAACAAGGGGGGGATGAGTACCATCTGCGATCTGTACTGAACGATCATGGGGAATGTCCCTGTAGGACTCAAGTCTCTCTCGATCTCGTCAGAGATGATGTGTGGCATCAGAATCTATAATCCAATCAGATATATCATGAGAAGATGTAAATGCAGTAGCACTACCTGAGGTACTAGCAGCAGCAGAGGAACTGGCAGATGTTGTAGCATCAACATCTAAAGGTCCACCAGAAGAATCACCAGATGATTATGGCAGAATATCACGTAGACGCGCCACAAGTTCCTCGAAACGATTGTCTGCAGTAGATGCCAATTGTGGCTGAGAATGCTCTACTACATGTGCCGATGTTGGGAACCCATGCTTAGAGTAACATGTCTCCTCCGAGTGGCCTGTGCGGTGATAGTACGAACATGGTTGACAAAAATGACCACCCCTACCCCGTGGTCCACGTCCACGAACAGAAGACTGATCACCTCTCCCATGCGATACTGCCATCGCCGACGGGGGTGGAGTAGATGAGCTGGAAGAAACTGATATGCGACTGAGCCTCATGTAAACATCCTACATTGGAGGAATAACTGCATCTGCCAAAATCTGAGAGTGGGTGGCCTCATACTCAGGATCTAGGGCTGCAAGTAGAACGCCCACTATGGTGGCATTCCGAAATGTCTTCTGCTGCTCAGGAGTCGCTGTGAGTGGAATGGTACTGTATAACTTCTCAAACATCCCTCTCAGGGATGTGTACAAGGAGTGAAGATGTCTGCTGTTCTGCTTCATCGTGAATATATCATGCTGAAGCTGTAACATCTTGGTCTCATTCCGCACCTGGGAATACGTAGCAGCCAAAATATCTCACATTGCCTTGGCAGTGGGCTGATGAACATCATTGGCAATCTCCATCGATAGTGTGCCTGACAACCAGACCTTGGCATATGAATTATCAGCCTCTCACGAGGCATATATCCCTGTCTTCTCTGCTGGCTCATCTTCGGTAAGAATGTGCTTCTTACCGTTCGACTTCATGAGATTCATGAACTGCATCACCCAGAGCTCATAGTTCGACCTGTCCATTTTTACTATTGGCGCATGACCTTTGAACGCGCCTATGGAAGGCATATCAACCTTTGATTCTGACATATCGCCACTGGAGAAGAACTAGGGTTTGTAGACAAAGTGAGAGATGTCTACACAAACTGCATAGGATTCGAGTGCATATGTAGACGTTACGCATCCAAATCCATATATCTGGAGGAAAAGACGGCTACGATCAAGGCGTAAGGAGGCGCCGCAATGCCGGCTAGAACACAAGTCGGCCAACGGCGGGTGGCAGGGGTCCGGCTAGGGCACGCTGGGGACCGGGAGCCGGCTGGGAGGTGAGATCCCGGGGTCGGGACTGAAGGCTAGATCCCGGGCCGGGACTGGGGGCCGGCAGGATTGGGGGCGGCGGCGAGAAGGTAGCCCGACAGAGAGGGGGCCCGAGAGGAGGCCGAGAGAACGGTGGCGGCGAGGAGCCCGAGAAGGTGGCGGCGGCGGAAAGAGACGAAGGGAGAGAGGGCGGCGGGTGGGGAAAGGGAGGGAGCCCTGGGGTTTAGGCTCTGATACCATGTTGTGAAAAATGAGCAATCTATTATTCAGGGGAACCCTAGGCTCTCTTATATAGGGAGAGACCTCAAGGGTAAAATACATAGTAGTCCAGAGAACAAACAAAAGTTACGAACAAGTACATAACAAATAATAATATCTATCAATTTCCATACGACAATTAGTTCCTATTTTTTTGGGATTGAATCTTGTAGATGGACGGCTACAATTGGGTGCTCAAAAAAACTCAAATGGGCACAGAGCTCTCTGAATAAATTCCCTATATATATATAGGGTAAAATGGGGCTGCCCCCAGGGAGTAGCCAACTTGGCTACTCCCACCCCTATTTTTCTCTCATTTTTTTATTTTTTTGGAAAATAAAAATTTGTATATTCATCATTATATCCCTCTCACATTCTATTAAAATTTCGTCGGAAACAGAGACTCCTAAGCCCTCCATCCAGACGTAATTTTTTTAACGGTCGCAGGATTTTTTAAATCGACCATGTTTAGATGGAGGTCGTAGGAGTCTCCGTTTCTGACGAAATTTTAATAGAATGTGAGAGGGATATAATAATGAATATACAAATTTTTATTTTCCAAAAAAATAAAAAAAATGAGAGAAAAATAGGGCTGGGAGTAGCCAAGTTGGCTACTCCCTGGGGGCAGCCCCATTTACCTCATATATATATATTATTCGGGTTTGGGGTGGGTTGGGGTTCGGGTACCCACAAGGCAATCCCAAACCCGTACCCATACCCGCATGGGTAGTCAATTCCAAACCCAAGCCTGTCCAAAAGTAAATGGGACGGGTTTCGGATCCTTAAATGGAGCGGGTTCGGGTCGGATACCCAATGAGTAAACCTAGATTGACATCCCTACTCCCTGGTCCCAAAATTTGCATCAACCCTCCCTCAGCATAGCCCTGTTGCCAACTAAGCCCACATCGTTGCCCAGGCTGCTCGCAGCATCCCAGCATGGTCCCAAGATGGACAGGTTTCACATTGGGTCCGGGATATTCCAACGAAATGGCAGGCAAGTGCCACCCAAGTTGTTTGATCCATTGATGGTAATCACGGCTTGATGGTATAAATATGATTATGTGGAGGTACAAGTGTTCTCGGTAAAGTTTGCAGGAGTGCAACTCAAAATCCCTTTAGTACACAAGCTGTGCGATAACTTCATATCAAGCAATTGTATACGGTAATGATGCAGATGACCAATTTTCTTTTCTGAGATAGCATACTCCCTTCTTCGATGACGACTGCTTTCTTCATAGTTTACTTATCGATGAGTTCATCCTCATATATTGTATTTTCCATGCCAAAGCATGGCGAAGGTATCTGTAGTTGTTTAAGCATGGCGAAGGTATCTGTAGTTGTTTATTTCACTTACTATTTGTTTATGGCTGTAACTATCTTGCAGGGCTCTGCAATTTGATCATGATCGTAAGCGATCTCGAGGGTGCTTTCATCGAGGTTCTTCAAAGTACCATAGTCTTTTCACTTGAGAAATAATGTGTTGTTTGACTGAAACTTAATTTTTGCGATGCATAAGTCAAACTGCACGCATATTTGGTTTTGCCGTTATGCTATCTACCCTCATGCTGGTCCGGCGGGAAGAAGTCCCAACACAGATTAAAGTGTTGCTTCTTTTGTAGACTCCCCCTATATAAATTTATTGGACCCTTCAATTTCGAAAGTTGTTCTGCAACTGATAATTCTCGTGGTTGGTTTTTTACCTTATGCTTTGGTTGCCGGTCAACTATATTAATGAATTCTTCGAAAATTATATGGGAAGCGAATGGATTCCGTCACTGTTCAACAGTAAGTGAATGGATTCTCCGAAAGAAATGTTTGTCTCACAAAAGTTGGATCGCTAAATTAATGCCTTGCATTGTTGGCATGCTGCACTTTACCATTGATATTTAGAAACCGCGTTTGGTCATTTTCTAGATCCGAACTTTCTCATCTTATGTGAAATAATGTACTTGATGATCTGTGTTTTTATTGAAAATATCGATTTTTGTAATTTTATTTTATGGTAATAGAATGAAACTTTTAACTGGACTGCAAAATATTATGATTATACTTGTATCACCACTCCTTCCATATTTGCACTATTTGCTGGGACTAAACCACATATGTGAATAGGAAGGCAAATGGACATGCGAATATAGATATAGGTGTAACAGTATCCTCGTTCCTTCCGGAATTTGGTCATGGGATAAGGATGGGATAAGGATAGTGATCGATATTGAAAGGGATAATTACACCCATAACCCTGAGTAATTTCGCAATTACATTCATAACCCTACATAATCGCGAATTACATGAGAAACCACGAGTAATGGTTAACTCTTACATAACATAACCCTGTGTCATATTTCGTTTGGGATACCCGACGGTTTTCGTTAAAAAAAGATGAAGTTATCCCTAAAAGTCATTCTTATTTACAATAACATGCCATTGTTGTTATCTGCATGAGAACCACCCCGTCCGCTCTCGAGCTCCTCCTGGAACCCCCCTGCTCGAAGCTCCTCACCGCCGACGAGCTCTCCTCACCTCTCGTGCCAATCTGCCCCGCCCGCCGTCGCTGTTTGCTCCTACCCTGCTCGACCGCCGCTCCAGCTGAAGGCCCCCCTTCCCCCTTCGTGGTTATGTTCCCCTTGCTCGGCCCATCCAATCAACTCGAACTTGCTCTCGTTATTAGCATCCTTACTGTCAATTTTAGCATCCTGGTACGCATGCTGCGCAAGAGTGGTCTTGCCTGCACCGCCCATCCCTATCACCGCTATCACCTCAACATTCTCAACATGATCTGCGAGTAACATGCGGCACAATTCTTCCATTTCCCGTTCTCTACCCAAAAAAAGAGGATCCGTGGGGACGTGACCGGTGGGCTCACGACTACTGAAGTCATCATTGGAGGAATGCTTCTGACCATCTACCTCTTTTAGATGCTGCAGAACTTCGCTTTGTTTGGCGATGGCATCAAACTCTTTGTTGATTGTCTTGAGGTCGCGGGCTACCTGCTCTCTGAAGGAAGCATCAACTAGAGGAGAAAGAGGACTTGTCGTGGAGGGGCATACCTCGACATCAGATGAGGAAGCGGCCTTGGAGGCTTCCACTTTTCTGGCCACAACCTCGTACTCGCACACTTCTCGCAGTTCCTCTATCTTGTATGCCAGATCTCTGATCTCATGAAGCCATAGCCGAATAGATCGCTCGTGTATATGCTTCTCCTCGGCATCGGCAAGTCGAGCTTCAATCCATTTCCAGGTATTCTCTACGCCTTTGAGATCTTCTAGGATGCCATCTATCTGCTCCCGCTCATCTTGGCGTAGGAGGGAATACGCAGGCGACGACGGACCAATGGTGAGCCTCTGGAGAAGGGAGGCCACCGACGAACAAACAGCAAAGGCCCCTGCGCCGTCCCCCCCGCACCCGACTGCCCCGCGCCCCAATCGTTGGCCTGCAGGAGCCCCTCGCCCCGCCCCCAACTGCAGGAGCCCCTCTGGCGACAGAGCCCTCCCCCGCACACCCCCCTCCCGGACCCCCGGCGTCGTCAAGCCCTATACCGCTGCATCCGAAGGGAAGGCAGCCGCGAAATTACTCCGGCACAGGCTCGACGAATCTCTCGCCGTTTATTTATTTATTCCTTTCCATTTTTTATTTTAGCTAATCCTAGCCGTTAGATCATAGATTAGTTAGATTAACTCACTCATATGGTTGAGTTAACATATCAAACTAACGGAGGGTTATGGGCGTGAGACGGAGTGACTATCCAAGGTTTCTCATGTAATTCGCGATTATGCAAGGTTATGAATGTTATTGCGAAATTACTCAGGGTTATGGGTGTAATTATCCCATATTGAAAATGTGCCCCCCCCTGAGAAAGGGATACGAATATGGAATCGATGTGGATAAAAGAACTATTTTAGATAAACTTATGTGTATAGAGTTGATGGCTATTTACGGATACAATATTTGTTTATATCAAGGTTATCTTATTTCTATTCGTCTTAAAATGGATGTGTGGATGTCAAAATTGATTTATGTATACACGCACGTGCACGAGTGTGTGCATGCACACCCTTGTGCACATGCATATGCACAGACACTTGCATATATGCGGATACATGCTCTCCTCTCTCTCTCTCTCTCTCTCTCTCTTCTCTTGCTCTCCCTTCTCTCTCTTTCTTAGACACACATGCACAAGCGCACATATAGGTCAAAAGAGAGGTTGTTAGTATACTGTTTAAGGACGCATGCACGCATATGTATGTCAACTTATATGTGTAGGTGGGAGTAGGTGTGTGCATGGGGTGGTTACCTGACCTGTTCAACTATGACTCGCTCCGATCTGTTTTTATTGGGCCAATGGGTCGATCCGACCCATTCCAACAGGTATCCGTACTAGCGGGTACTCAAATTATTTGAAGAGGTTATGGGTACCCACGAATCACTACCACAAAAAATTTGCACTTACAGTATTAACATCAAGATAAAAATGCATTAGTATTAACATCAAGATAAAAATGCATTATGCGCGAACTTTATATATTCTTGAAATTTAATTAATCGAAATTTCACCTGTTAATAAAATTAACTTGGAACAACTGGAATGTATACTTGAATATTACTGAAATGTATATTGAGATTTTTTTTAAAGAAAGCAAATCATCTGGATATTTCGATCAGAGCATATTTTCAACCCCCGTCCATTCAGTAGATATCTGCTTCAATCCCAAATCCCAAATGCAACATCTTCAAATTGGCAAATCCAAATATGTTCCCATTGTATTAAGAAACCCAATCCCCGTCCAAATCAACCTTCTAGAAGCCATCTATATATATAAGTAAAATTATCATATTATTTATCGAAAATATGACTCGACACAAGTAAAACAATCATGCTATCATCCATCTTAAACTAAGAAAAATAGTTTCGATGTATTATAGAAAATAATCTCTACTTTACATAAGTCTCTCATGAACTAATGATATAACAAACCAATGAAACAAAAGAAGCAATTTTTACTTCCAAGATCTCGAACTCCTGCTAACATCGACCGAATCATGAAACCCTAGATATCGAGAAGTGACGGAAGAGGCCACGGTGAGGGTTCGATGGTAGTGGCTACGGCGAGGGGATGGAGGACCAGGGGTGGTAGTGGCGAGGGTTAGGTGGTGGGGGAGGCGACAAGGGGATTGAGGATCTGGGAGGTGGTGGTGAGGGTTAGGTGGTGGTGGAGGCGGCCAGGGGATTGTGGATTGAGGAAGTTGGCTACATGGGTTTGGCGGTGCTTGAGGAATCGGTGGTCCTAGAGGCAACAGCGGGGGTTCGGTGGTGCTAGATGGGTCGAGGGAAAGGAGGCAGTGGCTACTGATGTTGGGTTTCGACTGGACGGGTCGCCCCGTGGGTATCCTATCTTGATAGGGTCAATGCCCTTAATTTAACAGGTTACATCAGACCGGTTACCAACCCGTAATAGTATATAGGATCCAAACATTTAGGCTCAACTCTTGTGGATCTGGTCAGGTATCTGTCCAACCCGAAAACCATGCACAACCCTAGGTGGGAGTAGGAGACACACAACCACTTACATATACACATCTATGTTTCTGTCTATATGCGTGTAAGCTGGAGGAGAGGTTGTTACGATGGTTAGGGTGAATGTGTACGTGTACGCATATGCATGCACAAGCACATGCATACATCTTGCATATGTACATATACATATGTGTGTAGGTCCAAAGAAAGGTTGTTAGGATGGTTAGTGTGGATGAACATGTGCATGCATACGCCCAAACACACATATACGATGAGCAATGAACTGGACATTCAATATGGATGAGTGCATGTTTCCTCTTTTTAAACACCACTGGGACATTGAGGATTGGGTTCACCAAGGAGCATACATGGATTGTACAGTTAATTTCAACTTAAGGACATGATCATGACTACGAACATACCAAGCTCCTTAGTATATAGAAAGACATTAAAAGAGAGTGCTATATGTATCTCGATCTACAAGCGAAAAAGGTTAAGGTTGGGATCAAGTTTCAAAAATAGCTATTGCCTTGAATGAAGATGCTTGGAAAATGGTTTGCTATCATTATGTAAGTACACAATCACTTGATTCATCACTAAGTAGCTGGATGATCTTTATAGGAAATATAGGAGGAAGAGTTTTACTTATTTTTACATGATGGATGGCATCATAAAAAGACTGCAGCGACAATGGGTCTTCTGTGTTCTCATTAGAAGAAGCAACTCCCAACTCTTTTGTGACATACTTCTAGGGATATAGTACTGCACCAAGATTTCAAAGACGGTATGATGGAAGATGGAAATCCCAATCTAGTTGCCGAGGCATTTGAGAATAGTGATAAAGGTGGGAGTCAAAGAATTGGAACGAAGGATCACCAACATCCATGGGGAATTTCTCTTCATTAAAACCTTCTAGGAGTTAGGGAAATACTCCTTCCTTGCAACAAATTTCAGTGGGGAGATCACAATCTTTTCAAGGAGTATGGTAGAACTACGCGAGAGAGATGTCCCCTCAGAGTTTCTACAAATGCACTCATGCCCTTACCTTTTTGCAATATTACTTGTACCCCTCCCTTCTCGGGCTATTAATGGTCATGTATTCGCCTCTCAAATGAATATTAACTTATGGACATAATGCAATTAGTAAGAAAAGAGAAGGACCCAAGTTTAATATTTTACTCTCCCTTCTTCTTCTTCCTTCCTCCCTATTTTCCACCTCCACTCCATCCTTGGTCCTCCTTCCAGCACTCTCCACCCTAACCTCCTCCTCGCCACTCCCCGTTCTGCCCCCAACCTCCTCTGCCCATAGACAACCATAGAAGAGGGCACAATTGTGTTCCTCTTCATTCATCATGCATGTTTTTGGCTCAAGATCTGTGGTGACTCTATACCTTCTTACTCTGCTTACAAAATAGCAAAGCACGTCGGTTAGGATTGCTCAATGAATGGTGACTGCATGCCTAGTATGGTTCGAAGAATGGACAATTCATGTAAGGTATGGTGTTCTTTATAACTGCAACAAGGCCGTGATTGGAGATGAAATGTTGAAAACAAGATGACTAAGGCATACATTAAACAATAATTTCCATGATCAATACAAATCAATGTAATACATATTAACAATATTATAATCATGCATATCCAATTGATATGACAATTACAAGATGCACGCAGGAACCAATCAACCATTTATACATCATTTTAGGACAATACCCAGGAAAGATAAAGCAATACGACAAACAAGATAGGAAATAGATTACAATAGAGATCATCGAAGCTTCCATTACGAGCTGGCCTTAGAGAGGATATCGTCCCTACAAAACCGTTGCGAAGGGTACTGACGATCTGCTCCCAGGATATGATGACACATGATCACCGTTTGATGAAAGCTCGACCGTCAGGAGAGGGAAGCGGCTTATATGATTCATGCACACCAACGAGATCGTCCTCGAAAGTACCTCAAAGAACTGCAACCGACAGAAGATGATATCGTATGCCGCAATTGCAGTTGAACAGAGAGCAAAAAACGACGAGAGAGTTTTCTTACGAATAAAGAAAATGACGTCCATGGGAATGGTATATGAAGATCTAAAGCACATCTTTTTATCTTCATAAAACGCTCCTAACAGGCGCCTCATTGGATTCTGAAACAATGACTAGATCAGAGCTGTTGGAGTAGACTCGAATACCCTCATTACGGTCGAATCAATTTTAATCTGTAAATTAATTTATTCAACCCGCTAATGAAACCTACAACAAAAGTATCGAGATTCAAGATCCAAATTGACTCTCCCAAGCAAGAGCCGGAGCTGGAGATAGAGCGGAGCACGCTCATGTGGTCCTCCAATTACTCCTCTCTACCATTGCTACAAAATCTTGGGTTGTGAACTAATACATAATCCTGCCAAAAGTTTAGAAATACTAGATGCAGTAATAAACTTTAACCCCAGCCTCACATTGTTTCAAATTTGAGAATTCCCAACTTTCCCTCCAATGTAATTTGGTTTCCCAATTGAAACCAAATTAAAATTCAATATAATTTCATATATTTCCCAAGTTAAACCTAATTACATTAAGTCTAAATGCAATAATCTCCACGAATTCATCAATTTGAAAAAGTGGTTCAAAGGAATTCAAAAGATATCTTTCGGCTGCCAAACTTTACTTTCAGTAAAGGTACCTTCCGGGTTGAACGTCTATCTGAGTTTACTACTTTCCCCTTAATAGGAACAAAGTGAATTACATCTTGAACTTCAGACCTTAGTGTTAAAATATACGATAAAAACAAAAAAATGTTGTTCTTGGTGCAATCTTCAGGGTTGGTGTTCTTAAAGTCCATGCACCCTTATCTTGTTTCATGAGTGTATTAAGGAAAGACCATCTTCTTTTAACTGCGGCCCACAATAACACCCATATAGGTGGCGTTATCCAAGGATGCACTGCTAACATCCTGCCTAAAGGCTCAAACCCATTCAGAGCATACACTCTTCCTAAACTTGCAGCTTAAATGCCACTTGGGCTTCTAGTGATAAGACACTCATGCATACGTATTTAAACTAAGAGTACCAACCAGTTCTCCAGACAGCTTGTTAATGTCATATTGAACCTACTTTGTGGGATCTCCACTCAAATAGGTTGGGTTGCTACCGTAGAGGAATTTCCAATGGGTTTAAGTCTCATCCCAAGCCTAAACTTTAAGACTAAAGATTTATCAAGTTCCTTAGTCAACGAATCTATTGTGTTTTGTTTGGATCCAACAAAATTCACAACCATCATTCCTCGAGACACCAAATCCCTTAACGTCTTAAGTCTGATTTGTATATGTCTCCTTATTTTTTGATCGAACTTTGAACTCTTGATCTTGATAATTGTGGTCATGGTGTCACAATGTACCAAGATCGCAAGAACTGGCTAACCTACCATGGGAATTTCAGAAAGAAATTTCCTTAGCCATCCATCCTCAATTTTAGTGGTGTCCAAAGCACACAACTCAAATTCAAAAGTAAACCGAGCTAGAATGGTCTGCTTCACAGACCTCTAGGAGTCCGCACTGCTTCAAAGGGTAAAGACATATCCTGTAACACCATTACTCACTGTCTTCTCTATTTCTCTATCCATCTCACATCATTATATCCTTTTAGTACAGATGGATGTCTACCATAATGCAAAATAAGGGAAATGGTTGCCTTCAAGTACTTCAGTACTCGATCTAGAGCCTCTCAGTGAGTACATTATGACAACTAGTGTATCTACTCAGCTTTGCAATCGAAAATGAAACATCAAGTCTCATACAATTTACAAGATAAATTACGCTTCGTATCACTTGTAAATATCTTAGTTGAGCTACAAGTACTCCATTCTTATTCTTAAATAGTGGTCAAGGAGTGCTTACAACTTTACAATCTTGATATCAAAATTTCTCAAGTACATTCGACGTAGTGAGATTGAGAAAATATAATCCCATCAATCAACCTTGTCAATTTGAGACCAAGGTCACATCGGCAACACCCATATCCTTCATCTCAAACTTGTTACTTAAAAATGCTTTAGTTTCATCAATAATCCTCACATGTGATCCAAACAATAGTATGCCATCAACATACATGCACAAGACAATACACTCATCACCTTTCACATTGGAATATACACATTTATCGGATTCATGAACCTTAAAGCCATATGATAAATTAGTTTTGTCAAAATTTTCATGCCACTGCTTTTTTGTTTGTTTCAATCCATAAAGTGATTTAGTAAGATAGTAAACTTTTCCTTCATTCTCTAGAGTCACTAGCCCATCAGGTTTATCCATATAGATATCCTCCTCAAGATCGTCATGTAAGAAGGCGATCTTCACATCCATCGGATGGATATAGAGATCATATATATATGGCAATGCTATAAGAATCCGGATTGTGATCATCCTGGTCACATGGAATTAAGTATCAAAATAATTGATACCGTCCTTTTGTCTAAAGCTCTTAGCAACCAATCTGGCTTTATACTTTTCAATTGATCTGTCAGGTCTAAGCATTTTCTTAAACACCCACTTGCACCTAATGTAGAGCACCCTTTGGGTAAATCAATCAGTTCTCAAGTTCCATTAGCAATAATAGAATTTATCTCAGATTTGATGGCTTCCTTTCATTGTTTTGCTTCAGATGAAGTCATGACTTCCTTATAACTTAGTGGATCATCCTTGATCTGGTAGACAACGGAGTCACTATCCAGATCCTTGGCTATCTGTGATCGTTTACTCCTCCTTGGCTCAATTTCTTCTGAAAGATCATTGGGTTCATATTGAGTCTCAACTCCCACATTTGCTATCCTTTCCACTTGATCTGAAAGATCTTGATGCAGAGACAACATCATTCATCGGATTCTGAAGAATACCAATCTTCATAGGAAAGACATCCTCAAAGAAGGTAGCATCACAGACTTCAACAATGGTGTTGACATCTATGCTTGGTATCTCAGGTCAAATTGCCATGAACCAATATACATAACTATTTTTCAAATAATCAAGGACGACCCCATCAATAATTTTAGGATCTAGCTTCTTTCTCTTGTGTTGCGGGACTAAAACCTCAGCGAGAAAACATCACACTTTGAGATATCTTAAGCCTGTTTTCCTATTTCCTAAAATTCAAAAGGATACTTTTCCATATATCTTGGAGCGGCCCTATTCAGAATATGGTAAATCGTATTCAAGGCCTCTCCTCACAGATAGGTTGGAAGTCCCAAAATCTGTAGGAGAGCATCGATCATATCAGTTAAGGTCTTATTTTTCCATTCTTCTATTCTATTTGATTGTGATAAATATGGAGCGGTAACTTCATGAACTATGCCAAATCGTTTACATTGTTCATCAAACAAGTTAGAAGTATATTCATCTCCTCTATTTGACCTAAGGTGTTTATGCACTTTCCCTGTTTGTGTCTCAACCTCATTCTTAAAGATAAGAATTTTTTCCAAGGCTTCATCTTTGGCTTTCATTAGATGCACATAGTAGTATCTATTGTCATCATCTATAAAGATGATAAAGTATTTTTTTATTGTCTCTTGTCAATACACCATTAAACTCACAGATATTGGTATGCACTAAATACAAGATCTCACTATCTCTAGAGACAAATTGAAAATACTTTCTAGGTGTCTTAACTTGCACACAAATTTCATATTTTTTCTTTTTAATAACAATGTGTTTAGGGATCAAATCTAAATTCATCATCCTTTTAATTGAATTTACGTTCACATGTTTCAATCTATCATGCCATAGATTACAAGATTCTAAGTTATTAACAACATGAGACACATAACTAGAACATTCAGAATTCAAAACATCATTGAATCAATGTTTATCGAATCATATCTAATTCTAAATAACAAATCAAAATCTGTCAAATAGCCTTTTTCATAAAAATACCATATCTCAGAATGACAACTTCATTACATTTAAAGTTCAACTCAAAACCAATCCTATCTAAGATAGAGTTAGATAAGACATTCTTCTTTACGTTAGGGACATGCAATACCCTATGCAAAGTCCAAACATGTCCAGAGAAGAACCTCAAGTTGATTTATCCTTAACGTAACACCTTGACCACAGAATTGCTCCCCATCTTCACATTCCCACCACTGCAGGTCTGATAAGAAGAAAATAAGATTATGTTTGAACAGATATGTACATTGGCTCCTGTTCACAAGCTACTCATTTGGATCATGGATATAATATAGTTTATATTTTACAGGGACATACCCATAGCTATCCCGAAGTCCCACATTAATCATATTCATTTGCGGATTCCCATATGTAGTTTTTAGTTGAACCTTGAGGATGGATAGTCCTTCCAATGGCCAACCTGATTATAGTGCCGGCATGGTTTATTCTTTACCTTTTTTTAGATCTTGACCTTTGGTTTCATTTTATTATTGTTACTACCCTTTCCCTTCTTATCTTTGCCCTTCGAGTTATTGGAATTAACTTTACCATGAACATCAACATGAACCACATGTTTTTATTTCATGTGTTCCTCCTATATGGTAATTGTCATCATCTTCATAACAATCTTCCTCTTTCTGTGTTTCAGGGTCATATGAATTTTTCTGTGATGCACATGAGCTGAAACTTCTATGGAAGTTTCATCTCGACATCTTCTAAACCATTGAGCATGAGTAAAAACTTGTGCATCTGTTTAGAAACTGGCTTCTAAGAACTTGGCAACATAATATTTCTCAATATCGAGATCCTCGGTGTTATACTTCCGATCCAATTCTTCCCATAGCCCCTTCGGAGCCTGTGTGGATGAACAATATACACTAAACAAAATAATGGACAGAGCCAACAGGATGCAACTGTGACATATATGGTTGCATTCCTTCCATGCAGATTGTGCATTCTAACTATCAGGTGTTGGGTTTACTTTTCCACCATAAGGCATTCAGTGGCATCGAGATCAACCCTATAGTGGTTAACCAGATTTTCATGTGTTGTTGCCAACGCTTGAAATGACCGCAAAAATTTTTAGGTATACCGATCATATCCACCATCAATTTAAACATGGTGACTGACATAATTTTAATTTCAGTTCCAAATATCATCTCTAAAATTGTTGAAAGCATGATGATTAAGGCATATGATAAGAAATAATTTCCATGATCAATACGAATCAATGCATTACAAAATAACAAGATTATAATCATGCATATCCGATTCATATAGCAATTACAAGATGCATGCATGAACCAATAAAACCATTTATACATCATTTTAGAGCAAGATCCAGGAAAGATAAAGTAATAAATAAATTACGAACAAGATAGAAAATATATTAAATTAGAGATCACTGAAGCATCCATTATGGACTGTCCTCAAAGATGATATTGTCCCCACAATACAAGTACGAAAGGTACTGGCGATCCGCTCCTAAGGTACAACGACACACGATCTTCGTCTACACACACCGATGGGATCATCCTTGAAATCACCTCATACTGCAACCAAGAGAAGAAGAATTCACAGTTTGCAATTGCGGTGGAACAAAGAGTAGAAAACAACGAGAGAATTTTCTTGCAAGTGAAGAAAATAACAAGTGGAATGGTATATAAAGACCAAGAGCACGACTTTTCATCTTCCGAAAATATCCCCCGATGGGCACCTCTTCGGATTCTGAAACGATGACCAGATCAGAGCCGTTGGAGTCGAGCCGAATTCCCTCGTTGTGATAAAATCACATTTAATCTGTAGAATTAATTTATTCAATCCGTTAGTGAAACCCGTAGCAAAAGTATCAAGATACGAGATCCAAATTGACTCTCCCGAGCTCGAGCTGGAGTGGATCGGAATGCATGCGCACACATGTATGATCCTCCATTCCTTCTCTCTACCATTGCTACAAGAGTCTAGGTTGTGAACTCATATATAAGCCCACCAAAAGTTTAAAAATACTAGATGTGGTACTAAACTTCTACCCAAGCCTCACCTTATTTCAAATTTGGGAATTCCCAACTTTCCCTCCAATGTTATTTGGTTTCCCAATTGAAATCAAATTAAAACCCAATGTAATTGCATAGATTTACCAAGTTAAAACTTAATTTCATTAAGTTTAAATACAACAGGAAAGACATGGTCTGTGGCTATATCATATTGAGGAATTTAGCTCCATGGTTTGTGTGCCTCTTCTTCTCTGTAAGAATCATGTTCTCATTGGCTGCCGAAAGTTTTATTTTGTTGGTCACCTTCTATACATTAGATATGTAGCTACTATATACCTATCCACTTGTTTTATGTTTTGGATATACTTGTATTGTTTATCACTCCTTGGATGTTTATTTTACCAACTTTTTTGTAGGGATATTCTAGTTTTAACAATAATTTCACTGGCTAACTTGTAGTGAGATTTGTATTGATATCAACGATAGAGACTGATGAATATGTGATTTATAATATTATTTATTATTTATTATCCTTCTAGCTTAAATAATATGATACAAACTAACTCTAATTCACAGATATTAACAAACTAACTCTTGTTTATAATTAATCCTAATTATTGTATATAACTAACATTATTTTATTTCCATTAATTTTCTTATTATTAAAAATTCCAAAAAATAGACAATTATTGTATATATTTGGCTTTTATATAAATTTAAAATACAAAAAATAGCAAAAGATTTAAAAGAAGTGTTTTTAAACCGTTAAAAATACTTACAAAATTTTTCTTTGACTTATTTTGTCTTTCTGTTCAACATGAAACTTGTTGATCTCATCGAGGTCTACAATTTTTATATTTTACACTTTTTTAGTTCATCTTGTAAGTATTTCTTTTTGCATTTTTCTTATTTTTCATTTTTTCATTGGGCAACGTGGCAGGGCCTCTGGTAGCCATGTGGTCTGCCTCACTCCTCTCACCCTCCACCTTCCATGATCATCTGGTCATCCAGATCACGTGGTCACAATATTTCCACAAGCCAGCTTCACCCCACAATCGCTTGATCTGATATCCTGGTCAAATTAGGACCGCCCGCTCCCTCCTTCTCCTTGGTTGTTGGATTGCTTGATCCAATGGCACCCGCATCGTCTTCCTCTTCTTGTAACCGTCCCCTTCTCACGATTAACTCATCATCGCCCCTTCTTCTCGTAGTTATTTCCACCACATCAACCACCCTCTCCATGATTTAGTACCACTCTTGTGTATATCCAATCACCTTCAAACTTGTGCTTCCCTTAATGTCCCTCGTCACACTCTTTAGGCTTGACGATAGTTACAAATCCTTCAAATCCACCTCTTATAGCCGACGTCTACCACTTTCAAATCCACCTCCTACGACCCATTTCCAGGTCGTCCACCAACCCATGCTTGAAACCCTAGCTGTCCTCCTGCGACATAGGAGGAAGTAGATGCACGAATATGGGCCTCCGATCCGGTGCTGACCCATGGCTCCGGCCATGTCACAGAGCCCCTAGGACTACTGTTTGAGCTCCCTGGATAGGTCACCTAGGTTGAGCGAAGACCGGAGGAACTCAAAAGTCCTATGCCCAGACCATATCTTTCGCCATGCTCCCTTCTTTGATTAGGTAAGCTCCTTCTCTACTTTTCTTCTTGTTTTCTCTCAATTACCTCGACACACACACACACACATTGCCACCCTCGATTGATAACATCTCCACCTTCGTCATACATCTTGTACCTTCGCACAACCTCCAGATCACCATCTTCCTTCCTTCACACCTCAGATCACTCCACCCCCTTTCTCTCTGATAGAATGGGGAAGAACCAATTGGGTCTCCATCTTCAATGCTCCCTATAGACCCCCCAGTTCTCTCATCTCACACTCACTCACCCCGCTTCGGCTATCATCTAACCCCTTTTGCAGGTATCTCTTCAATGGTCAGACTTTGGGTGGAGCTTTGTTCTAGAACCTCGCCTTCGGCGAACACACGCCGCCATCGACAACAGAAGGTCCAATGCCTTATCCTCCATAAGGTCTTCTTTGCCAAGCCTTCAGGAAACTTCATGGAGCTTTAGCAGTCACAAAGGAGAAAGGTGGAGCTTCAGTCACATCGTCAGAGCTCCATTCACACTACTGCATCACGATGGAGGAGGATTGTCGAAGTGATACGTGCATCATTGGATGGTGCCCTTCCGGTGTTGATTCAATGGTGCATGAAACACCACTTAACTTGCTCGATGCACCTAGGTTCAGTGGAACTAGGCCTTGCCTGAGTTACCTCGAGCCATCATGTGGTATGAGTCATCGGCAGTGGCCCATGCCGCCTCTGCCCGAGCCTCCATCCAAGTGCATAGCACGTGCCGGGTTGGATATTGACACTTAGCCCCCGCCGAATTCTTTAAATAGAAAACATGTCCAGTTGTGTATTGCTCACGTGACGTGCTTAGGTAAATTGCTAGAGGCCCCTGCCGACTTTTGTTAATTGTGAAATGGTGCCCGCATGGAAAATTTACAAGGAAGCCCCTCTAAGTTTCCAAATTTACAAAAATGCTCCTTCAACGGCCTATTTGTGAACTTTTCTCTATTTATTTCCATGTTTTTATTTGCTTTTATGCCCCCAGACAATGTCACTTATAACTTGAGCAGAAGGACTCCAATTTCAATGATTTCAATTTCATTTTGTTGCTTGTTTAATTCTCTACCTAATGGCATCAGTTGTTTCATGTTTTGACATTTAAAATAGATTGATTGATTTGAGATATAGAGTGTATTTGCATCATTGATTTGAATTGCCTTTTGTCTTTATGTGAAGTTGCAATTGACCCTGAAATTGAATAAACCTTGATGGCCCAATTATTTGATTAAATTAGGGGCACATTTGTACATATATGTCTACATTACTTATCACTCTATAGATTATTTCATATTTTTTAGTTGCAAAAAATCATCAAATAAAAAAATGTATAATGCTATGCATTCTTGGTTGCATGATTTGTCTCATTATTGTTTTTCATGCATTTTTCTTGTATTGCATGGTTGACCTAGGTAGTTAAGTAATCGCTTAATTTAGATATTGATTTCTGAGTAATCACTGAGGCAGCTCGTGTCCCTGTGTTCGACCTTGGTGCACTTATCAAGTTTTAAAGTTTCCACCTATTCAAAAGGGCGGTTCTCTGCTTGATCCATTTTCACCTCCTTTATTACAACAATTCTCCATTCTTAAAGAGGTGAAAATGCGACTCATCAGATGAACATACGACAATGTCAATATCTAGGCATGAAGCCCTCGCTTAGTCCGCGCCCTTCCCCATACCCACGATTACGGTCTCTCCTGAGACTTGATCTTGTCGCAACCATCGGAGGTGGTTTCTTGACCATGCGGCCATAAAAGTTGTTCTGCATATCCTACTTTACCGTAGTGGTCAAAGATTATACACTCCAACTATTCATGTAGGAGATGTCTGCAGTGAGGTTCATTATTCATGAAAACATCTTGCTTGACTCATGTATTCGTGAGTCCCACTAAACCAACATGTTTAATGTAAGTGCTAGATACTATTTCTTGTATTTGGAATCAACTAATATATCACTTGTAGGTACATAGATTCCTCTATTTATTATTTCGCTACTATATCTTGTATATAGTGATATTAGATTTCAATGTCCTTTCCTTTAGAACTATTAGCCCCACTATTGATCAAGCTTATTATAGCTTGATTATTACAATACATTTCAATTGGTCTGTTGGTTAAATCTAGGCTTAAGTTTTCCATAAAGTATTTAATCCATACTGCATGATTGGTGGCCATACTACATGCAATGTATTCTGCCTCCTGTGTATGTCTAAATACACATCCTTGTTTCTTGATATCCCAAGAAATGGTTGCTTCATCAAACATGAAATGGTAACCTAGTGTAGATTTTGTATCATCCATATCCCCTCTGAAATCTCCATCAGAGTATCATATTACATCAAGTGATTTACCTTGATATATTAGTTTTAAATGTACAACTCCTTTCAGATATCGAAAAATCTTCTCTACAACCTCCCGATGTGATGGTCCGGGATTGATTCGATATCCACTAACTAAGCAAATAGGATATGTCAAGTCATGTCAAATGCACATCATTGCATACATCAGAATTCCCACACTTGTACATATGGAAGTTCTAAAGGCTTCTACCCCTTTCCAGGACATTGAATCTTACTGAGTATCTTTCCAATCACAAGTGGTGTAGGGGTTGGAGTGCTATTCTGCATTCAAAAGATCATTAATATATCATGAAAAGATTTTTTTTGAATAAGACTCAATGTTCTTAAGCCAATGTCTCTTGTAATTTGGCTTCCTAAAACATAGGATGCTTTTCCCATGTTCTTCATCTCAAATTTACTGCTCAATTTCTATTTGATTTCATTTAGCATTCCTATGTCATTACCTACGAGTAGAATGCCATCTATATACAATGACATGATAGAAAACTTGTTCTCGCTCTTCATGACATATAAGCAATTATCCAACTTATTTTGCAACAAATCCAAATTGGATGATCTTCTCATGAAATTTAAGATACCATTACCATGAAGACTTCTTTTAAGCCATATAATGATTTTCGTAACTTATAAACCATTTTCTCCTAATCTTCTACATGAAATACATCTACTTGTTGTATATAAATCACCTCTGTTAATTCTCTATTAAGGAACAGTATCTTTACATTCATTTAGAATAATTTCATATTCATATATGTGATTCAGTACTTTTAAAGCCAAAATTGAGTCCCATTCCCAAATAATTAATCGCATTTAATCATTTATATTGCATGTTTATCATTCATGTTTTTGTAAATAATATCTATATTTTAACATTCATATTTTACATTAATAAGAAGCCGGAATTTGTATGTAAATAATCATCCACATAATAACTAATTTCCTTTATTTTTTATTTTTCACTAACTCCAAATACAATAAAATCAACTCTATTGTGTACATAGTACTAAAATCAAAAAATGAAAATACCAAACAAAATACTAACATATATATTTGACAAATAAAACCAAATCCTAATTTTGAGAAAAAAAGTCTCAAAGTCAAATATCTCTCACATATAGTCTCCTACAAAGCAAGATCAAATTCAAAAGAATCAGAGTTCATATATGAAACTTAGGTTTCGGGTCCTCTTTGTATATTGTATATATTGACCAATTTGACCTTATTATTTATATGCAAAATTAATTATTTTTAATTTATTTTTTCCATTTATTTTATTTGATTTATGTTTTAATAAAGCATGTAAAAATTCAAATTTAAAATAATTTAAAATCAAAGAAAATGAGTCATTCTGAGTATGTATATATAGTTTATAAATAAGTCTCTCTTATCTTATTTATTTTCTTAATTATTAAAAATACCAAAAAATATATTAATGTGTAAATTTTCTTTTGTATTTTATTTGAATTTATTTTGGGATTTTCTTTTTTAAAAACATAAAATTTGCTTTTCTATGTATATAGAATACTACTAAAAATATACTTTGTACATATGACTTCTTTTGATTGTGGTTCCTTCACGAAAGTTGTAGATCTCATCGAGATGAACAACCTTCATGAAGACCATTTTTTTGATTTTATGTTGTTTTTCATTTTATTTTGATTTTTCTTGTAACTTATTTCCTGAATTTTATGGAGGCAACACATGGCACCTCCTGGAGCCACCACATGTTGCCCCCACTTACTCGCCATCCGCCCTCCTTCTTGACTGTTGGATAAAAACTTTCATCCAACGATCCCGATCATTTCCCTTTTTATTTTTTATTTATTTCCTTTATTTTAACTTTTCTACGTTACATGGCTTCATCTCGGTCGTTCGATCTTAGCCGATCGAAGGCTGAGACCTTTACTTCTTCCTCCCAGTTTTCTCAGATGATATCGAATCCACCTTCTTCGCCTCACCTCCACCTTCCTCCTTGACCACGTTCGCCTGACCCCTTCTGCAGCACCCTCTCGATCCCATCACCTCATCTTGCCCTCCACGTATCCACTCCTCTGCCTCGATCACGAGTCCTAACCACCACTAAACCCCCCCTCACCACTGTTGATGACCCGCATTTGCCATTGAAAGAGAATACCACCAGCTTGTGGGTCCCAAGTTCAAGAAACAGGTTTGACATCATCGTTGATGTTATCCGATTAAATTTTTTATTTTTTTCACATAACAATTTTTTTGCAAATAAAGATGGAATAAGAAGAGAGAGCCCCCTAGGCCTCTCCCAAAAAAGACCTTAAAAATAAAACACATAAAATTGTTAGTTACTTTAACATGGGCTTGGGGCCAGTGTTTATTGAAAAAACTAAAACAAAAGTTTTTTGTTTCTTTTTCTTTAATTTATTATGTGAGAAATGTTGTGTAAGTTTTTAAATAATTTTGAATATGATATTTATGCATTAAATCAAGAAAAATGAAATTAATTACACATGATTTTCTCAATGAAAGATATAAAAACAGGATAAATCATTGATTCGTCATCCAACTCATCGCTCATGGCGACTGTCCATGATTCCAACTTATTCGAAGCCATTGCTTCATCAAAATATATGGAATCTGTACAATCCGCTACATCATCATTTACTGTGTAATACGATACCTCGCATCCATAGAAATGATAATCTTTTAACCATGTAGGTCATGTTTTGAGTATGTTGTTGTCGATTATACTCGTGGGTTGTGTGGGTACACCCACCTCTTCTAAAGAATCATCATTACCCATAAGTTCATTGTCTACATGTAGATGATTAGTATCATCAACTAATTCTTGTCTTATCTCTAGGTTGTCTTTGTCATGTATAACAATAAAAGGATCTGGTTCCTTTGCTTCATATTCCTTTTCTTGATAGTTTTCAAGAAAGGTTGCATCATGATTTTCGATTAGACCTTTTGATTCAATGAAGAATCTATATCCTTTAGAATGTTCACTATATCTAATAAATTTGCACTTTGATGTCTTGAAGTTTAGCTTGTTTCTAAGATGACTCGATACCAAGACATGTACAACACATTCCCATTTCTGAAGATGGTCCAACTCGGGTTTCCTGACATTTCAAATTTTATATGGTGTTAATTCTACAAACTTGGTGGGAATTTTATTCTATAAGTAGTTAGCAGACAACCCTACTCCCCAAAATTTCTTTGAGAGTTCTAAGTGTGACAATATATACCTTACTGCATTCGTCCGTACTCTATTCCTTCTTTCAACTCCACAATTTTGTTGTGGTGCATAAGGCGTCATAGTATGCTATAAATACCTGCTTGAATACAATACCCCTCAAACTCCTTTGAGGTATGTTCTTTACCTCTATTAGTCTTAAGGGTCTTAATTGAGTTTTCAATTTTTTCTCTACTTTTGTCTTGTATCTCTTAAATGTTTCAAAGGCTTTTGTCTTTCTTTCAAAGATGTACACAGAAGAGAACTTAGAGTAATCATCAATGAATGTTATGAAGTATTCATTATTTCAATGTGTACCAATGCTCAATGGTCCATATATGTCTGAATGGATCAAGCCTAATAGTTTTTTCGATCGAATTCCAGTCGAGAAGGGTTTTCTTGTCACTTTGTCCATCAGAAAATGTCTACGGGGCAATTTCCTTGCACTTGTAATCTTAGGAAAATGATCATATGTAATCATTTGATCCATTTTTGAAATTCTTGGATGACCCGATCTCATGTGCTATAAATTATAATCTAATAAATAACATTAAGAGTACTCAGAAACCACATTCAATGACTCAATAGTACTTATTACAAGAAAATATAATAAGATAAATAACACTAAGATTACTTTATGAGTACTCATTAAGAGTACTCAGAATTCACATTCATGCTCATGTACAAACTTTCTCATGACATAAACCTTTTTATTCTTTCCTATGGATACATGTTTATTATAGAAACGAACTTCAAAATCATTCTTGAGCAAAATTGTAATAGAAATAAGACTCCTGTGTATTCTAGTCGCCTAGGTCAAGCATGTATGTCCCAACACCTTCGACATCCAAGTAGGTGTTATTCCCCATGAAGATCATATTCTCTCCTTTGTTCATCTCCTTAAAGTCCACTAGCCCTCCTTTGTCAAACCACATGTAGTACTAACTATCAAAAGAACCTTAAGTAATAACACATTTGAGATAAGTTAGATTATAGTCAAAATATCTTTAAGATGCACTACGAGGACGAGGAAAATCTTTAGAAAGATTAATTGTCGATTCATGTAGAGTGAACTAGAGCATGAAGTTAAGGGTGTCATTGTGAAAAAGATCCAATTCTTTGAGCTTGAAGAGGACATAATGGAGGTCCCAATTGTTAAGCCTGAATATGTGATTTATCATATTATTTATCATTTATTATCCTCCTAGCATAAATAATCTAATAAAAACTAATCCTAATTCATAGCTATTAACAAATAGCCCTTGTTTATAATTAACCCTAATTATTGTATATAACTAATATTATTTATTTCCTTTTATTTTCTTGTTAGTAAACATTCTAACAAAATATATAATTATCGTATATATTTGTTTTGGCTTTTTCTAAAAATTAAAAATACAAAAATAGCAAAAGACTTAGAAGAAGTGTTTTTAATCCCCTAAAAATACTTACAAAATTTTTAATTTATATTTATGACTTATTTTGGCTTTTTGTTCAACATAAAACTTGTAGATTTCATTGAGATCTACAACTTTCATGTTTTGCACTTTTTCTAATTAATCTTGTAAATATTTTTTGTATTTTCCTTATTTTTCTTATTTTTTTCATTGGGCCACGATGCGCTGCCTCTGCTAGCCACATGGCTCGCCTCATTCCTATCACCCACCTCCTTTCATGATCGTATGATCATCCAGATCAGACGATCATAATCTTTCCACGTCTGCTTCACACCACAACCACTTGATCTAATCTCCTGATCAGAAAAGGACCGCCCGCTCCCACCTTCTCCTTGGTCGTTCGATTCCTTGATCCAATGCCCCTCGCATCGTCTTCCTCTTCTTGTGATTTCCCCCTTCCCAAGATTACCTCACCATCACCCTTCCTCGTCGTTATTGTCGCTATATCATCCACCCCCTCGACGACATAGCACCACTCTTGTATATCCCTAATCACCTTCAATCTCACGATGCCCGTAATGTCCCTCGTCATACTCCCTACGACTCATGACGGTGGTTATAAATCCTTCAAATCGACCTCATGTAACTGCCGTCCACCACCTTTAAATCCACCGCATACGACCCATTTCCAGTTCATCCACCAATCCACGCTTGAAACCCTAATCGTCCTTCTCCTCTTGTGACAGAGGAGGAGGAAGAAGATGCACAAATATGGTCCTTCGAGCCAAGGTCGACCCATAGCTCTGGCCATGTCACAGAGCCCCTAAGGTTGTTGTTTGAGCTCATTGGACAGGTCACCCAGGTTGAACGAAGACTGAAGGAACTCTAAGGTCCTCAGCCCAGACCATATCTTTCACCATTCCCCCTTCTTCGATTAGGTAGGCTCCTTCTCTGCTTTTCTTCTTGTTTTCTCTCAATTTCCTCAACGTACACACACATTGTCACTAGGGATGAGCATGGGCCGGGCTGGGCCGGGCCCTGAAGCGCCCAGGCCCAAGCCCATTTAAAAACTTCGGGCCTTGGGCCGGGCCTAGGCCCGTAAATTTTTTTGATTCGGCCCAAGCCTAGGCCCGACCCAATTCCTATGGGCCGGGCTTGGGCCGGGCCGACCCATTTCCACCTATTATGTATTATTAACTTTGAATTATTGTTTAAAGTCAATCTCAATTCAAGTTAGATGAGCCAAAATTGTTTAAAATTTATCGTAATACTTGTGAAACAACTAAAACTCGATTCTACCGGAGATGATTTCTCATTTAATACAAGTACACTCAACGTTAGATACCATAAACGTCTCTCATTATAGAAATTGAAAGAATGAACCAAACTTACACAGTTAACAACATGTGCACCATGCTCTTCATTTTAAAAAAAGGCATAATGCTCATATTGGGAAAAGATTCAACGATAGAAAATATTATGATGGAAAAAAAATAAACAATAACAAATTCAAGAATAACCAGCAGAATCTAAACCATAAACTAATTAAGGAAAACTAATTCCGAATTGAATATAATGATCATCAGCTCATATGTCTCACACCTAACTTTCTTGATTTTATAAACATTGTATGAAGACATGATATGTGAAAAGAGTGTGCATGCAACATGTGAGAGTTTGCAGACGTATAGGATATGGGAAGGGTTCGGGCCCTATTCGGGCCGGGCCCATGGGCCGGGTCGGGCTGGGCTGAGCCAAGCTCGAGCCCGGCCCAAAAATATTTTGGGATTGAATGTTGGGCCCAAGCCCGACCCAATGTTCGTTTGGGCTTGGGCCAGGCCGGGCTTTTTGGGCTGGGCTTCGGGCTGGGCCGGGCCAACCCAGCCCAATGCTCATCCCTAATTGTCACCCTCGATTGATAGTGTCTCCATTTTCTCCATGTATCTTATACCTTCACACAACCTCCACATCACCATCTTTGTTCCTCCACACCTCACATCACTCCACCCCCTTTCTCCCTGGCAAAACAAAACCCATTGGGTCTCCATCATCAACACCCCCTTTAGACCCCCAGTTCACTCATCTCGCACACATGCACCACGAGTCGGCTATCATATAACCCCTTTTGCAGGTATCTCTTCAACGGCTGGACTTTGGGCAGAGCTTGAGCCTCGTCTCCGACGAGTGCACGTCAACATCGACTTCCAGAAGGTCCAGCGCTTTCTCCTCCATCAGATCTTCATCTCCAAGCCTCCAAGAAGCTTCCTGGAGCTTTAGTAGGCATGTAAGATCAAGGTGGAACTACAAGCACCTCGTCGGAGCTCCATTTGCACCGTCGCAACACGATATAGGAGGATTGTTGAAGAGATACATGCACCATTGGATGGCGCCCTTCCAGTGCTAATCCAACGATGTGTGAAGCGCTACGTAGCCTACCCGAGGTGCCTAGGTTCGGTGGAACCAGGCACACCCGAGTCATCTTGAGCCACCAAGTGGCACGAGCCACCTGCAGCGACCCCACATCTCCGCCAAGCCTCCATCCACAAGCACAATGCGCGCCGGCTTAGATATTTGCAGTTACAACCCATCGCCGGCTTGGACCCCACATCTCATAACAAACATGTCCATGTACATGTGTCTCACGTGGAGTGTCTATGTAAATTGTTAAATGACCCTGCCTACTTCTACAAATTGCAAAATAGTCCATGTGTGTGGAAAATTTACAAGGAAGCCCTTTTGGTTTCCAAAATTATAGAAATGTCCCTCCAAGGGCATGTTTGTGAAGTTTTCTCTATTTATTTCCATATTTTTATTTGTGTTTATGCCCGTAGACTATTTCGCTTATAACTTGAGCATATGGACTCCAATTTAAATGATTTTGATTTCATTTTGTTGCTTATTTAATTCTCTACCTAATGAGTTGTTTCATGTTTTACACTTATAATGTATTGATTGATTTGAGATATAGAGTACCGCTGCATCATTGATTTTAAATGTTATTTATCTTTATGTGAAGTTACAATTGACCATGAAAATTTATAAACCTTGATGGCTCGATTATCTGATTAAATTATGGGCACATTTGTACATATTTATATGTCTGTTTTTCATATCACTCTGTAGAATTGTGTCATCCTTTTTAGTTTCAAAAATCAATCAAATAAAAAATGTATAATGTTATGCATTGTAGGTTGCATGACTTGTCTATTAATGTTTTGCATACATCATTCTTGCATTTATATTGTATTGCATGGTTGACCTAGCTAGATTAACTAACCAATTAATATAGATATTGATCTTTGAGTAATCATTGAAGTATCTCATGTCCCTATGTTCGACCGTGGTACACTTACCAAGTTTTAAATATTCCACCTATTCAAAAAGGTGGTTCTTTGCATGATCCATTTTCACCTCATGTACTACCACAATTCTTCATTCATAAAGAGGTGAAAATGTGACTCATCAGATGACATTGTTTCTAGAGATACGACTCATCTTCGTGATTTCTTAGATTTTGACATTTAATCACAAGTTGATTATTTTTGATATGCAAGTCTTCCTTTCTGTGTTATTTTAGCATTGTTTTGTTGCTCATCGAATTTATTGATTGTATATCTAATGCATGGATTTTATGGCAGAGCCCATGGAGACCAAGGATGCTTGAGAGACACTGAGGAGAGAGTCTGGAGCTCCCGCTACGAGAAGTCGTAGAAACACCTTCTGTATCAGCATGATTTTTAATGAGCACTTTTGTTCATCTTATTTGTTGTATATATCTAATAATTGCATTTCTAGCAATCCTTGTTCAAGGGCTCGTGCGTGTATTCATGAACCTGGACGTTCATATGGTGTGTGGAGTCTGTTTCACCCCTACCCAGGTGGGACTTCACTTGAATGTTCGATCTAGGGTTAGGCGCGCGACTCTTTGAGCTCGTTTTTCATTTAAATATCATATGTGCTTGATCGTAGATAGGACACATTAATAAGCATTTAGGAGATTCACTGCATCTCCATAGATTAATGAGATGCACTTAAACATCGATATACTTAGCCAAAATCAATTCATTTCTTCTCGCTAACAGCATCATGTTTAGGTGTGATTTTTCTCGACTTGCATACATGTAGTGAAATTTCAATTTAGTCTTGCACTTGCATGGAGAATTATGGAGACATTGTAAGCACTTCTCTTGAGCATGCATCATGCTTTCTCATTGCATTGGTTTTTATCGACATCCCACACTTTATTTATAAACTAGGATTTAAAATGGAATCGGGACTAGCTATTAGACGATGATTGCTTGATTTGTGCTCACGTTAAATTCAATGTATAATCTAAGAATAAAATTGTGATTGATAATGCAAGACAAACTCAATAAAATGGAGTAAAATTTACCTTGGATTATGGGAGAGCAAACCAAAATATTGCATGCAAGATGTGTTTGCTTGTTGAGAGGTAAGGTCACATCCCTAGGATAGTGCCCAAAACTTATCATCAAACCTTGTGTAGCGTACTTTAAATTTGGATGATAACCAATAAAACTGACAAGATAAAATGATCAACACTCATTTTTCTTCATGCGTGAGTTGGTGAAATCAAGGGTGTTTGCTTGACCGGTTGAGACTTGATTGTATATTCTTCCAAACCCTCATGTAACCCTAAACTCCATATTCAGCTCCAAAGATTCAACCATCTTGTAAATTCGTCTCACTTAACCCTAACTGGTGTCTTGATTCCCAATAATTAGTTCCATATCCATATACTTGGGCTACTCTTCAGCCTAAGTACAAGGGGAACAATGTTCCATCTGATTGTTCACCTCGGGTCCATCCCTCTTCATTACCTATCTCTATACTTTGGTCCTTCTCAACCTAAGTATAGGGGGACCTGAACCCACGTCCCCTTCTATTTTTCACTCATTTGACCCTTCCTCTCAATCCTTTTCCTATACTAAGGTTATGTTTAACCTAAGTATGGGGAGGGAGACTCCAGTCAGTTATGTATGTCAATATATATTTCAAAATGAGCATGGTTTCATATCACTTTGTGCTATGATGCCATAATAAAATATAAGTATTGGGGGATATACCATATATATTTCATATATACCTTAGCCATAGCTCATATTTTGAAAAAATTTCAAACTTTTTGGGGCTAGGATAAAGCATGTTTGAACTGATTTGTGTAAAAATGTTTGAAAATTTTTCTGACTATGTGACACTGTTTTGAAAAATGTTTGACATGATTTGAAAAATGGTGATTTTACTTGTTTTGAAAACCTTTTGAAAATATTTTGAAAGTATATATTATGTGACATAATTTGTAAAATATTTTCAAACTTCTTTTAAAAATGAGGGTTAAATGAGACTAACTTTGTGTTTCTAAATACTTCTAACCTTATTTAAAAACTCATAAAAATTTAAAAAATTCAAAAATCACAAAAAAACAATTAACCAATTGAATTGATGTATCCCCGACACTTTTCAATATCACTTAAGATGAGAAATAAAGAAACTTTGGTTTATGAGGTCTTAAGAGTCTAAGTTAATTAACCTTATTCATTAGGGTTTAAGACTTAATAATCCATACTTCCCTGGTTTGGAAGATATGAGTGCTATATTGCACACTTCGTCTATACCTTAAAGAATATAACATGCACATCATTTGCACATCTGCATTAATGATGAGATGAGTTGGGGTGAAGTTTCACTTGAGGAATTAGGATCTAAGATTTGAGTTTGGACATGGTTTTATGATACTCGAGGATGGGATAAAATCTATCAAGGCTTCATGAAACCTGAGTGCCAGCAATCCTAGTCAGTATGAGAACAAGTTCTCATGCTATCTCTTGAGTTAATTAACTTTGTCTATTAGGGTTTAAGACATAATAATCCATACTTCCCTGGTTTGGAAGATATGGGTGCTATATTGCACACTTCTTCTATACCTTAAAGAATATGACATGCACATCATTTGCACATCTGCATTGATGATGAGATGAGCTGAGGTGAAGTTTCACTTGAGGAATTAGGATCTAAGATTTGAGTCTAGACATGGTTTTATAATACTCGAGGATGGGATAAAATCTATCAAGGCTTCATGAAACCTGAGTGTCAGCAATCCTAGCCAGTATGAGAACAAGTTCTTATGCTATCTATTGATATTTACATATGTGTTAGGATGTGATGAAATCTAATAAAATATTGACCAGCATGCGCCACCTTGGTAAAAGCAAAGGAGCTAGCCAAAAATGAAAAGCAAAAGAATGCGAAAGAAAATCTCTTACATTCCAAAGATACATACAGATGAGCTTACACCAAAGTTGAGCAGTCCCAACCATTTCAAAGTGTTCACTTGAACCAAAGCTAATTAGGCCAAATTAGTGAGCTAGTACCTCAAAAAAGGGCTCTACATTGTAAGCGATACAAATATGGGTGTAAGTATATTAGATACTTGAAGAAGATATACATCGTTGTATTCCCAAGAAAGCAAGAACATATGATTCAAACTTTTTTTGACGGACACATTGATCAACAACCAAAATTATACATGTGTTGAGTAATAAGACACTCGAGAGGACAATTGTTCCAATGAGCGGGAGAGAAGAAATTACACAAACCTATGCCCTCCATGAACTGGCATTCCACATTCACTTTTAAAGTCTGACAAACTAAAGAGACGGTGGATTGGATACAAGAACTGATTTATTCCTTAGTGTTGAGAATTAGGTTCTATGGAGAGTCTCTTAGACTGGGACTTTGGGTGGCATTTCAACTCGACTCTCATGAATGCAGTACACACTAAATGTCAGATATCTATACTATATGTACATACAGAAAGTCTGATAGTTAGAGAAGTTGGATTTCTTTTGACTAGAGCTTGGTTTAGCTTAGAACTTTATGATCACTAAAATCAAAGATTCTTAATGAATCAAGTCTTGAAATTTCATATGCACCATCGGGGATTAATCCAACTCAATCATTATTTAAATGCTCAAGGACGAGCGTAGTTTAAGTATAAGAGGATGATGAATTTGTGGCTTATAATATTATATTATCATTTATTATCATCCTAGCTCAAATAATCCAATAAAACTAATCTTAATGTACAATTATTAACAAACTAACCATTGTTTATAATTAAACACGATTATTATATAAAACTACTATTATTTTATTTCCTTTTACTTTCTTATTATTAAAAATTCCAAAAAAATAGATAATTATTTATATTTGTTTTGACTTTTTCTATAAATTAAAAATACAAAAAATAGCAAAATATTTAAAAGAAAGTCTTTTTAATCCCTTAAAATCACTTACAAATTTTTTAGTTTATATATATAACTTATTTTGACCTTTTATTCAACATGAATCTCGTAGATATCACTGAGATTTACAATTTTCATTTTTTGCACTTTTCCTAATTCATATTGTAAATATTCCTTTTTGTATTTTTATTGTTTTTCTTTTTTTTTTCATTTTCCCATTGGGCAACATGACACCTTCTTTGCTAGCCATGTGGCCCGCCTCATTCCTCTCCCCTGCCTCCTTTCATGATCGTCTGATCATCCAGATCAGACGATCATAATATTTCCATGCCCGCTTAACACCCACAGGCGCTTGATCTGATCTCCAGATGAGATCAGGACCGCCACCTCCCGCCTTCTCCTTTTGGCTGTTGGATTGCTTGATCCAACAACCCCTGCGTCATCTTCCTCTTCTTATAACCTCCCCCTTCCCATGATTACCTAATTGTCACCCTCCTTCTCGTAGTTATTACTGCCACATCAGCTGCCCTCTCCACGATCTAGCACCAATCATGTGTACTCCTAACCACCTTCAATCTCATGTTGCCTTAATGTCCCTCGTCATACTCCCTAGGGACCATGACAACGATTACAAATCATTAAAATCCATCTCCTATAATCATCGTTCACTACCTTCAAATCCACCATATATGACCCATTTCCAGGTTTTCCACCAATCCACACTTGAAACCCTAGACCTCCTCCTCCTCCTGTGATAGAGGAAGAGGAAGTAGATGCGCAAATATGGGCCTCGAAGATGATGTCAACCCATGGGTCCAACCATGTCACAGAGCCCCTAGGGCTGTTGTTTAAGCTCCCTGGACAGGTCGTCCAGGTCGAGCAAAGACCGGAGGAACTCTAAAGTCCTCAACCCAGACCATATTTTTCGCCATGCTTCCTTCTTCGATCAGGTAAGATCCTTCTCTACTTTTCTTCTTATTTTCTCTTAATTACCTTGACGTGCGCACACATCACCACCCTCGATTGATAGCATCTCCACGTTCGCCATACATCTTATACATTCACGCAACCTCTAGATTACCATCTTCCTTCCTCCACACCTCAAATCACTCCACCCCCTTTCTCCCCGATTGAAAGGAGAAAACCCAATAGGTCTCCATCTTCAACACCCCCTTTAGACCCCCAGTTCACTCATCTCGTATGCACTCACCCATCTTCTGCTATTATCTAACCCCTCTTGCAGATATCTCTTCAATTGTCGGATTTTGGCACGTTGCCATCGACTTCCAAAAGGTTCAACACCTTCTCCTTCATTAAATTTTCTTCTCCAAGCCTCCAGGAAGCTTCCTGGAGCTTTAGTAGGCACGAAGGAGCAAAATGGAGCTCCATGCACCTCATCAGAGCTCCATTTATGCTGCCGCAGCATGACGGGGAGGATTGTCGAAGAGATACATGCACCATTGGATGGTGCTCTTTCGGTGATAATCCAATGGTGCTTGAAACGCCATGTATCTCGCCCGAGGTGCCTAGGTTCGATGGAACCATGCCTCGCCCGGCTCGAGCCACCTGCGGCAGCCCTACGCCTCCACCAGAGCCTCCATCCATGACACAATGCATGCCAGCTTGGATATTTGCAATTAGTCCTCAAAGATTTCTCCAAATAAGAAACAAGTCCAGGCGTGCGTGGTGCACCTGGGTAAATTTCTAGGGGACCCTGTCAACTTCTACAAATTGTAAAATGGTCCCCACACATGGAAAAAATACAGAGAAGCCCATACGGGTTCCTAAAATTGTAAAAATGCCCCTCCAAGGGCCTATTTATGAAGTTTTCTCTATTCATTTCGAGATTTTTACTCGTGCTTATGCCCCTGGACTATTTCTCTTACAACTTGAGCATAAGGATTCCAATTTCAACGTTTCAGTTCTATTTTGTTGCTTATTCAATTCTCTACCTAATAACATTAGTTGTTTTATCTTTTGACACTTAGAACAGATTGATTGATGAGATATAGATCGTCTCTGCATCATTGATTTTAAATGCCATTTGTCTTTACGTGAAGTTGTAATTGATCCTGAAATTGAATAAAACTTGATGGCTCAATCATGTCAAAAAAACTTGATGACTCAATTTTCTGATTAAATTAGGGGCACATTTGTACATATTTATCTATCTGCATTGCATATCACTTTGCAGCATTGTGTCATCTTTTTTAGAGGGAAAAAAATCATCAAATAAAAAAATGTATAATATTATACATTTTAGGTTGCATGATTTGTCTCACTATTGTTTCGCATGCATCATTCATGCATTTGTCTTGTATTGCATGGTTGGCCTAGGTACATTAAGTAATCACTTAATTTAGATATTGATCTCAAAGTAATCACCGATGCAGCTCGTGTCGCTGCGTTTGTCCTTGGTACACTTGTCGAGTTTTAAATATTCCAGCTATTCAAAAGGATGGTTCTTTGCATGATCTATTCACCTCCTATACTACGAAAATTCTTCATTCTTAAAGAGATGGAAATGCAACTCATCAGCTGGTCAACACCCATATTTAAATTGGAGAATAAAATATTTGCACTCTCCCGCCTTATCATTTGGCCATGTCGCCATAACTATACAAAAAGGATATCCATGAGGAGGAGAACGGTCATCGGATTCCAGCCTCGCCATCGGGAGCCCTCATCCTAAATCCCCTTCTCTCTCTCGTTCTCTCTCAAGAAGATCAAGGCGACTTACGTCAGTCCTTCAAAATATACATGTATTTGATGGATACTCATGATATATATTGTGTTTATATCATAATAATTATATCAAATATGGTGAAAAAGTATAAAATTATATTATATGCAGTTAGAAATAAATCTACAACTATTTATATATGAAAAAAGATATAGAAATACGTATGTGGATTTTGCAGATATCAAGTACTCATATCTATATCTGTTTTAAAAAGGATATAGATACAAATATTAAAATATTTATAAATCTTTGCGGATATCAAGTATTCATATCTATATCTATTTTAAAAAGGATATAGATACAAATGTTAAAATATTTATAAATATGATACGATGGGTATATGATACAAGTCTACCGGCATATTTAAGCTACATATCTCTATGGCAGCAATCCCGTGACGAGGAACCACCACATTAGTTTCAAAACGGTGCGTACGCCTTCGGCTCACAATCCTATGATGAACCGGTCGGTGGATTTCCACGGGTAAAGCTCGCAGAAGCTGAAAACTGTCCTTCGCCATTTAACCGTGAATCCCTTCATCAGCTGCATAACTGCAGACTCGACAGATTTTCCCATTATTTGCAAAGAGAACAATGGGACCTTCGTACGACCAACGTTTCAAAAACTGGCCTTCCAAGATGAGGGCCAAAGCTGGGCGGGGAAGCGAAGGGAAGAACATGATTGCCAAGGATGAGAAGATGCCATGGTTCGGGTGGGGGATGGTCAAGAAAATTTTCCTCGGAACATGGTGCGGTTGGCGTGAGAGCGGGGAGGAGAACAGCTTGCCAATGATGCAAGACGAGCCCATGGTTGCGAATGGATGGCGTGCAGTGGAGGCTTCACCAGTCTGGAAAAGGAGGATCCTCATGGGAGAACGATGTGAACTGCCGCGTTTCAGTGGATTGATACTCTACGACGAGGAGGGGCTTCCGATCTTCTGCAATGGGAGGTGCAGTGCTGAAACAGCAATGCAGGTCTGTCTAGCAGTGATCAAGCTAATTCAATTGGAATTCTCACATCAAAGTGCTTCTACATGCTCTAAACTATTTCCCTCTGAGTTCTCATGAGCAGGAAAAGGTGATCAGAGTCACCGCAGCTCCGGTTACACTGAGAGATCTACTTTGATCGAGGACTGCAAGGAAACCTTCTTCCTGACGCTGCACGGAATTGCCACCTTTGTCTTCTGTTCCTCACCAGAGAAGAATCAATATGGAATAGATGGAAATGCATATGCTCCTGCCCAACTCTCGATTATCTAGTTGGTATGATATTGCATAAAGCTTGAGCCGCTGTAGTAACTTGTTGGATTTGGACCCCGATCAGATATATTAAATCTTGATATACCCCTTCTAATCTTGCAGGAGAATGGGTCCTGTATGGCATACTCGGCTTTCCTTAATGCTATAGAAACAATAAAGTTTAAAAGATAAATGTCCACTCCTTTTGAGAGAGCGCTAGGAATGAAAACTCCACGGTTAGAAAGGGCATCGTTTCAATTAGTTAATGGAGCTTAGATTGGATTAACTCGCATAAAATTCAAAATGAGCGAAGCCTAATCAAATCTATATCACTAAAAATATTTGCCTTTCAGATGGTACTGATTTAGTATTTTTCCCATGATAATATTAGGAAATGAGAATATCGTCGCGTAAATATAAATATAAATAAATATAAATAAATAAACATATATATAAGATTTTTATTTAATGAACTCTGTGCCCATTAGAGATGAAATGAGCCCACTTCATCTCCAACAACTCCAGTATTAAAAATACAAGCTCCAGTAAGAGCCTACTCCATCTCCAGTAATAGAAATACAAGCTCCAGTAACTAATATATATACATGCTTCAGTAATATATATCGAAGCTTCAATAAGTGGGATCATAGCTCTGGTAACTTATATAAAGTTACAAGTACGTGCGAACCGAAGTTACTGATTAAATTACTTCCTTTACTTACATTTGATTCAAATTTACTGATGACCTTACGAAAGTTACCGGTGCGTTTAGTATTACTGAGTTCAGTTACTAATGGCAATACAAAAGTTACTGGAGTTACTGATCGTCTGATTAAGATCAAACATCTGGGATTATGGGCTCATCACATCTTTAATGGGCACATGGATCTTTGGATAAATCCTCTCTTTACTGCATAATAGTTTGTGAAATTAAATTTTAATAAAACGTTATGGTCTATCAATATACTTCACTATGTAGATCTTTTTTATCGAGTTAAATGAGTATGCTCTCACATTTCTTTCAGTATTTTTTCTGAAATGAAACCCGGAGGGATTTACTTAGAATAATAAGTGGAATATGTGTTTCAAATCTCGTGTAAAACAGATGATCCTAACACTTCCATATGTAGGGAGTCAATTTCAGCAATTTTGTTGCCGTTACAATTTGACAGTCTTGATGGATGAGATATAAGTCTTGAATTAAGTCGAATTTTGAATGACACCATGGTGATATATTGTGATCTAAATTGTAGTAGATTTCATTTCAAAAAATAAAGAAGTACGAGGAAAACGGGTGAGAGCATTTAAGTTACATGCTCCTATGGGGATTGTAAACGGATATTAAAAAGAAACAATTGCGTAATTATGTTATTGATTTTGAAGTATATTCTGCGGTATCCGTGTCGAGTATTGTCCAACATATTGTTTATTGATGATTAAAGAATGTTAACTTTCAACTATCAACCACCACGTTTTTATTAGGCAAATGATTTTTTTGTTGATTGGATGCGGAAACACAATTAATTGCGATTTCCAATGTGGTGGATCAGATCATATATCCGTATGATCCTATAAATTGTTCAAGTCGCATACTCCCATAATCCATTTTAAAAACCCACTTCAACTATTTATATCAAATCATCAAATAAAAAAATACCTTGGGGTTAGATGAGAAATATCCAAATAATATCTCATCCTTTTTCATAACGACAGTGAAATACTATTTTTCTTAATAACAATAAACTCTGTTGCGTAGTGTTAGAGTCGAAATACTCTGTTGTGTTATTCCATAGAGCCCTAGGGTCTCTTATATAGAGAGACAACCCTTGGGTAAATTACATAGACGTACATGAGATAAATAAGAAATAAGGAACGGTACATCATAACATAGTGAACTTCTACACTCCCCCTCAAGATGGAGCATAGATATCAATCATGCTCAGCTTGGAAGAACATCTCTGGAAAGGTCCTCTGAGCAATGGCTTGGTAAATATATCAGCAGTCTGTTCTTCTGAATTGACGTGTGAAGTGGAAATCAAGCCCTTCTGGATCATGTCTCTAGTGTAGTGACAGTCTACCTCGATGTGCTTTGTTCTTTCATGAAAGGCTGGATTATTGGCAATGAATAAGGCTGCCTGGTTGTCACATTGAAGCTGCATGGGTAGAGAGACATTTACATTCAAATCTTCCAAGACCGCGCGAATCCACATCATTTCTGTGCTCGCTTGTGCCATGGCTCTATATTCAGATTCAACACTAGATCTCGCCACAACAGTTTGTTTCTTGCTTTTCCAAGAAACCAACGAGCTTCCTATGAAGATAGCAAATCCTGAAGTAGACTTACGATCCTTTGGGCACCCTGCATAGTCTGTGTCTGCACACGCGGAAATGGACAGATCTGTGTCCTTTCTGAATAACAAACCTGTGCCTGGGGAAGACTTTAGGTATCTCAATATCATATACAGGGCTTCCATATGGACTTGCCTAGGCTGCTCCATAAATTGACTCACCCGATTTACTGTGGTGATGTATAGAAGCTTGCCCACCATCTCTCTATATCTTCTTTTGTCCACCTCTTCAGTCTCATTGTCGTAAAGTCTCATACATGGGTCCATAGGAGTGCTTGACGGTCTGCATCCATCCATTCATGTTTCAACTAGCAAGTCTGTGACATATTTTCTTTGAGTCATTACCATTCCTTGTGCATTTCTTGCAAACTCTATCCCCAGAAAATATCGTATTGTACCTAGATCCTTTGTAATAAACTGGTTTCCCAAGAGAGATTTAGTCATCTCGATTCCCTGAGTATCATCTCCTGTAACCAGGATATCATCAACATATACCATGACGACAACGGTGCCTCTGGGAGTCTTCTGGATAAACAATGAGTGGTCCGTATTTGATCTTTTGAACCCCTGCCGTTCAATCAACTAAGAAAGCTTCTGGAACCATGCCCTTGGACTTTGTTTAAAGTCATAGATTGCCTTACGAAGTCTACACACCATCTGAGTTTCCCCCTCAGCAGCAAACCCTGGTGGCTGCTGCATATAGACTTCCTCCTGTAGATCACCATACAAGAATGCATTTTTGACATCAAGTTGGAAAATAGGCCAGTCACGTACCACAACAACAGATAGTAGAATGCGAAGAGTCGAGTGTCGAGCCACTGGTGAAAACGTATCCAAATAATCGACCCATAGGTTTGGGTGAAGCCGCATGCAACAAGTCTGGCCTTTTACTGGTCTAGACGGCCATCTGCATGATATTTCATTGTAAACACCCACTTGCTACTCACCACAGAAGCACCAGGAGGAATAGGGACTAGGGACCAAGTCCCTCGAGACTGTAAGGCACGCATCTCCTCCTCCATGGCTAACCGCCAGCAATCAATTTTCATAGCCTCCTGATAAGTCCGCGGGATCTCAACTATCGAGACAGCTGCTGCAAACCTCTGGAAATCACCAGTAAGGCGGTGAAAGGATACGTGTGACGCAAGAGGATAGGATGCACATTGCCTCCTCTGCTTCCTATGAGCAATAGGACGATCCAGATCATCAATATGAAATAACTCAAATGGGGAGCGACTGCTCCGACCCTGACGACTAGGAAAGCTAGAACGATGGTGCTTCCCCAACTGACAAGCTTCACAACGAAATGAAGAATTTGGAGAGATCTGTGGCAGGAGGTGACATATCTTTTGGAGCGGAAGGTGACCAAAGCGAAGGTGCCATGTATACGGAGAAACGGATCCCTGAGAATGTAGTGAGACGCCAGCATAGGAGTTTCGTACTAGACGATAAAGACCATTGTGCTCAGAACCACAGCCAATCACCCTGCCCGTTAATATGTCCTGAAAAATGACAGAAGATGGGTCAAATATAACACGACAGTGCAAATCTTTTGTAATCTGGCTAATTGATAATAAATTCATGGAGAACTCTGGGGCATGTAAAACATTCTGTAAGTGCATGGAGGGCAATAAGGGCGTCTCCCCCTGACCCACAATAGGGGAATGAGTGCCATCAGCTATGAGCATGGAACGACCAGATTGAATATTCCTGTAGGACTGCAGCATATCTCTATCACGACAGAGATGATGGGTAGCTCCGGAGTCAACAATCCAACCTGAGAGATCATGATTGTGAGGAAAGGCAGAAGTGCTACCTGAGGTACTGGCAACAGCCGAGGTACTAGCTGACGCCGAAGCCGCAACGTCATATGTATTAGCAGCCTCTGATGAGGGTTGTGGCATAAAGTCACGCAGGCGTGCCACAAGCTCCTCGAATATGTGATCTGGAGTAGATGCTGGCGGAGCCTGAACATGATCAGCGACACGTGCTGAAGGAGGAAAGCCATGCTTGGAATAGCATGTATCCTCGGAATGATCAATGCGACGACAGAATGAGCATGTTGAGCGCACAAGACCTCCTCTGCCACGTACACTACCTCCTCTGCCATGAAACGAAGACAAACTACCTCGTCCTCTGGAAGCCGCCATTACCGAAGGAGGTGGGGTCGCGGCGCTGGAAGGGACAGAGATACGACTGAGCCTCCGGTAGACTTCCTCCATCGGAGGAATAGTAGCATCGGCGAGGATCTGAGAACGAGCTGCCTCGTATTTCAGATCAAGGGCTACAAGTAATACGCCTACCATAGTGGCATTGCGAAACGTCTTCTGCTGCTCTGGGGTTGCTGTGAGCGGAATGGTGCTATATAATTTCTCAAACATCCCTCGTAGGGATGTGTACAGAGAATGAAGGGGCCGCCCATTTTGCTTCATCGTAAAAATATCATGCTGCAACTGCAGCATCTTAGTCTCGTTCCGCACTTGAGAATAGGTAGTAGCCAGAATATCCCACATCGCTTTGGCGATGGGTTGATGGAGGACGTCATTGGCGATCTCCATCATGAGCGTCCCTGACAGCCAGACCTTGGCATACGCATCATCAGCCTCCCATGAGGCATAAATCCTCATCTTTTCTGTCGGCTCATCTTCGGTAAGAATATGCTTCTTACCACATGACTTCATAAGACGCAAGAACTGCATAGCCCAGAGTTCGTAGTTTGTCCCATCCATTTTGACGATTGGTGTCGAATCTTTAAAGGCACCTATGGAGGGCATATCAATCTTTTGATCTGACATGATGCCGAAGAAGAAGACCTTGGGATGATAAATAAATGAACGTTTGTCTACAAAGACTGGATCGGATTCAAGTGCATATGTAGATGTTATGCACTTGAATCCATAGACGAAGAAGTGCCGACCGACGAGAAAGAGAAGCGCAAGGAAGAGTTACGACAACACCAACTGGAGAGGGCCCTGCGACTGGGAGGTGACCTCGGGTGGGCGGGCGGGTGGGAGGTGCCCTCGAGTGGGGCGAGCGGCAACTGGAGGGGGTGCCGCGTCCGGAGGGGGTGCCGCGGTGGCTGGGGGCTCCCCTCGAGTCGGGCTGACGAGGCAGGAGACGGCGGCTGGGGGCCTCGGGTGGAGAGGCGGCGGCCGAAGAGGGGGGGGGGTGGGCGGTGGAAACCAAAAACCCTAGATTAGGGTTTTGGCTCTGATACCATGTTAGAGTCGAAATACTCTGTTGTGTTATTCCATAGAGCCCTAGGGTCTCTTATATAGTGTTGAAGGGAACAAATGAGATGCATTACCATTAACCCTAGAGCTCTCTTATATAGGAGAAAAGCTCTATGGGTAATTTACATAAAAAGGACAAATAAACACTACAAAATAATGTTACTCTAACACTCCCCCTCAAGCTGGAGCATATATATCCAACATGCTCAGCTTGGAACAACAAAGATGAAATGGACCCCTAGCAAGGGCCTTGGTAAACATGTCTGCAACCTGATCTCCTGATGATACATGAGAAGTTGAAATAAGTCCTTTTTTAATTAAGTCTCGTGTAAAATGGCAATCCACTTCAATGTGCTTCGTCCTCTCATGGAAGACTGGATTATTGGCTATGAACAGGGCTGCTTGATTGTCACATTTTAGATGCATGGGAAGAGGAACATCAGTGGTTAAATCAGTCAAAACGGATTTAACCCACATCATCTCAGCACTACCTTGGGCCATTGCCCTATATTCTGACTCTGCACTTGATCGAGCCACCACATTTTGCTTCTTACTCTTCCAAGCTACTGGTGAGGTGCCAACAAATACAATAAAGCCTGAAGTTGACTTTCTATCATTAGGACACCCAGCATAGTCTGCATCAGCATAACCTGTGATGGATATGGAGGTATCTCTTCTATACAGAAGACCAGTACCTGGAGACGACTTCAGATATCTCAAGATCATAAAAACAGCATTCATGTGAGCCTGCCTGGGCTGCTCCATGAATTGACTTACCCTATTAACCGCAAAGGCTATATCCGGTCGGGTAATCGTGACATACAAGAGCTTTCCTACTAGCTCTCTATATCGTCTCTTGTCTACCTCCTCAGAGTCATCATCATAAAGTTTGACATTAGAATCCATAGTTGTAGCAGCTGGTCTACACCCTGCCATACCTGTCTCAGATAAGAGATCCGTAACATACTTCTTTTGTGTCATTACCATTCCTTGCTTGTTCCGTGCAAACTCCAGCCCCAAAAAATAACGAAGTGTACCCAAATCCTTCATAACAAACTGCTCGCCAAGAAACTTCTTGGCTGCTTGAATGCCCTGCTCATTACTGCCTGTAATAACAATATCATCAACATATACTGAGATGATCACAGTACCTCGCTGATCTCTCTTTACAACGAGAGTATGATCTGCTGTGGATCTGACGAAGCCCTTCTGTTCAATCAACTCCGAGAGCTTCTGAAACCAAGCCCGTGGGCTCTGCTTCAGGCCATATATGGCCTTATGGAGACGACACACCATACTAGACTCCCCCTCAGCCGCAAACCCTGGCGGCTGCTGCATATAGACCTCTTCCTGCAAGTCACCATACAAGAAGGCGTTCGTCACATCAAGCTGAAATAGGGGCCAGTCTCGGACAACAGCAACTGCAATGAGAATCCGTAAGGTAGTATGACGGGCTACTGGAGAGAACGTCTCCTGATAGTCCACCCCATATGTTTGGGTGAACCCACGAGCAATCAATCTGGCTTTGTATCTATCAACCGTACCATCTGCCCGATGCTTAACAGTAAAAACCCATTTGCTTCCAACAATGGACGCACCTGGTGGAGGATGCACAACACTCCACGTACCACGTGACTGCAACGCCGCCATTTCCTCTTCCATAGCTAAACGCCACGGGCTGCTCTGTAGGGCCTCCTGATAAGACCGTGGAATGTGTACTGCCGATAACCCAACAACAAAGTTGCGAAAGTCCGGGGACAACCGCTCCAATGACGCCTGAGAGCAAAAATCCACCCCATATTTGGGATTCACCGTCCGAGCACGCTTCGGCCGTCTATGAGCAATGGGTATATGTAGGTCATCGACAGAAGGAATAACAGTATCATCAATAGCATGTACATCAGTACCCTGTACATCCATCTGCACATTCAAATCACCTGTGCCATCAGTAGAACTCAAATGATCAGTACATAACTCGGGCGTGCTGGATGATGGAGGAGGCACATGAGCAGAGGGCCGTCGCTGATAGACCTTAGGATAATGAATAGTAACTGGTGGTGGTGGTGTAGGCTGCGGTGGTGGTGGAGTAGGTTGTGGTGGTAGATGAGAACAAGGAACAAATGGAGGTGGAGGCGGCACATAGATGTCGTCTCCCTCCTCTGAGTGAGTGAGTCTGTCACCTGTAGGAGAGAAATACATAATGGACTCAAAGAAGGTGACATCTGCACTAACGTAATACCTTCGTTTAACCGGATCAAAACACCGATATCCCTTCTGGGTTTTGGAATAACCCACAAACACACATTTGACAGCTCTGGGAGAGAGCTTGTCAAGACCAGGAGAAAAACAATGAACAAAAGCAACAGACCCAAAAACACGTGGTGTTAGGGAAAAAAGATCCTTCTCGGGAAACACAGTCAAGAACGGAATCTTCTCCCCTAACACTGTTGAAGGCATACGGTTAAGAAGATAACAAGCAGTTAGAACCGCATCCCCCCAATAGGAGTGAGGGGCACGGCTCTGAATCAAAAGGGTTCTGGTCATATCTAACAAATGACGATGCTTCCGTTCAGCCACCCCATTCTGTTGGGAGGTATAGGCACATGATGTCTGATGCACAATCCCATGAGACATAAGAAAGTTGGAAAGTTGGGTACTACACAATTCTAGAGCATTGTCAGACCATATGTACTTCACTTTAGCAGAAAAAATAATTTTTATTTCAATAATAAACGTTTGAATAATATGACCAGCATCAGATTTATTTTTAAGAAGAAAGACCCAAGATAGTCTAGAGAAATCATCGACTGCAACAAGATAGAACCTGTGCCCTTGAAGATCAGGGACACGATTGGGACCCCAAATATCAAAATGAAGTAACTCAAACAGACTACGATGACTCGGACCTGGACGACTCTGAAACGACGACCGGTGATGTTTCCCAAGCTGGCACGCCTCGCATTGAAAAGTAGACCTGGGAGAAATCTGGGGAAGGATATGGATCATCTTTTGTAACGGAAGATGACCAAAGCGGAGATGCCATGTGTAAGGTGAGACAGATCCAGCACGAACAGACGAGGCACCAACGTAAGGAGACTGTATCAGTCTATAGAGACCCCCTTGCTCACGACCAGTTCCAATCACTCTGCCCGTTAGGATGTCCTGAAACACAAGAGCAGATGGGTCAAATATAGCATGACAATGTAAGTCTTTCGTGATTTGACTAATTGATAATAGATTCATGGAAAAATTAGGAGCATAAAGAACATTCTGAAGCCGTATCCCAGGGGTCAATTGCACCTCCCCCTGTCCAGTAATGGGAGAATGTGTCCCATCAGCTATCACCACGGAGCGACCTGTCTGAGTTGTAATAAAACCATCCAACTGCTTCTTGTTACCACATAAATGGTGAGAAGCTCCTGAGTCCATGATCCATTCTGATAGATCTGCACTGTAGCTACTAGTAAATGCATACATTGTACCTGAATAGGATGCTGAGCCGGCTATCTCTGATGATCCTGAAGTACTAGTTGATCCCTGGCCAGGCATGATCTCTCGAAGTATCGCCACTAACTCAAACCTCTGATCCGGGACAAGGGAAGAGCCTCCTTCCTGCTGAGCCTGCTCCGCCATACGTGCCGTAGTAGTAGGAAACCCATGCTTGGAGTAGCATGTTTCCTCAGTGTGCCCAGTCCGGCGACAGTATGTGCACGGCTGTTTAGGAGGTCTACTACCTCCTCCTCCTCGACCGCCTCTACCTCGAAAATGTGAATAGCCTCCTCTGCCACGAAAAGATGCCATGGCTGAAGGTGTTGAACCTCCACCATGGGATATGGAGAGTCTACTCAGCCTGCGATATGCCTCCTCCATAGGTGGGATGGTGGCATCTGTAAGAATCTGTGCTCGGGCGGCATCATACTCCGGATCAAGAGCTGCTAGAAACACTCCAGTCATCACCGAGTCCCTGTATGCTTTGAGTTGCTCTGGTGTTGCCGTCAATGGAATGTACCCGTGTAGCTTCTCAAACATACCCCTCAGAGAGGTGTAGAGGGTATGAAGAGGGCGCCCGTTCTGCTTCGAGGTAAAGATATCATGCTGGAGTTGTAAGATCTTGGACTCGTTCTTCACCGGAGAATAAGTGGCTGCTAGGATATCCCACATAGCCTTCGCAGTGGGTTGGCTCAGGATGTCGTTGGCTATTTCCATGGATACAGTACCGGATAGCCAAACACGTGCATAAGCATCGTCAGCCTCCCATGAGGCATTAACCCCAGTCTTGTCCACAGGTTCCTCTTGTGTGAGGATATGCTTCTTGCCATTGCATTGCATAAGACTCATGAACTGCATGGCCCACAGTTCATAGTTCGTGCCATCCATCTTTACCACAGGTGCTGGACCTTTGAAGGCACCCAGAGATGGAACATCTACCTTGTTGTCTGACATGATGACAACAAAAACCTATAACTGGGGTCACAATCAAAAGACACTGTCTACTTGTACATAGACTCAAAACGGTCACGTGCACAAAACATGTGCCTTCAAGAAAATACGACTAGGGCATACACAGATGACTTGCACATGACTTGCGTGCATACACACATGACTTGCGTGCAGATTGACTTCAGGCAAAAGACTTCAGGTACGCTACAGGCTTCATGTACTCGGCAATAGGCGAGAGGCGCTGCAGATGACTTGCGATAGCGCTACAGAGAATTGCTGCTACAGAGAATTACTGCTACCGAGAATCGCGTCGCGCTACAGAGATGGCACCCAGGGTTGGTGCTACTGGAATCGCTGCAGAGAATCGCTGCAGCGGCGCTAGGGCTACAGGAATCGCGCTAGGGCTGCAGCGGCACAGCTTGGCGAGATGGAATCTCGCGCTACAGGCGAGGGCGATACAGGCGAGGGCGTTGGGATGGAATCTCGCGCTACAGGCGAGGGCGATGGGCGAGATGGCGATCACGCGCTACAGGCGATGGCGATGGGCGATGGCGGCGGTGGCGATGGGCGATGGCGGTGGCTTGCGCACAGGAGGGCGCTGGCGGTGGCGATGGCGTATACGAGGGCAGCACCAATCTCGAGATAGACGAAGAGAGAGAAAGGGCGGCGGGTGGGGTAGGGTTAGGGTTCAAGAACTCCGGTCTAGGACTGTCGCTCTGATACCATGTTGAAGGGAACAAATGAGATGCATTACCATTAACCCTAGAGCTCTCTTATATAGGAGAAAAGCTCTATGGGTAATTTACATAAAAAGGACAAATAAACACTACAAAATAATGTTACTCTAACATATAGAGAGACAACCCTTGGGTAAATTACATAGACGTACATGAGATAAATAAGAAATAAGGAACAGTACATCCTAACATAGCGTGAACTTCTGCACGTAGTGTGGATTTCAAACATAAATCAATTTAAAATAATACAACTATTCGATTTTTACAATTGCTTTCTGATTTAGCATACTGGAAAGTTCAGACGAAATTGACTTTGCAAAGTCCAGACATCTTATATATTAAAAATAATTATTTAATCAAACAGAGGACATGGTTCAGATCCCTTGCCCACTTTGTAACCCTCTCAAATGCAAAATATTGAGAACGAATAAACTACTAATCCAGTACTGAATCTCACTGTAACAACTCCCCTTCACATCATCCAACAACCCAATTGAAGGAACATATAAATTCACATCAGCCAGCGAACCAATACAGGGTACATATAGAGCAACAACAGGCACAACAAACTAAAACAGAGAACTTTGATGAAGTTAGCACTGCACTCCAAAGTGAAATCCAAAAAATTATAAAGACGACGATCGATGCGAGCATACATTCATAGGAGTTGTCTGTGCACCTGGTCGTTCCATTTTCAGTCCAGCAGCAAACTTTGGAAACCGCACAACAGAACGATAACGCGGTAAAGAAAACAATGCATTAATGTGATCCAGAGCACTCGTAAGGAAAAAAAAGATCATCCTGCTTTATTGATATTATCATATGCATGTGTTGCCAAATTGTCCCATCCACTCTCCAGCACGATGAGCGATCTCTCGCATTAGTATCTCCTGGATTTGTCATAAATTTCAGAAACATAGTGAATAAATCGTGTTGTCAGATGATTTTTAAAAGAGTCATCTTTTTTAAAGAAGAAAGGGCATGCATTTTTAAAAGAATCATGCAAGTAGACGCTGAATATTACTATGATAACAATCTCTAATTTAAGATGGAACCTCTGAAAGAAGCAAGTGACGAACAAATAGACATTCTGAGCTTAAAAGATATTTTAAGCTCTATGGTAACTATTGATATTTAGATATTAGTATCTTTTAAGCTCTATGGTAACTATTGATATTTAGATATTAGTCGGAGGCAAGAAGCAGCTATGGGTTCTAACTATTAATATTCTAAACTCTAAATTGTTGTGATGTGATTTTATTAGAGTCGGGAAAATAATTAGACTTTGAATATTTTGTAATCTTTACGACAAGATGACATGCTATAAATTTTTTATTTAAATGGAAGAAAAAGAGAAAGGAAGAGAGAAAAGAGAGCGGACTCGATGTATTAGATGAGGGAGTGTGTGTGGTTGGCGGTGGGTCCCACGGAGGAGAGAGATGGGTGGATGGTGGAGCCCACATGGTAGAAAGAGGGGTTTGGGGGGGTGGGGGGTGGGGGGGAAGGGTCTGGAGAAAACACGACAAAAATGGGGAAAACCCGCAATTTGCCTAGGTTCACCCCCACCGGAATGGTCACTTCATTGTCATGAACTCGATCATGAACAATATTGAACAGCGAACTGGTATACACTTTACAAGCATCAGGGCATCTGGGAAGCATGAAAATGATGAAGTCTCTGAAGTCAAGTGATACCATACTTGAAGACATCTATAGCAAAATCTGATTTATCAATCAGAATTATATCTACTACAATACCACTGTGGAATCCCTTCTTTAGGAGCTGAAAATCGCCGAGTTTCCCTATTGTACAAGAAACTTCTTTGAGGAACTAAATATCGTTAGCTCTCCATATCCATCATTGCCATTCAATTCCATTCTAGATTCAGTGGACATCTATGTTAGAATTAAACACGCAAAGCACACATAAAGATGGAGACAAGGATTTATGTGGAAACCCTACATAAAGAGAAAAACCACGGGGGTTCTCAATCCCTAATCTCCCTCACAAGAGATTAGGGCTCTCTTCGCTAAGATAAAGAAACCAATGACGGGGGATGAGTACAATATAGAAGGACGGGTAAACGTTCCCTCATCCAAAGATACATGTTGTTGGAAATGCGAGCCCACGGCGAGCCATTATGCAATAAATTTTATTGCAATTCACTCCTTAATCTGAAATGAAGAATACATAATTTGCATAATAGGTCCCTTAGTACAATTAGGGTTATGTACCATGGCCATCTTGATAATCATACAGCTGTTGATTCAACTATTGAATCATAGAGGCTGGTGCTTGGTTGAATATCTAAAGAGTTAGATTGAGGACTCATCTAGCACCGTCAAATGATTGTTAAGAGATGATCTCCAGCCTGAGTAGGAGATGGCAATCCTTATCTCTGAAGGCTGATATCTGACCGACCTCTTGATGCAGGTCCTCTGCATAGGAATAGAGATTCGGAGGTGTCAGATTAGTTAGGTCAAAGATTTGACTTAACGAGATCGAGATAACCAAAGTCCTATATCGTATGCTGTCATGATATAGGCACGCATCCTCTGACCGGAGACAGATGTGTTGCTATATGTCTATGTACATTTGGCAGACCAATAGGTTGATGACCTAATCAAGGTCTATGCACCGGCGCGCTGGTGTGCATATAAGGGCATATGAGTAATACGATCTCTCAAAGGATCATACAGGTTCAGTTACTGAACCGGAAGACATGAGCTCACTCATGAGATATTGGGAAGAATCAAATTCCGTGCGCACGGTCGTCTCGCTTTGGAAGCTTGACTGAATTTGTAGGTTTGATATATACTTTTGGAAAGTATATGATCAAGACTTAGGTATGATATACGCTTTTGGAAAGTGTATGATTGATACCAACTCCCAATGATCGAATGAGAAACTTACTGATAAAACCATGAAGTAGACAGTATAAAGTTGATCCAATACTTCGGGTTTAGTCTGAGTCTTCCAGTATGCAGGATGTACAGGTATTGGGAATACCTGGGGTGACGTGATCATAAACGGTTGTATAACCATGACGCTTCCATTCCTAGGGAGTGATGAACGGGTCTGGATTTTAGTGACTCCTCTCAGTAGAGAAGTGATCTGATCTTGGTCCAAGTGTTGGACATTGATCTGAATGTGATTCAGATACAATGAGAAGATTAGATTTACGGTCTTGATTTAATCAAGCATCTATGGGAGGCCCGCAATCTGGATTTGAGATACGATCTCAATATCCATGTCACTATACGTGGAACAATACAATCACCCTGTCTTTATCTCCAAGTATCTGCGGAGAAAGCGCATTATCCTTGAAGGAGTTCATGGATAATTCTATTGTTGATTTATGTATCCGAGCATTGAGAAAATTAAATGGGATTTAATTATCATGAGTAATATGAATTTGATTCATATTATAAAGAGAGTTATCTGAGATAATTAAATGTGATTTGATTATCAAAGATGTGAATAATGTGAATGTGATTCATATTATTTGAGAACAAGAGAATAAAGATCCAAGATGGTTAAATGTGATTTAATTATCATGGATATGAATAATGTGGATAGCAATATCCATATTAGTCATATATATTATAAATGTGATTTATAATATATAAGAGAGAGATATTTGTGATTTACATTTGTTAATTAAATGTTAATGTGAATTGAATTCACATTGGACATTGAATTGAAAATGTAATTTACATTTTGTTTTGGGTTGTGAATATGATTCGCAAATTTCCAATGGCATGATTGCAATGTTCACAAAATAAATTGGATTTATTTTTGTGAAATAATTTGTAACAAATGTTGTTGCAAATATTGGAGAGAGTCATGAGATAATGTAATCTCATGTAATAGGAAAAAGGAAGCTCCCTTCCTAATGAGGAGAGGGGACGGCCACAATTCCATAAGGGAATGTGGTGGCCGCCCACCCTCCTTATGGAAGGAGGCTTGCCTCCTTTCCTATCTCTCCAATGGAGATTGATTTGATATAAATCAAATTATAATTAACATATATTTGATTTTTATTAAATTAATTGTTGTTGTGTTTTTAGCAACAAATCATGACCATTGAAAGAAACACAAATTAATGTGGACCATTGGATTTCTGTTGACACATGGATTGAGATCCATGGATCCCAAAACCCTATAAAAGGAGAGGCACCCCATTGCTCTTCTTTGCACATAAGTGAGACAACAAGTTTCTCTCTCTCTTTCTTTCTCTTTCTCTTCCTCTCATGGCCGTCCACCATGGATGCCCTAGAGAGGCTCTCCATCGCCGCGGCACCGTCGTTATGCTGCCCGATGTTTTGCTCGTGGAACTCCGTCTACTTCGGCATGCCTTGCTCGTGAAGAAGACGTCGGATCTCGTGTGTTGAGATCAGGAGATCCGCCGCTTGGATCATCAACATGGATTGCGAGAAGCACGCGGTTCATCCCCGCGCTCGCAAGCGTCTCCTCCGTCGGATCGGACATGAGACAGGAGGTCTCATCGTTTAGAGACTCGATTGCAACCACGCTTCAAGAGGTAAACCTAATACTTGTTTGTGGTTTAGACGAAACGATCCGAGAAGTATTCTTGGATCATGTGGTTTCATCGCATAAAATTTTTTAATTTCCGCTGCATAGAACAACTAGTACAACTAGTCGTTTTTCGTCGTATTCGATACGACGATCACGCTTCCGTGATGCGCTTGAGGATCTAACCATATCCTTCAAGTGGTATCAGAGCCTTAGGTCGGTGGTTTTGGATACGATCCATAAACCGAGGACGACTTGGGTTCATTAGGGTTTTCGAAAGTTTTCTTGCATTTCATTTTCGCATCTCTGTTTTGATAGTATTTTCGGCACTGTTTAAATTGTTTAAACACGAAAATAATATTTAGATTTTATTCCCCATTAAATAAGGAAACCGTAGGATCTGAGTTTGCGTGATTTCGATTCCGTTTGCTCTAGACATACTCATTTTAGTGAACATGTATCCACTGTTTCGGGGACTGCGGATCATGACGTAATTAAGATGTTAATTGCGGATTTGAAACGCCTTGAAATGCGTGCAAATCACTTGGGTTCTGTTGTAAATCAAGTTAGCAAACTTTAGAAATTTACTTTGCTTAATTTGGATTTAAATTGATTGAGATATGATATTTTTAGTAAGTGAGGGTCAGTGCGGAAAATACTTTCCTAATCAAGAACCTAGTGATTGTCATTTAATTAATTAGTGAAATTAAATTGTTTAATTTCCTGGAATAATTGTGCATAAATATTTGAGAAATATTTTATGATAATTAATTCCTTAAATGACTTTGCCCTAACCAATAAATGATTAGATGTGATCTAGATCAAGATTGGTTACATGATCTACATGATCAACATTCCAACAAACATGTTGCTTGAATAGGACTTGGGATTTGTTTAGCAAATCTCATTATAATGTTAATCAAAATTGTTTTGATTATTACTATATGGTATAATTTCGGTTGAAGAACCGATGATCATCTCAAGTACAAAATGATCTATTTTGCATTATCCTTTCCCGAGGTGGATATAGTGTCTAGTCGGAGAGCATTGGGGTTGCGGGTTGCAACGTATGTGGTCCGTCCCACTCTCGTCGGTACTGGCCATGACAGCGGGTAGGGTTAGTATAATGCTTAAGAAATCATGATGTATTTCTAATTATTAAAATTCGAAATAATACGTATTTGAGATAATACCATAATTCAAGTAACAATTAAAATTGTTTGTTGGATATTAATTGGATCATTAATTTAATATGATTAGATTAATTGGAATCCAATTAAAATTAAAACACTCTATGAATAGAGATGTTATTTCCCTTGGAAGAATTAATCATAATGAATATGATTCATAATGATTAATTAGAATTTGAATATGATATAGAGGATCACATAAGTGACATCCATGGTCTCCCGTCAAGGCGAAGGGTTCCGTCGCCAGATATTGTATGTAGGAGACGCCTGTCCGAAGTGACAGCTCCTGCATACGATCCATTTGGATCGGGCTCTTCGCTTCTCGAAAGAGTAAGGACGTATGCGTAGTGACCCCAATATCGGGTCCTCATATTATTGGGGCGATATTGGATTGCGCATAGCGAGTTGTATTCCTGTTGACGGTTGGTTCAATTAATGACGGGTCAACATTGCCTTAGGGGTGGTGGGCCCGGGTGTTAAAGACCGAATTAGGAGATGCAAGTTGGACTTGCAAGGCGGAATGTGTTCCCGCTTCTTTTTATCCGAGTTGTAGGTTCTCATATTATTGGGATGCAACAAAGATAAGGAAGGAGATCCCATATCTTGTTGAGATATAATGGTAAGTATATCTCTTACATTGAAAGTGATTAAGGGAATGAACTTTCAGTGTTGACAAGACAAGACAACTTTGATATAAAAATCCTAAATCAAAGTAAAATATGTATATATATATATAAATACATACATCTATGCAAATTTCTTATTTCAGATAATCCTTCATTAAAACCCACTCAATGATATACTCAATAATAACCAGTGAAATATCTTGGATTGGACTCATGATCCAGATATTGTACTTGCAGTTGGACACATAATGTATGTGGTTGCAATGAGCAAATTTCCTCATAATATTGAGGAATGACAATTAAATAGATAATAAGACTACAACCCTAGGGTTTATATGTCTCTATAGTCTTGATCTCTCATCGGATGTACTTTGGAAGTGACATGTCGATGATGATCGCAATTA